>PITA01000768.1:167156-180553 GCA_004023965.1 Spilogale gracilis | reverse complement strand
AGCCCCATGGTGGGTACTGGGGGCACCTATTGCGTGGAGCACTGGGTGTGGGGAATGAGGAATGAATCTTGGAACACTGGAAAAAAAATTTAAGTAACAATAAAAAAAATAAAAATAAATAAAATCTGTTATTTTTCAAAGTTTGCAGCTATCCATTAATAACAAAAAAACAAACAAAAAACCAAACAAACAAATTAAAAAAAAAACCAGAGTACATGAAAATTG
The DNA here is from genome assembly GCA_004023965.1 of Spilogale gracilis. NCBI lineage: Eukaryota > Metazoa > Chordata > Mammalia > Carnivora > Mephitidae > Spilogale > Spilogale gracilis. The sequence continues at coordinate 180,328 of PITA01000768.1, read as the reverse complement.
TGCCAAGTATGTGAATGGAGAGATAGGAGAAGATCAAATTGGATTACCAAATGTTATTATATATGAAATACTATCAAACTCAGTACTAAGAAATTTAAACTAAAGTAAAAATGGTATACTGTAAATTCTTGATATTGAAAAAGTTTAAGAAACTCCCATTGATAGTGGGTTTATGTGGAAAAGCACTTTTATGTATCACAGGATGGTAATATGAATGTGTTTTATGCTTTTTGAAAAGTAATCTAGCAAATTCAATTAAAATGAAAAGTAATCTAGCAAATTCAATTAAAATGAAATAGAAAAGTTGTATGTCCTTCAACCCAGCAATTTAATTCCTGGATTCCATCTCCTAGAAATAAAAACTCAAGCACATAGGAACACAGGTGAGAGCAGATTTACTGTAGCATTGTTCGCAGTAGCAGGTAAAAGCTGGCAACGTTTCAATGTAGAGCAGGAGGGCCCCGGATGTATAAACTTTGGCATCTCCACACCGTGAATTATAATGAAACGCTAAGAAAATGAATTACACTAAATTAGTTGAGTGGAATGAATTTTTTCAATGCATCACTCAAAGAGAGAAACAAGATGCCTAAAATTATATAAAAAATGTTTTAAAGAAAAAAACATTCAAATGACTACATTAAAACCTCGGGTTAATTTGCCAGTCAAGTCTGGGAAGAGTGCTTCCAGGCTGCTAAGTAGGGTTTGAGGGGATATAAGGGATTGCACTGAACTCAGGCTAATGCACCAGACTAGTCTCACACAGAGGTTACCAGGGCCTTTAACTGTCCAAGTAAAACCTGTTTACTTTAAATCAGGTTTTTTGTTTGTTTGTTTGTTTTTATATTCTGTAATCTTGAATAATATATTTAGCAATTGGAATACATAAACTTTACAATAACCTTAAAATAAACATATACCATTGTCAAGTTAATACTGTGTTCTTTATCATGTCTTATTGTCTTCATCATTTCAACCTAGATTTTCCCATGGCTTTCATTAATATGTATTTAGTTCTTCATCAATGAACAAAAAGGCTGCTACATGCCTAGTGGTTTATTTTATATGTTTAACTGTCCTGTGAAATTGATGGATATTTACTATTTGCATTGCTGCCTGTGAGTTGGACAGTAGCCAAGAGAGAAAACAGCAAGCAATTTCACAAGTTTGTTTGAACTTACTATAACGCTATTTTTTTAAGATTAGAATTAAAGTATAAGTTAAATACAATATTTGCTCAACAGGTAGAGTGACAATATAATTTGCCAACTAAATATGGAGACTTGTAAGAGTATAAGAGTTTATAAAATAATTAAGAATGTATAATTAAAATATATTTGGGGCACCTGGGTGGCTCAGTTGGTTAAGCGACTGCCTTCGGCTCATGTCATGATCCCGGAGACCCAGGATCAGGTCCCACATCAGGCTCCCTGCTAGGCAAGAGGCCTGCTTCTCCCTCTCTCACTCCCCCTGCATGTGTTCCCTCTCTGGCTGTGTTTCTCTCTGTCAAATAAATAAAATCTTTAAAATATATATATATAAAATATAAAATATATATATATTTTATATTTTCCAAAATTGATTTTATTATACTGTGGGCCTATAAAATCATTCTACTCAAACCCCTTTTTCAGAATTAAAATTATTTCCAAAAAATAAATAATTAACTATATCTGTCTATGTTCAACCCAGAAAAAATCCTACATTCAGTTGATTATCTGTTTCTTAAAAGCAATAACAAAAGAGTAATTGATTGATATTTACATACTTTAATCATTTATTAGACATATCTGTCTTTAATATTATGTCATTTATATTTTTATGAAGACATAATTTTAAGTATAGTTTTATTTCAAATTTTTAATAAAAATATAATCACAATTGCATTTTATATTTGATAAATTTTAAATTTGGGCACCTGGGTGGCTCAGCGGGTTAAAGCCTCTGCTTTTGGCTCAGGTCATGATCTCAGGGTCCTGGAATTGAGGCCCACATTGGGCTCTCTGCTCATCAGGGAACCTGCTTCCTCCTCTCTCTCTGCCTGCCTCTCTGCCTGCCTCTCTGCCTACTTGTGATCTCTCTCTCTGTCAAATAAATAAATAAAATCTTTAAAAAAAAAAGAAAAAAATTAAATTCATTGAACTTTCTATTCAGAGTATTTTTCTCAACAAATATTTTAAAAGAGAAAAATGGTCACACATGGTGTCTATATTTATAACTCCTTTGTATGTTACATCAGATAAAAGTCTTCATTGTGTATCATCTATATATAAATAATTAAAAATTTTTAAAAATCAATAATAAATCAAATGTTCGATAAATGAACACCATTATTAAGTGGTATGTTTCATAGAAATTATATTTTCACTAAAAATGTAAATTTTAGGGGCACCTGGGTGGCTCAGTTGGTTAAGCGGCTGCCTTCGGCTCAGGTCATGATCCCGGAGACCCAGGATCAGGTCCCACATCAGGCCCCCTGCTAGGCAGGAAGCCTGCTTCTCCCTCTCTCACTCACCCTGCTTGTGTTCCCTCTCTGGCTGTGTTTCTCTCTGTCAAATAAAGAAAATCCTTAAAAAAAAATGTATATTTTACTGTTTGACACATTTTTTATATTGTGAATTAGAATATGCAGTGTTTGACTCATTATTTTTGTTAATATTTATTTATTTATTTATTTTAGAGAGAGGAGAGAGAGCTAGCACTGATAGGAGGAGGGGCAGAGGGAAACAGAGCGAGCCCCCAAGCAGACTCCCCACTGAGCATGGAGGTAGATGGAGGGCTGAATGCCTGGACCTTGAGATCATGACCTGAGCCAAAATCAAGAGTTAGAGGCTCAACCAACTGAGGCACTTAGGCTCCCCATGTTTGACTTATTCTTAAGAAATGGATCTTACAAAGCATGAAAATTTTATCAAAATAAGCTTTTGTTAAAGGGTACCTGAGTGGCTTTTTTGGTTGAGCCTCTGACTCTTGGGTATGACTCAGGTCATGATCTCATAGGTCATAAGATCCAACCATGAGTTGGGCTCTACATTCACCAGGGAGTCTTCTTGAGGATTCTCCCTTTCTACCCTTCTCATGTTTTCTCTCTGAAATAAATAAATAAAATCTCAAAAAAAAAGAATAACTTATTTGTCCTCACATAAAATAACACTTTCTTTTCTAGGTGTGAAATTAATAAATATAAAGTTATACTTAGAAAAAAATTGTGCAAAACAGGTTTTCTCAATGTCATTCAATTCTAATCCAAAACATTATTTATAGTTTAAAATAAGGAGCCCATCAAAAAATTATACCTGGAAATAAAAATATTCCAGGGCACAACTATGAAATATTAAAAATAATTTTAAATATAATTTCAGGTTTCACTCATTACTTTCATGTATCAGCAGGTTCACCTCTCTTTATAATGGTTCTTTAGTGGTCTTCAACTATACCCCACTTTCTACATTTGGGATTATTATGAGTTAGTCTTTTCACAGTGACAGTAAATGAAATTATTACAGTCAATTCTTTCTTCTTAATTGAAGTATAATTGATATATAACATTAAATTTTTTCAAGTCAATAACATAGTGATTTGCTATCTGTATACATTATGAAGTAATCACCATAATAAGTCTAGTTAACATCTTTCACCATAGATAATTACACATATTTTTCTGTGATGAAAACTTTTAAGATCTCTTAGAAACTTTGAAATAATGCAGTGCAGTATTATCAACTTTAGTCACCACGCAACACATTACATTCCCAGAAACTTTTTACTTTATAACTGTAAGTTTGTAACTTTTCACCCCTTTCAACCATATCACCCACCGCACCAACCTCCACCTCTGACAACCATTAATCTATTCTCTGTGTCTATGAGCTTGTCTTTAACATTTTTTTTTAATCTTAGACTCCTCATGTGAGATAATATGGCATTTATCTTTTTATGTTTGGCTTATTTCATGAAACATAATGTCTCTGAGGCCCATCCATGTTGTTGCAAATGACACGATCTCACTCTTTTTTTTTAATGGTTGCATAGTATTCCTGTGTTTGTGTGTGTGTGTGTGTGTGTGTGTGTGTGACATTTTCTTTATCCATTCATCCATTGATAAATACTGTGTTTTTTCTAGATTTTGTTATTGTAAATAATGTTGTAATGAACAAGGAGGTGTATATATTTTTCAAGTTTTTTTTTTTTTTAATTTTCTTTGGATAAATACACATAAGTGTATTCCATACTTCCATATTGTTTTCCATAGTGGTTACATCAAGTTACATTCCAACCCACAGTCACAAGGGTTGCCTTTTCTCCTCATCCTTGCCAAAACTTGTCGTTTCTTGTTATTTTAGTAATAGTTGTACTAATAAGTATGAGGAGATATCTCATTGTGATTTTGACTTGCATTTCTCTGATGGTTTGTCATGTTATCCGTTTGTTATGTCTTCTTTAGAAAAATATCTATTTAGAGCTTCTGAATATTTTTTGATAGGGTTGTTTGAAACAGTTTGATTTAGTTTTGTTTGAGTGGTATGAGTTCCTTATATATCTTATATATATAATATTTAAGGATATAATTAAAATTATAATTAAGGATATAAATATATTATATCCTTTATTATATGATAAAATTATTATATATATTATATATAATACAAAACTATTTCATATCCTTATCAGATAAGTGATTTGAACATATTTATTCCTATTCAGTAGATTATCTTTTCATTTTGTTGGTAGTTTCCTTTGTTGTACAGAAGATTTTTAGGCTTATGTAATTTGTACTTTGTTGCTACAGAGTGAATAGAATTATCATAATCGATCCTTTAGTAGAAAATAAAATATGCAGAAAAAAGAGATCTCATGCTATTCTATTTTGTAACTTTTACTGCAATATTCAGTTTGTTGTTAGAGACTTCATTCTAAGACTTCATTAATAAATTGGAACTTATATGGAGGTGAGTAATCATGGCATTTGAAAAGGTAATGAAAACATAGCACTTTAGGAATAGCAAAAATATTGAAGAAAAGTTGGTGTGGGGCATATAGAACAATAGCTGTTTCCAAACTGTTGAAACACGGTCACATGGGTTATAATTCTTCTGTGTAATTCCAGAGAGCAGCACCAAGTAGTTAGAAATTACACAAAGATATATTGGTCTTCAAAATAATGAAAGAATCCTATCAAAAATTCACCTAAAACTTAAACAACTTTGTAAGGGAATTCAATAAATAAATTTTCTCTAAGAAAATCTCTTAGGTCCTTGTGAATACTGAGAGGCTATGAATCTGCTACTTTGGAAGAGAAAAATTTTTTTTATTTTGAAGTTCAAGAAAGCTTTTCAGCTCAAAGTTTAACGTGCACTTATCCTATATACAAGTCAAAGATTTTCAGAACAGGTATTATAAATTGTTATTTCTTTGAAATATTGATCTATTTGCAAAGACAAGAAATATCGCAGGTAACTTATTCATTATATTACCTATCACACTTTTGAAAGGGTATTTTATAACTATTTTCAAAAGAGCTTTTAGATACATTCTTTAAAAAATATAGAAGTCTTAAATATAATATAATTATATATTATATTTTTATATAATATATAAATATAAATAATATATAAAATATAGGGATCTTTTGTGCTAATATAACCTGACTTCTATAGTATTGGCTCCATTAAATTGTACTGGTTCTCTTTTGGGGAGAATCTTAAAGAAAATAAAATGCCTAATTTATATATCATAAGGTTAAATTTTCTCTTTGAAAATGGAAATTATCAAAGCCCCTACATGACATAAAATATGGTCACAAAAGTAGAAAACCTGATATTTGGATCATTTGACTTTAACAGTATTTTAATTAAATATGGAATGATAAAAGATATACAAGATATTGTGATCAGTATTGTATATATGTTTGATAATGTTATAAATTAATATTAGAGGAATATTTGTTATAGAGATAAAATTTCTGAATATAACAAAAACAAATATAAGCATCTATGCTGATTTTACTCTTACAACAAATAATTTCATCTGAAATTAGAGAAATAAGTCTGAAATCTTCTTTGGTAAAAATAAAGATTATGATTTATATAATTTAACTCAAATCTGTGTGGTTCTTGGATAATCTGTGCTTATATTCCAGCCTCAAATAAAAAAAAAATTACTATTTCCCCACCTAAATAGTCTTTTGATCTATTTTTTGCTTTGATTTTTTTAAATGGGATAACTTCATTCAAAAACTAAGATAAAATAATTTGAAGATCATTTATTGTGTACATTAATTCTGAAACATCTCTTTTATTTGTATGAAGTAAAACTTGCTGTGCTTTTTTAAAATCTAAGAAATAAGGTCAAGAATGAACACCAATAGCTCTTGGGAGAAAAAGCAAGGGTTCGGTAAAATTTTAGAACAAGAATGGTGAGGGGAGGGGTCCTCAGGGCCTCAACCTAATTTCATGTGACCAGAGGTAATTAGTCTACAAGATGATATTTCTCTGACCTCAAGCCTGCAACCAGCGAAAAAATAGCTAGGGATCTTTTGTGCTTATCCCATTCGGAGTAGGAACAGACTTGGGAATAACTAATCTGATGAGGAAGGAGGAATTCATGTAATTTTTTTTCCTACAGATGTTTAAATTGATGACTTCATTTTGTAAAGCTTTATTCTATGACGTTTTCATTTGGCACAATTAGATGAACAGTTTTCTGATTCTAAAAATAATACATTTTTATTATAAAAATTCAGAACAGAGATTTAATATATATAATAAACAATTAGTTTAAGTTACGATCAGGTTTGTACATGCATGTGAGGGAGATTAACAGAAAGAGCGACACAGAGAGAGGGAAAGAAGTAATTTAGGATGTTGATATCAGAATTACTCAGAAGGCTTAAAAATTCTCTTTGCTTAGTAACATGTAAGTCATGGAAGCAAGTCATGGCAGCAAGAGCTCTGTAAGACCACCAAAAACCCACAACAAAAGCTAGTATATATTCAGCACCTAGTATGTATCTTTTCTTAGCATAATAAAGTCTTAAGAGAAGTCGAGATGAAAGGAGTTCATTGAGGGTGCCTGGGTGGCTCAGTGGGTTAAAGCCTCTGCCTTCAGCTCAGGTCATGATCTCAGACTCCTGGGATTGAGGCCCGCATTGCATCTGGCTCTCTGCTCAGCAGGGAGCCTGCTTCCTCCTGTCTCTCTGCCTGCCTGTCTGCCTACTTGTGATCTCTCACTCTGTCAAATAAATAAATAAAATCTTTAAAAAAAAAAAAAAGGAGTTCATTAAAATAAAATGGACCCATCAACATGGTTGAAGACATGATCCCCAAAAGAATATTCCCTGGAGGAAGTAATGACTAACGAATTTTTAAAATTTGGATGCCTTAACCTCAACATTTAGCCTTTGACTATGCTGCACAGAGATGGAATCCACTGCCCCTAACCCCATCCCCCAAATTAAGTAAAACTACTTCACCTTTAACTTCCCATTTTAACTTGAAGAGTAAAGACTTTTGGATAATGTCCAAAGACAGAAATGTACAAGTCCAAAGATATCAAGAAAATTAAGCCTGCTTTCCCCAGATGAGCTTTGGGCATTGGGTAAATGCTAAATTTCTCATCACGTCTGTAATCCTTAAATGATCTGAATATAGATAGTGTAGGGAATTAGAAGCCATAATTTGAGACAATCTAAGGACAGACATTCATATTATAACTTATTATCTTTAATCATATCAATTCTTTCCATGGGTACAAAACAAAAAACACCAAATGCTTTCTCTAAAATGAAACATAATCTTCAGAAACATACTCTATCACAATAGGAACAACATTGTATTTGTTGATGTGGGGCTGTTACACTCTTCAGAGCAGAAGTTTTGCTTGACCTTTGCAAACCCCCAGTTTCCCCCCCTCTCCCAATCAAACCGATAAATTTGTCACCACAGGGGAACAGATTATGCTAAATTAAAGAACTCGGACAGATAAATCTACATACTGTGTGATTCTATGTGTATGAAATGTCCAGAAGAGACAGAAAATGAATCAGTGGTTGCCTTGGGCTAAAAATGAGTACGAGGATTGATTGTGAATGGGTGGGTATGAAGGATCTTATTAGGTGATGAGAATGCTCTAAATCTGGATTGGGTGATGATGGCACAATTTTGCAAATTACTAAACAATTATCATTTGTACACTTAAGATGGGTGAATTTTAGGAACACCTAGGTGGCTCAGTTGTTAAGCATCTTCCTTCAGCTCAGGTCCTGATCCCGGAGTTCCGGGATTGAGCCCCGAATCAGGCTTCCAGATCAGCGGGAAGCCTGTTTCTCCCTCTCTCACTCCCCCTGCTTGTGTTCCCTCTTTATCTGTGTTTCTCTGTCAAATAAATAAATAAAAACTTTAAAAAAAGGTGAAATTTATCATAGGCCAGTTATTCCTTAATAATGTTGTTTTAAAAATGCTCCTAGTTTTAGAATAGGTTTTTTTCTCATACCTAGCTATTAAGATCTCAGCAAGGAATATTGTTAAGAACAGTTTATAAAGAATAATGTAAAGCCACTTGAAATGGTCACTACTCACAGTCTACCATTGTTAAAATGGTAATATATATTTTCTATTATTATCTGTATGATACAGATAATTCCTTAAAAAGTCATATTGGCATGTAATACATCATAAAATTGTCCTTTTTTTTAAAAAAAAGGATTTTATTTATTTATTTGACAGAGTGAAACACAGCTAGAGAGGGAACACAAGCAGAGGGACTGAGAAAGGGAGAGGCAGTCTTCCCGCTAAGCAGGGCGCCAGATGTGGGTCTCAATCCCGGGTCTCCAGGATCATGACCTGAGCTGAAAGCAGTCGCTTACCCAACTGAGCCACCCAGGCGCCCCAAAGTTGTCCTGTTTTTATTTCATGTCTGTTACAGCATGAACATTCCCACTTCTGATAATATATTCTTTTAAAATAGGACTTTAAACCATTCCATAGTAATCAAATTTGATATAACTACTTCTTCCCCTTAATATAAGCCGTTTATAAAATTTAAATGTCGCATTCTCCCTGCCAGCAGAGATGATGCAACACGCTCGACAGCAGTCACCCGGTTTATTCAGCGCCTCACTGTTCCATTCCCCTCCCGGAAAGTCCCCAGCACTTATATATCCTCCCTAGACCAATCAGGTGTCTGTTCACGTGTACACGTCCAGAATACTCCTATTTTTTCAGGAGCGCAGGAGGGAGTCAGGCAGTAAGCATGCATCCTCCCTGAGAGTTCATTGGCAGTTAGGCTTAGGGTTGCCTCCTGGGCGGTCAGGCCTTGCATTACACAACTCCGTTGTATCCTGTTTATCTCTTTTTGCCAGCTGCCATCTGGATGGGTGGGGTCCCCGAAACCCTGACATTTAAATGCTACAATTTTATACTAAATACTCCCGTGTTTATTTGCTAGGGATTTGTCTCTGATTATTTCTTTAAGTTCATTTCCTGAAATGAATGCCACCTAAAAGCATGTGGCAGGGGTCATGTGAAGTGTCTGCCGTATTGTCCTTGAAGGCCGCATTGTCAGGTGGCTTAGCTATAAGAAGAAGGAACTCCCGACCCACATGTTATAGACTGAACGTTATCCTCCTCAAATTCACATGTTGAATCTCTAACCTCCAATAAACCATTTGTAAATTGGGTCTTCAGGGGATTAAATAAGCTAAAATAAGGTCATTAGGGTACACTCTAATCCAATATTATTGATGTTGTTATAAGAAAAGAAGATTGAGTGCCTGGGTGGCTCAGTGGGTTAAAGCCTCTGCCTTCAGCTCAGGTCATGATCTCAGGGTCCTGGAATGGAGCCCTGCATCCGGCTATCTGCTTGATGGGGAGCCTGCTTCCTCCTCTCTCTCTGCCTGCTTCTCTGCCTACTTGTGATCCTTCTCTCTGTCAAATAAATAAATAAAATCTAAAAAAAAAAAAAAGAAGATTAAGGCATGTGCACATACAGAGAGTAAACCATGTGAAGACACAGGGAGAAGAAGCTAAGGAGAGAGACCTCAGAAGAAACCAAACATGCCAACATCTTGATTGTGAGCTTATTATAGTCTCCAGAATTGTAAAAATACACATTTTTGATTTTTCAGCTACTCAGTCTGGTACTTTGTCACGGGAAACCAATATACCACATAGACTACCAAGTGAGATAAAACATATCTTTTCATTCTGTGAAACTTCTGAGATTTCTGTGTTTGTCGATTGCAACAACTAGCTTGTTTGCTCCAATATCAATGAAGTATATTTATGACCAATAAGGCTGAACATCATTTCCTGTTATACATTTGTATTCTGAACAACGTATTTCTATATCTTTAGGTCATTTTTGTCTTCTTTTAGTTTTATTAAGTTTCTTTGAAAATTCATGTTATAAATATGTTATATATGCTACAAAATGTATATTTTTATTAACTTTACTTGTCTTGATATTATTCATAGAAGCTTATTTTATTATGAGCATTCTTAAAATGAAGAATTTAAAAAATTGTCCATGGTCAATTTTGCCAATTTTTCCTTCATTGTTTATTTCATGGTTTTAATGGCAAAAATGTTCTTCCATACCCTAAAATTAAATAAGTGTATACCTGTCTTTATTTTGTCTCATTTGTACATTCCTTTTGGAACTTAGTTTATCATTTTGTATGATATTAGTTTCTGTTTTTAGTTTTTATCTTACCTATATTATTTTTCTGAATACACTATTTAATAAGTTACCCCAGAAGAATTTGCCAAGTAATTCCACTGAAAATACTACCACATGGAAAGTTTTATATAGTTAGTATTTAATGAAAAATTATGTACTAAATATATAAGACTGTCTGTATCTCTGGATTTTCTATTCTGTCACATAATATGTTTACTTACATTAAAACAATCCACTTTTGCTTATCATACATTTATAAAATGATTTTTAATTTTTATTTTAAAGTATCCCAATAGACAAATTTAAAGTATTTTATTGACTTTTTCTATGCACTGTTTAAATTCCAAATTAAGTGGAATAATTTTGATAGGTAAAAGAATCCCTTTAGGATGTTGATTATAATTACCCTTTTAGGTCAGTCAGACACATAGAGAATGAAAAAAAAACACACTATATTATTTTATTTTTCCATCAGGACCATGCTCTTTGAATATTCATTTGATTCAGCTTTTCTCTTTCATCTGAAAATGAATTTTGTGGTTTTATTCCTATAGGTTTTACTTAGAATTTCTCTTTTGGTTTAAAGCTGAATTTTTGGGGTCATGTTTTAAATTATGGTTTAATTAATATTTTTAAAATAGCTATAATTATTGACTATATTTGAAAATAATTGACATATATATGTATTAAAGATTTTACTTATTTATTTGACAGAGAGAAACACAGCTAGAGAGGGAACACAAGCAGGGAGAGTGAGAGAGAGAGAAGCAGGCTTCCTGCCGAGCAGGGAGCCCGATGTGGGACTCGATCCCGGGTCTCCGGGATCATGACCTGAGCCGAAGGGTGACTCTTAAAAACTGAGCCACCCAGTTGCCCCAGATTGATATATTTTTCTGATATGGAATTACCTAACTAAAGTTTCTTTATTTAACAGTTAAATCAAAATATTTATTGAGTGACTATTTTCTTAAACAAATAACCTGATTATATAAAATGAATGACAATTACGAGGGCATAAAGTTACTTGTAATAGTCTCACAATTTTTAAGGTTCTCTGTATCTTATTTCTGTTCAGAGCTACTATGTGTAGTTAGTAAATATTCTACAATCCAGGAGTCAGCCTTACTGAGATCTCTTTGTCTGGTTCTGATCCATTTAACCTTAGCTTCTGACCTTGCCAGGACTGAGACTTGGAACGAAAATAGATGAGATGAGTGGAAATTTGCTTTTTGGACTAGGAAACTTATAGTTTTAGCCTCAAATTTCCTGAAACAGATAGGCTTGCAGCCAGACTCCTTTTCTCCTGGATATCTTCAGGAGTTTCTTGAGCAAATCTCTCCTCAGTTGCTGGGATCTCTCAACTGCAACCTCCTTGACATAAGTGTTTATTTTTTTTCTTCTAGTAACTTGTTTTCTTCCTGGCCACAGTCCAAGAATTCCAATTTCTTTTTTTTTTTATTAGTTTTTTTTTAATCTTTTTTTAATTGTTACTTAAATTTTTTTTCCCTAGTGCTCCAAGATTCATTCCCCATTCCCCACACCCAGTGCTCCACGCAGTAGGTGCCCCCAGTACCCACCATCAGGCTCTCCCATCCCCCACCCCCCTCCCTCCAAGTCCCTCAGCTTGTTTCTGTGTCCACAGTCTCTGTTGTTTCATTTTTCTCCCTGGACTACCCTACTTCCCATTTACTTTCCTTCTCCCACTGTCCTCCACGTTACCCCTCATGCACCGCAAGTAAGTGAAACCATGTGATACTTGACTTTCTCTACTTGGCTTATTTCACTCAGCATAATCTCTTCCAGTCCAGTCCATGTTGCTACAAAAGTTGGATATTCATCCTTTCTGATGGAGGCATAGTATTCCATATATGTACCACATCTTCTTTATCCATTCATCAGTTGATGGGCACCTTGGCTCTTTCCACAGTTTGGCGATTGTGGCCATTGCTGCGATGAACATTGGGGTATATGTGGCCCTTCTTTTCACTACCTTTGTATCTTTGGGGTAAATCCCCAGTAGTGCAATTGCAGGGTCATAAAGTAGCTCTATTTTTAATTTTTTAAGGAATCTCCACACTGTTTTCCAAAGCGGCCGCACCAGTTTACATTCCCACCAACAGTGAAAGAGGGTTCCCCTTTCTTCGCAGCCTCTCCAACACTTGTTGTTTCCTGACTTGTTAATTTTGACCATTCTGACTGGTGTAAGGTGGTATCTTAGAGTGGTTTTGATTTGAATTTCCCTGATAGCTAGTGACGTTGAACATTTTTTTCATGTATCTGTTAGCCATTTGTATAACTTCTACGGAGAAGTGCCTCTTCATGTCTCTTGCCCATTTTTTGATGTGTTCATCTTCTTTTTGGGTGTTGAGTTTGAGTAGTTCTTTATAGATCTTGGATACCAGCCCTTTGTCTGTAGTGTCATTTGCAAATATCTTCTCCCATTCTGTGGGTTGCCTCTTTGTTTTGTTGACTGTTTCCTTTGCTGTGCAGAAGCT
>PITA01000768.1:117769-167056 GCA_004023965.1 Spilogale gracilis | reverse complement strand
ACCAAGAATTCCATCTTCTTATTGATCATGTGTATTTGTTCCATTCAGGCAGCCTTTCCCAACAGGTTCTAAGATACTGCATTTGATGCATGGCTCCATATCTGGTCTATAGGCAAGTAGCACTCACCCTTTGCCCTGGCAAACTCAGGAAATGTATGCTACTCTCAATCTAGCCAATATCACTGACTACCAGCAGAGCAGCCAGCCAGGCTCTCATTTTCGTCTTTGGATCTTCCAGATAGTAATCAGCCAAGCCTCCTCAATCTGCCAGACTAAAGCAGACAGGGGTCTTTGTCTACATGAAACAGTTTTCTCTTGATAAAGAGGCAACAGCCAGCAAAAGAATGCACATAATTCTCTTGGTTATTTTACTCAACTTAGGTATAAAGTTTTGTAAGGTCCCAGTACACTATATGCAGATGTAACAGGATAAAGGTTGCTGATTATTAACTATGAATGACTTTTACTTCTATTTTCAATAGCTATTTTGCACTGTACCTCAGTAGAAATGTCCCTTATACATTCAATGGTCAATTATTTTATTATTTCATTCATAATTTTGAGTATTCAGTCTCAATATTTTTAATTAGATTTGTGACAACTTGAGATTTAATTAGATTTGTCACACCCTCACACCTAGAGATTTATCTACACTTAAAAAATTCTGATGATTAATTTCAGGTTAAGTTTTTATTGATTATTTTGCTTTCTGATGTGTTCATCCTTCTGAAGTTGAACCAGGTGTGATGTTTCTTCTTAATGTAATAATTTACTTAATATTTAACTCCATAAATTTATCTTTAACTAAAGCTCTGGTTGTATTCTAGTAAAAAGTATTTGTAGATAATATCTATGAAACATTTATTTATGCCAGATACCATACTAAGTGTGTAAAGCACTTATTATCTCAATGAGAGCAGATAAAACTTTTATCACCAAGGAGTTATTATTATTATGGTTTATAATTATACAAACTAAGGCTTAGGGAACTAAGTTAACTTACCAAATTTTGCAGAAAAAGTAAGTTTCAAAACAGGACTTTATTCCTAGAAAATCTTACTTTACTGCCCTATGACATTTTATCACTTCCCATTATCTATATTCCTTTCTTATTTCTTTGTAAAAAGCCTATATTTGCAATTGTGCTATCTATTGGACTAAGAATTCTTTTAGAATGGCATATTAGCATGTCTCATTTAGAATAGTTTTGTTTAACTTCTGTTGTTAATCTCGAATGGACTTCCAGGTTGACAATGTGAGGATTTCTGGTGAGCCATTCCCCAATGAAACGGGTAAAAATTATTAAAACAAAGATAAAAACAAACAACAAAACAAAACATTTAAAGCCTTTGGAGATAACCTTAAGGTCAAATGGCAAATAAAAAATCTATCAAAAATATCTACAAAAATTCAATAAGAAAAGCAAGAATAGGGCACGTGGGCAGCTCAGTGGATTGAAGCCTCTGCCTTCAGCTCAAGTCATGATCTCAGACTCCTGGGATCGAGGCCGCATCTGGCTCTCTGCTTGGCAGGGAGCCTGCTTCCTCCTCTCTCTCTGCCTGCCTCTCTGCCTCCTTGTGATCTCTCTCTCTGTCAAATAAGTAAATAAAGTCTTTTTAAAAAAAGAAAAGACAAGAAAAGCAAGAATCTGCGATATTTGAGTAAGGTCTGCTCCCTCCCTCAATGCACATGGTTCAGTGAGGTGTAGACTCCACTCTAGATTGTTATATGAACAAAAGTTTCTCCCCACATCAGCTCCCAGCCAGAGGACACTATTCACAGGAGGACGGAGACTCCAAGATTTCTCATCCTACCCCCCAGTAACTATTGCTGAGACTAATTCCCAGATATTAAGATAAAACAAGGAAATAAACTACAGAGAAAGAGCTCTTATTAATATGGGTACAAAAATTCTCAATACTATACTGAGAAATATATATAGATATGTCCCTAGAATTATACAGTATGACCACAAGGGGTTTATCCCAGGGATATGGCATTGGTTTAACATCTTGAAATCACCACTATTGTAATACACCATGTCAGTACACACAAAAAAAAAAAAAAAAAAAAAAATCACACAATAATCTTAATAGATGTAGATGATTTGACAAACAGCAGCTTTTTGTGATAAAAATACTGGACAAAAAACACTGACCAAACTAGAAATAGAAAGGAAATTTAAACATGATGAACAGCATTTATGAAAACCCACAGGTAGCATCATACTTAATGGTGAAAGACTAGATGCTTTCCTCTAAGATCAGCAACAAGAAGTGCATGCCCATTCTCACCACTTCTATTCAGAATTGTCCTGGAGTAGATGTCTAACCAGGGCAATCAGGTCATCAAGCACAATGATACTGAGCACCTGCCTTAAAAAATGTGGTTCCATTTTCAACAGAGGTAGAAATCTCATTAAAAATGAATCTGAAAGGGGAGTGTCCACTCACAGGTCAGGGAGTCAGTGGGTCAGGTAAGGACTCCTGAATGAAATGGTGGATGATCTTCTAAAGCAGACAAAACAAAAACATAAAACAAAAAAACAAAAAACAAGCATACAAATGTAAGGAAACAATCCTAGGGAGAGGGATCAGGATGATACATTTGAAAACCACATGTAGCTCACTACTGGGGAAATGTACAGGAATAAGAGCAAAGGCAGAACAGAGACAGGGACCACGGAGGGTCTTGTGCACCGGTGGAACAAGTAAATGAGGCCATACAGAGCATGTCTGAGGATCAGGCTGGATTAGACTTTGAGTTCATTGGAGTGTGGGTCACTGTTGTTGATACTATTATAGTGAAAAGAGAAAAAAGTGGTTTTGTACATGTGACACTCCTTCATGGATACCTCCAGAAATAACAGTGAGACTCTGAGGGAGCTGGAAGTCCTATATTATGCAGGTGGGGACAAAAAAAAAATGAATCTAAAAGGAAAAAAAAAGAAATAACTGGTGGGGTTGAATCTTTGACATCACCTATATGAATTTCAGGGAAAAAGATCTATGCTGACACATATATACACACAAAAGCTAACCATAAAACAGTGAGGTGTTTGCTCAGTTTATATTGCTTTCTGTTTACCACTTTTTTATTTTAGCAAATCATGACATTGTAGACTGATAAGTCATCTGCATACTGAAAAGCACTTATTGTGGAGGATATGATATATAAAAAGTTGAGGGGAAATAGAATGATGTTTTTTTATGCTATTCTGTGGGTATTGCGAATTTTAGCATCCTGTTCATTTTAAATTCTGTATAAGCTAAGAATATAGCAATAGATAAAAGAGAACCATTTATTAAAGTGCAGAGAACTTACTGGTGTGCTGCTTTTCTCTGTTGTCCACCGTTTCCATGGTAACAATATCTACTGTGCAGAAAGGAGTTGCAACTACCCACTGTGTATATCTTTGGAAGGGATACAATGATGCTAAATTGGAAGCATCAGAGATGGGCTCAAATTTTTAAAATTTAGAAGATTGCAATAGAAGTTTTAGAGGTGAGGTTTTTTTTTTAAATGAGCATAATAGGAAGAAAAAGGAATTTAATAATAATTGAATAATTAGTAAGATGAGATAGGGAGAGAAGTTACAGATTTGTATTATTATTTCTATAACTTTTTGATACAACTTCTTATTACCTGAAAAGCCAAAATAATGAATTATTTGACCATAAGAAGTAAATTGACAAGACAGTTCAATGTATTTTGACTTTGTAGAACATATCCGTAACTGTATTTTATTGTTGACCATCTGTCTAATAAAACTATACTGTAGCAATAAACTCTTGAGGGGAAATTTCTATTTGTTTTAAACACTTTGTCAGAAATTATGTATAACTATGAGCTGTATACTGCTTTTGGAATACTATATTATTTTCTCACTTTTCAATAGTAATCCAATTTCTGTTACTTTCAGCTCAGTGGATTTTGAATAAGTGACAGAAAATATGAGGCTTAGCTCACAATGAAATACTTTTCTATTGCTTCTAAGATATTTCTCTTACAATACTGAAGGCACTTTCTAGCCCCAAATATATTTTCATTTACCCTGGGCTCAAATAAGTGAGGTAGAAATTGAGTCAGAAAGAGGAATGACACTGAGTAGTCTTTGTTCCATATATTATGCATGTGACCATGGAGTGCTTGCAACTCTGATTAAATTCAGCTGTTCATCCACTGCAGCACTTCATCTGCCCAGCAGACTGTGATTTGACACAAATACAAGATGACACTGATTACTCACACTTTAAATTATGAGTGTGAATATAAGCTGAGCATTAATGTTGTCTGGCAATCATGCTATGTTTCTTTCTCTATATAATTATTTAACATCATTTCTTCTGTCCTTAAGTCTCTAATTTTTCTCCCTATTTTCACTTTCAGCTAAGGAATTTGTCTTTCTCTTTACTATAAGATATACACAGTAGGAAGAGAACCACCACAGACTCTTACCACCACAGTTAGCCACACGATAACAATCTGTCCTATAAATTCAGCCATCTTTCCTTTTATTAAGATGAAATGTTTAAGTTAGAGGGAATACAACCTGGTGCAGTCATTCTGGACAGTATGGAGGTTCCTCAAAAAGTTAAAATAGAACTACCCTATGATCCAGCAATTGCACTACAAGGCATTTACTCAAAATATATAAAAAATATTGATTCTAAGGGGCACACGCACCCCAATGTTTATAGCAGCATCGTCAACAATAGCCAAATTATGGGAAAAGCCTAAATGTCCATCAACTGATGAACTGATAAAGAAGTCACACACACACATACACACACACACACACACACACAAAGGAATGTTACTCAACTGTCAAAAAGAATGGTATCTTGCCATTTGCAGTGACATGGATGGAGCTAGACTGGTTTATGTTAAACAAAATGATTCAGTCAGAGAAAGACAAATATCATATGATTTCACTCATGTGGAATTACAAAACAGATGAACACAGGGGAAAGAAAAAAGAGAGAGACAGAGGCAAACCATGAACGACTCTTAACTATAGAGAACACACTGAGGGTTGCTGGAGGGGAAGTGGGTTGGGAGATGGACTAAATAGCTGGTGGGTATTAAGGAGGGCACTTGTGATGAGCACTGGGTATTATATATAAATGTTAAATCACTAAATTCTG
This sequence comes from Spilogale gracilis, assembly GCA_004023965.1. NCBI lineage: Eukaryota > Metazoa > Chordata > Mammalia > Carnivora > Mephitidae > Spilogale > Spilogale gracilis. The sequence goes on along the minus strand of PITA01000768.1, from coordinate 161,909 downwards.
CTCCTGAACCAATACTACAGTATATGAAAACTAGAATTTACATAAAAACTTGAAACAAACGAAAAAGATGAAATGTATGGATTATCTAAAGACAACTGTTTTATTTATATCTCTTCTCTTCTACATGCTTCTGTCTCAGCACCTGTTTCATTTAATTCACTATTAATTTCCCTTATAATTGTATTTTCCCATAATCATACTATAAGTACTACCTTTAAAAACTTTCTTTTCATCTTCAAACTTTTTGAAATGGTATTTCCACTTTCTGTCCCTAATTTCTCATCTTCCATTATTTTATAGCCATTTCAATCTGATTCCTGTATTCCACTGTAACTGTGTCAATGTCACAAATAATTTGGTTTTTAAATTCAATGGTCAATTCTCAGAACTCAACCTTCTTGGCCTGTCATTAGCACAGAACAATTGATTATTCTCTCGTCCTAGAAAAACTTCCTTCATTTGACTTTTAAGGCATCCCACTCTAGTTTTTTTTATGTATTTGGCTCTCAATCCAAATCTCGTTTATTATACTCACCTCTTTTTATTAATTTCTTTTCAAGCAAGTGCCCCAAGTATCAGTCTTTCTCTCTTTCTCTTTTTTAAAGATTTATTTGTTAGAGAGAGAGAGAGAGAGAGAGAGAGAGAGAGAGAGAGAGAAAGTAAGTTGTGGGGAGGAGCAGAGAGAGAGGGGAAAAAGAGTCCTAAGCAGAATCCACACTGAGCACAGAGACCAACACAGGGCTTGATCTCAAGACCCCAAGATCATGACCTGAGATGAAACCAAGAGTTGGATGGTCAACCAAATGTGCCACCCAGGCACCTGGATACTTTCACTCTTTTGTTGATCTCATCTTGTCTCAAGCCTGTGTATATCATCTATATGACAACAGCTTATAAGTACATATCTCTAGCCTAGAATGTTTCCTAAATGTCAGACTCATCTATCCAAATGCCTATGTAATACGTCCATTTGGATGTCTCCATATATCTCAAAATTAACATAACCATAAATTTACTTCCCATATAACTCTCTAAACCCCTCATATCCTGTAACTTTTCCCAATACAAAGATCACAATGTCATCTTTCCACTTACTCAGGGCAAAAGCTAAGTTTTATTACAAAAGTTTATCATTGCTTATTTTCCTGTTTTTTAAAAAAATATTTAATCATCATGTACCCCTTCTCCATAATAATAGGTTATTGCATTGAAGTCTATTTTCTAAAATATTAATATGGTTTTCTGGTACTGAAGTTCTGCTGATAATAAATAAAGTCAGTTTTTATTGTTCTGAAAGTAGTTTTGAATTAGGCTTAACTTTTTTCTGGGTATTTAATTCTAGGTTGGCAATTTTTTTCCTTACAATTGTTCTATTATTTTTTGGTGTTCATATTTTCTGATGATAATTTTACTATTTTCTTTTCTATACACTGATTTTTTATGCCTATATTTAAGATTTCTATTGTTATCAATGTTTTTCAGCACTTGGCTATGTAGTGACTGTGTATTCTTATGTTTATTTGCTTGTAGTTCACTCACTTTCATATATCTGTGAATTTATGATATCAAATTTGGAAAATTTTCAGCCATTATCTGTTCAAATATTTGTCAACACACTCTACCTCTTCTTTTCCTTTTCCCTTCTGGGATTCTACTTACATATCAGATAGACTGTTAGATTTTGTCTCACACACCACTTTTTAATTTTTTCTTCAGATTTTATTTTCTCTTGTACCTTATTTTTGGTGGTTTATTTTGTCTTCAAATTTACCAGCCCTTATAGAACTCTGATATACTGCCTGTGAAATTCATGTCAGACTTCTAATTACAGAACATCAACACAATAACTTTATGTTGCTTTAAGTCACTAAGTTTGTAGTAATTCTATTATAGCAACAACAGGAAATTCATTCAGAGGAAGGAGTTAAAACATATAACCTGTGGTACTTTCACGTTTTTGGTGTTGTTGCTGAGTGGGTACAGCAAGGAAGTGATGTTTGAAGTAAAACAAAAAATAGCTTAGCAATGGAGCTTAATTTATTTGTTAACAAAATAACTGAAACTCCACATATGTAGACTAATAGTAGTTTTATAGGAAGATTGTCCTGACCTATGAAAAGCTTGTAATAATATGTCTCTGGATAAAGATTGAGTATAGTAAATAAATACTGTCTATGTATTTATGAAGCATATTCCCCAAGATAATATCACATAAGTTATACCACAGTCTTAAGATATTTCATAACTTAAATACATCTCCAACTCTATTATAAGAGATAATAACATGCACATCTCACTTATACACCTCTCTACCCTGGGACAGAAAGTATAGGGAAGAATGTTCTGGGATGCTGGTTACATTACTTGTAGCTGAATGAAAAAGTTTCTATATTTTTATTTTTTAATTTTATTTTATTTTTTTAAGATTTTATTTATTTGACAGTGAGAAACACAGCTAGAGAGGGAACACATGCAGGGGGAGTGAGAGAGGGAGAAGCAGGCTTCCCGCTGAGCAGGAAGCCCGATGTGGGACTCAGTCCTGGATCTCCAGGATCATGACCTGAGCTGAAGGCAGTCGCTTAAGCAACTGAGCCACCCAGGTGCCCCAACTATATTTTTATTTTTTAAGATAAAATGTATTCCATGATTTTTTTTAAAGAAAATGTGGTTTTGTAACTGATAAAGATTGCATGAAATTAAAATAGTTTAATTTTCTTCCCCTACTCCTCTCACATACATAACATAAATATGTAATCTTCAATATGTGTAATAATGACTTTAAGGTAGGTTAGAGTCTTTAGGACTGTTTATTACATGATTTACTAAAAGAGGAGCAGTAACTTCAGTGGAGTCAGTTGGCTTCAGTATGTATAGGTTGGGAATGTAATCTAGCTCTAGTTCCTTGATTTTCAGAAAGTTGAGATCCCTGAATCCATGCCAGAGGTGGAGAAGTAAGATTTAAAAAGGAGTCAGCCCTGAAAAGTGGTCAAAAGAGCATGAGACTAAATGAAGGGTCACCTGAGGAACATCATTGTTTCAAAAAACATTTTTAAAAATTGTGTAGTGGAATAGATGATTATCAGTGCTAGATGATGAGCTATTGAATATGGCCACATATGAGGCACAACAATCTTTATGAGCTCTTTGGAGACATGGATAAAGACATGCATGCAAAATATTGAGTAAGATAAATTTTATTGGTAATTACATATAGAAAAACTTTTAAAATTGAAGTCTAAATTTTAATAAATTTGCTTTGGTTACTTTAAATCTCTCCAAGTTTGTGATGGCTGTCCAACATTCAGAACTGATTTGTAGACTAAGGAATTGTTCATATTTTTGACACATTCAGATTTATTTATTTATTTATTTATTTATTTATTTATTTATTTATCTTAGAGAGAGAGTGCACATAGAGGGGAAGGGGTAGATGGAGAGAAAGAAAATCTCAAGCAGAATCCCTGCTGAACAGAGTCTGTTGCTGGACTTAATCTCACCACCCTGAGATCATGACCTGAACAGAATTCAAGAGATGGCTACTGACTGAGCCATCCAGGTGCCCCTTGATACATTAATATATTCAGATAAGGTAGTAGACATCATATTCATGTATTTAGAGGTAAAGGTAGTTCATTGGTAGCCTAGTATACCATGATGCAGGCTTTGTTAGGGAAAATAATCTAGCTGCTAGAGGTATCTGGCAGACCTAATTAGAAAAGATTCTTACTACAGTATTGAATTGCCGATCTCATAATACTTCAATCACAAAAGGCAGAATATGAGATCATATCCAGCAGCAGTTTTCTTTCTGGGGACAGAGAAATAATCTAATGTATTGAATCTGTATCAGAATTATTTTTTTTTTAAGATTTTATTTATTTGACAGAGAGAAACACAGCCAGAGGGGGAACACAAGCAGAGGGAGTGAGAGAGGGAGAAGCAGGCCTCCCGCCGAGCAGGGAGCCCGATTTGGGGCTCGATCCCGGGTCTCTGGGACCATGCCCTGAGCTGAAGGCAGTCGCCCAACCAACTGAACCACCCAGGCGCCCCCAGAATTCTTTGTAAGGGTTGTGGTGTCTCGCATCTGGTTCCTTGCTCAGCAGGGAGGTTACTTCTCCCTCTCTCTCTGTCCCTCCCCTTGACTTGTGCTCATGCTCTCTCTCTCTCTTTCTTTCTCTCTCTCATATAAGTAAAATCTTAAAAAAATTACTTTTAAACTTCTAAAATTCTATATTTCCAACCCCAACTTCAGAGCGTCAAATTCAGTAGATCAGGATGACAGTAAATACTAAAAACAAACAAACAAATAAATAAATAAAACAGAAAAAACTTCTTCATGTGATTTTGATGCAACCAAGTTTGGGAAATACCAATCTAGAACAATAGTAATTCCCAAAGGTACAGGGAGTAGAGAATAGAGTGCCTTAATAATGGTCATGCAACATTTGGGAGGTCTTCTATTTTATACCTAGTAAGCTCAAGATATAGTGATGACATTTCAGATTTGGGAAGTTTTTAAAGATTCCTGTAATTAAGTAAAGATCCCTAGGTGAGTTTTACTGTCCCTCCTCATTTTTACAACCATTGAACTAAAGATTTAGTAAGGGTAAACAGAGAACCACTCAGAAATTTAAATGTATACAAGGTTAAAAAAAAAAATATTCCAACTGCCAAAGCAAAAAGCAAAACAGAGAAAATGGAACAAACAAAGAAAAAAAGAACCAAGTGGGACTATACCAAACTAAAAAGCTTCTGCACAGAAAAAGAAATTATCAACAAATTGAAAAGGAAACTTACTGAATGAGAGAAAATAAATGAAAATCAGATATCTGATAAGTGGTTAATATCCAAAATATATAAGGAATTCATACAACTCAATAGTAAAAAAAATAATAATCCAGTTAAAATGGGAAAATGACCTAACCAGACATATTTTTCCCAAAAAAGATATGTAAATGGCCAACAGGTACATGGGAAAAATGCCCAACATCACTAATCATCAGGGAAATGCAAATCAAAACCACAATGAGATATCAACTCATTATTAGATGGCTATCACCTAAGAGACAAGAGATACCAAGTCTTCACAAGAATGTGGAGAAAGGGGAACCCTTATGTATTGTTGGTGGAAATGTAAATAGGTACAGCCACTGTGAAAACAGTATGGAATTTCCTCAAATAACTAAAAATACAACTATTATCAAATCCAGCAATTTTACTTCTGAGTATATATTCAAAGGAAATTAAAGCACTAACTTGAAGAGGTACCTTGCAACATTATTTATAATAGCCAAAAACGTGGGAACATCCAAGGTGTCCATTAATGGATGAATGAATGGAGAAAGTGTGGTATAGATAAGTAATAGAAAATTATTCATCGATAAAGAAGAAAAATTTGCCATTTGCAATACCCTTGATGCTGAATGGAGTAAGTCAGACAAAGACAAATACTGTATGATCTCACTCATATGTGGAACATAAAGCACCAAACTCATAGAAACAAAGAATAGATTGGTGGTTGCCGAACAGAAGGAGGTCAATAGAAGTGGTCAAAGGATGTAAACTAGTCATGAGATAAATTAAGTCCTGGGAATGTATTGTACAGCAATGCAAGCATAGTTAACATACTGTGTTGTCTACTTGAAAGTAGATAAGGCAATAAATCATTTTGTAATATATACATATATTAAATTATGTTGTATACCTTACACAATGCTATGTCAATTATATTTCATACAGCTGGAAGAAAGGGGAAGGAAATAGAAGGAAAATTAAGAAATCAAATCAAATAAAAATTGTCACCCTGAAGAGGAAAATTTCTTACTAAGAATTAGCCAAAATAAAATGCAAAGAAGCATGGGGAACCTGGAGACTTTTGAGAGAGGGGTTAAATAAAGGAAGATGGAAGAAGAATCTAGTTCAGTATGTCGGTATGCATACTGTCACATTTCTTTTTTTTTTTTTTTTGATGATTTCATTTATTTATTTGACAGAGAGAGAGATCACAAGCAGGCAGAGGCAGGCAGAGAGAAAGGAGGAAGCAGGTTCCCCGCCGAGCAGAGAGCCCAATGCTGGCCTCCATCCCAGGACCCTGAGATCATGACTGAGCCAAAAGCAGAGGCTTTAACCCACTGAGCCACCCAGGCGTCCTGTCACATTTCTGACAGAATTTTGAGGTCTTTAAGAAGTCTTCATGATTCCTTTTGAAATCTAACAAGGTCTAAAATACACTCCTTACCTGCAGTCATTCAGAAGTCACAGAGGGCTGGGTTAGTAGTAGGAATGCCAGGTAATGCAAGACCAATCCTTTTTGTAAGAGAAAGTAGTTGGGGAGTTCTGCCAGCAGAGCAATTCTTTTAAGACTTGTCTTGATGAGAGATCAGCAGTGCATTTAAGTCTATTTTATGCATTAGGCTTCTTGTAAAAAGGATTATGGTAACTTAAGTAAAGATCTTATATCATACCTCATTCAGAGATGCTTTAGAGAGAAAATCAAGGTTATCTGATTTGTTAATAAAATTTTACTTGAGCTGGGATCGTGTTGTAAAGTCCTTTATGAGGATAACTTCTTATCTACTTAAAAAGATACTGTAAACTGTCACTGTTATTTCTAGTTCTCAGTTATTTAACAAGGAAAAAGGTGTAGCTCAAAATATGAGGAACCATACTGTAAGACACTCTACAAACCAATTTTGAAAGATTATGAATCTTGGAACACTGAAAAAAATAATGTAATAAATAAAGGAAGATTATTTTTCTTCCTGTATGAAATTTTAACCCTAATCTCTGTTCTTGTCAGCCTGTTATTCTTCCCCAGGATAGTTTACCAGGTGACTATAACCATCTGGCATAGTCTGAACAGCTTCAAGTGCCCTCATTTAGGGCAAAGACTGTGCTCACTCAAATCCTTCCTCTTTTGCTTCTCAAAGCAGGAAAGGAAACTGCATGTCTATGCATAATTTCCTATATTATATATATATTTATTTTTTTCTGTAATTACATATATAATTATCCTGAACAAGTGTTTAAACAGAAGTCTGATAATAAATTTGTATCAGTCCTGGAGATTAGTTGTGGTGTTCAAAAATATAACCCCCAAATAGTAATTGCTTGCAACAACAAAGGTTTAGTTTTTGCTCATTACACAGTCCACAGTGGCTCAGCTGTGGTCTCACTCCATGCCGTCTTCACTTAGGGACTATGGCTTTTTCAGCAGTCTCCTTATGGAATATAGCCAGCATTATGCTATTGGCAAAGGGAAAGATTGTGAAAAAAATATATTTGTACATAAGCACACACATACTCATACAAACACACCCATACACAGACACATTCATATATGTGTGTATGTGTAGAATGTGCACAATAAAGTGTCATTGTAACAATGTAACAAAAGAATAGTTTCAAGGTCTATAAAGAAGCAAAGGGAAATCAAATGTATCTTAAAATGGTGATATGCTGGAGCCGGCTTGCAATGCTTATATGAGCCAATGTTTCACATCTCTTTCCGACTCCATGTTCATGCAGTGACTTCATATTAGTAGGCACTGTGGGAACATTTATGACCCAGAAATCAGCCAGCACTACAAATCAGGGCCTTTGAGACCCTCAACCTCTTCCCTAGCACACCAGGGCTTAAAATGTACCAAAATGACACGTAACTAGTGCTTCTCAAAAAAGAGTATAGGGGTAAAACTTTTCTCAAGGCCCTGAGGGAAAAAGAATGTGAAGACTGTCAGGAGTGTTCCCCAAGCAGAAACCATGAGGCTGTCATCTAACTTTCCCATGTCACATACAAGGTGGGAGCAGAACCCATAGTTTTTCAGGGCAGAAGGTTTAGCTGTACCACCTGGCTTGCTGCAAACTCAAAGCAAATAACTGTATTTACTTTTCTAGCTTCTTGATCACAATGTTTACGAGAAGCCTCAATAGACTCATATATTTTAGAATGTTTATCCTTGATGCATACCACCTGCTTAAAACTTGCAGTGAAGTTAATGATCCTTTTAAATCCAGGGTAGAGCCAAGACCTGATGTAAACTTATTCATGGCACAATTGCTTTTGTAATGTCTTACTTTAAAAAATGCCACACTAGCTGCCTCAGAATATATTCCTTAGGTAAAGCTTATTCATATGTTGTACCAGTATTGAACAGTAAATATTTTTAACAGCTCTTTTGAAATTTCATTTCATTTTGAGTACATTTACATTTATACTTGTATATAGGTATATTTAGATATTGTCATATATGCCATCAGCAGCAGCAGTAAGAAAATATATTAAAAAGCTACATTTAGGTTATTAAATTTTATTTAACTTTAATTATAAAGTTGCTCTCAATATTTCCACACCAAAACTCTTCCTGAGCCATAATCACATTAAAACTTATTATGCATCAGGGCTCCTGGGTAGCTCACTTGTTAAGCAGGTGCCTTGGGCTCAGGTCATGATCCCAGGATCCTGGGATTGAGCCCCGCATCAGGCTCCTTGCTCAGCAGAAAATCTGCTTCTACCACTCTCCTTGCTTGTATTCCCTCTCTCACCATCTCCTTGTCAAATAAATAAATAAAATTTCTTTAAAAAAAGCCCACCTTATTATGTACCTAAGATTTTTGCTTTTTGGTATAATATCCTGTATACTAACATAAATTTAGGTAACATTTAGATGAATAAAGCACATAGAGCTTTTAGAAAATAAGTATTTTCTCAACTGTTTTAAAATTAATATTACACACATTTCCTGAATACATAAATATTTTATTTTAGAGATATATGTTAATTTATTTATTGATGACCATTTAACATTTATTAAGCAGTTTTAAAATTTCAGTATCATAAACAAAGCTTCGGAGAAATCCTTTATATAAATAAGTAAATGTATATATACACCTTTGCATGCTTGTGCTATTGTAGGAAAAATTCTTGAAAGTCAAATTAATGAATAATTTAAATACATCTAGACTGAATTGATTTAAGTAGTTAATTAGATTTATTCTATATATCATCTTTCACACACATTAAAAAGGCTTCATGGGAAAAAGTTTTGCATGTCCAAATTTACCACGAAGCCTTTCTAATGTGTGTTTAGTATCTACTTCTCTTGCCTCAAAGACGTCAATATCATATACTAACATGTATTATTTGGTAAAAATAGCCACAAAAATATACAATGAAAATTATATGTATTTTTAAGGATAACCGAAAACCACTATTTTATCCCTTGATAAAGCATAGGTAGATAATATAGGTTCATTTCTGTGTTATTATTTACTTGGCAAATGCTGTGCCTAAGGTTTTAAATGTTTATCAATTTTAGCTGGGGAATATCTGGCCCCAAAGTGAATACCCAATGCCAAAGCATTGCACTCAGTCCTTTTTTGTTTGTTTGTTTTTTAGAAATATGAAGTAATGTAGTATAGGTCAGCTTTCCCAGTTAGAATATAACCTAAATCATGATTATTGAGGGCTACCTCATTTTAAATGTTTGTGTATGGAGCAGAAGGGCAGATATAATCATTTCTATAAACTGATAATGTGTAGATATTTTTTGTTTAACTAAACAATTAAATCATCTCAGAAAGTAGGTTCATGATATCAATCTACTTGCCAAAATAACTTGAAATTACAACTCATTTTCTCCAAGTGATGATAAATCTGGATAATAATATTATCATCTTTTAATTGTCCTGGTGATGGTTTTAGAGCATGTATAACTCTTAATGATCAATTAAATGACATATTATGTTAAATAATGATAATTTAACAGAAAATAATAACATCAAAGACATTCAAATAGGAAAGAAATGATCTTTCACAGTAAAATGATCTTTCATAGATGACATAACCTTTTATGTAAACTCAAAAAATTACAAAAAATTGATATAACTGGTAAATACAGTCTGCAGAGTTACAGGGTACAGATTCAACACAAAAATCAGTTGAATTTCTGTATATTAACAGTGAAAATCTGAAAAGGAAGTTAAGAAAACAATTTCATTTACAAACCCAAAATAAATAAATAAATAAAATACTTAGGAAAAAACCTATCCAAGGAGACAAAAGACTTTTACATTGAAATTAAAAAAAAAAAAACGTAACACTGCTGAAGAAAATTACAGAAGGCTCCAATAGCTAAAAAAAAATCTTGTGTTCATGGACTGGGAAATTTAATATTGTTAAAGTATCAATATCATCTAAAGTGATCTGTGGATTCAATGAAATCTTTATTGAAGTCCAAATGATGGTTTTTGCAGAAACAGAAAAAAATTCCTAAAATTCATATAAATCTCAAGGGACCCATTAGATGAAACAGTATTGAAAAAGAACTAAGTTGGGGGTATCACACATACTTATTTTAAAGCGTACCACAAAGTTACATAATCAAGACAAGATGGCACTGGTATAAAGACAGCATATAGACCAAGACCATGGGATAAAGACCCCGAAAATATAGCCCATACATGTATGGTTAAATGATTTTTGACAAGAGTGTCATGATCATTCAATAGGAAAAAGATAGTCTTTTCAATAAGTGGTACTGTGAAAACTGGATATCCACATATAAAATAATGAAAGTGAATCCTTACAAATTCTATATACAAAAATTAACTCAAAATGGATCAAAGACCTAAATGCAATCACTAAAACCATAAAACTTATAGAATAAAACATAAACTAAAAGCTGTAGGACTCTTAGTTTGCCAGTTATTTCTTAGACTTGACATCAAAACTATAGGCAACAAATTAAAAAAATAGATAATTTGGGCTACATCAAAATGAAAGTGTCTTTGAATCTTGGGACACTATCAATAGAGTAAAAGATAATCAATGGAATTTGGAGAAAATATTTGCAAATCATACATCTGATAACAGGTTAATATCTAAACTATATGGAGCATCCCTACAACTCAACAAAAACAACCTATTTTTAAAAAATGAGCAAAGTACTTGAATACCATTTCTCCAAAGAAGATATAGAAATGGCCAAAAAGCATAAGAAAAGATGTTCAACATCATTAATCAAAAGAAAAAAAATTGAAACCACAGTGAGATACTATCTCATACTTATCAGAATGGCTACTTTAAAAAAAAAAGTGCATGTTGGCAACAATATGAATAATTGAACCCTTATGCACTGGTTGGTAGAATGAAAAATGATGCAATCTCTATGGGAAAAAGTATAGGATTTCATCAAAAAATTAAAATAGAATGACCATAAGATCCAACCATTCCACTTCTGCATATACATGCAAAAGAATTGAAAGTAGAGATTCAAAGAGATACATACATCCTTCTTCAAAGTATCATTACTTACAATGGATGCAGAAGCCATCCAAGGGTTCTTTGACAAATAAACAAAATTTGTATAGACCTACAATGAAATATTATTCAGTCTTAAAAATGAAGGTAATTCTGTAAAAAAATAATAAAATCTTGCCATTTTCAATGACATGAATGGAGCTAGAGAATATGATATTAAGCACAATAAGTCAGTCAGAGAAAGAAATACTGATTTCACTTATATGTGGAATTGAAGAAACAAAACAAACAGAGGGAAAAAGAAAAAAGAAGAAAACCAAAAAACAGACTCTTAACTAGAAAGAACAAAGTGATGGTTACCAGAGGGGATGTGGACAAGGGAATGGGTTAAATAGGTGATTGTGATTAAGAAAGGCACTTGTCATGTTAAGCAAACAACATGTTGAGACAACAAAAAAATGAAGACAATTCTGACATATGCTCCAAAATTAATAAACTTTGAAGATATGATGCTATATGAGATAAACTAATCATTAAAGGATAAATACTGTATGATTCCATTTATATGAGGTTCTCAGAATGACCCAATACCTTGGGAGAGGAAGTAGAATGGTTGTTTCCAGGGGTTATGGAGGGGAAACAACAATGTTTTTAAGTAAGTATAGAATTTCAAATTTTCAAGGTAAAATGTGTTCTGTAAATGGATGGTAATGATGGTAACAAAACATTGAATGAACTTAACACTTACAAATCATTAACATAGTAAATTTTATTTTATATATATTTTAACGCAATTAAAATAAAAATAATACTATATCCATAAACTCTTTATTGATAGGGGATTTTTAATATTCTGAGGAAATCACATGCTTAATCTATGTCAGGGAAAGAAAAACTGCTTTTTCTCACTGGAAAAAATATAATGAAAAGAACAGGAAATTGAGACTCTTTTTCTCATAGTAAAACACTTGACCATAGTAAAACACAATGATTATTTTTCACCTATGAGTTAATATTTTTATTAGAGGGTTTATTAGAGGTTTATTAGATAATCAGTCAAAGAAAAGAGAGGTGTAGGAATTTGAAAGAAGACATAAAGTTATCCTTATACAAGATAATGTACTATATTAGCAAAACCCAAGAGAAGCAGTACTAAAACAAACAGACAAACAAAAACAAACCACAAACACAAATCCAAAATGAAACTCAGGAAGTTAACAATATGTAGAATTAGAATATTTAATAGTTTTCAAATATACGAATAGCAATATTTAAGATATAATTGAAAAGAAACTTTATCTATTTGTAACACTAATTTCAATTGTGAATAAACCAAAAAAGAAATGTTGAAAGTCTACATGACAAAAACTTAAAATGCTTCTTAAAAGATGATGGTAATAGATAATAGAATAAATGCACACCATTCTTTATTTTTGAAAAAGAAGTATGATAATAGATATAATTGATGATAATAGAATAATAGAAATGATTATAGATGATAATAGATAAATGATAATAGAATGATATATATGATAATAGAATAAATGCACACCATTCTTTGCTTTTGAAAAAGAAGTATCAACATCACATATATGCCATTTTTTTTCTCAAGCATGTATATAAACTGGAATAACAATGAAATTAAATTTTTATGTAGTAAATAATTGTTTCTAAACTTATATGAAGATAAATGATAAAGAATAACTAGGAAAATCCTGAAAATGCAGAGTGATGAGAAGTACTCAGTCCAGTTATTAAAGTATTTAAATATATGCCTATATTTACTCTTAAAATACTGTAATTTTGGTGAACAAATAGATTGACAGGCTAAGAAAATAGAATAAAAAGTCTAGAAATAGTGGACTAAGTTTAAAGAAAGCAGAGAGAGCGCCTGGGTGGCTCAGTTGGTTAAGCGACTGCCTTCAGCTCAGGTCATGATCCCGGAGACCCAGGATGGAGTCCCACATCGGGCTCCCTGCACAGCGGGAAGCCTGCTTCTCCCTCTCTCACTCCCCCTGTTTGTGTTCCCTCTCTGACTGTGTTTCTCTCTGTCAAATAAATAAAATCTTAAAAAAAAAATAAAGGAAGCAGAGAGAAAGAAATACAAAAAAATTACAGAAAGTGAGAGAACTCCAAGACTGTACTCTATAGAGACTTAGATTGTCTTGTCTCCACAACCTCCATCTATATGAACTCAAACTCTGATCCACCCTAGTCTTTGTCAGGTCTCCTGATCACTCTACATGGCTAGCAGAAGAAAGAGGGAACCAACTCTGAAAGGAAAAACATCATCTAGGACCAGTCAACTTTGTGTATATGTATTATACATATAACATCTGGCACTTAATAAAAATTTCTAAACATCTGAAGCACCAAGATAATGTGTTTGAATTAAAGAAAAGAAACATAAAACAGAAACATATTCATCAATTATTCCAATATTGATCTTGGAAGACAGGAATTGTAAAAGAATAGTGTTTTACATGTATAAGAAAACAGAGGAGAGATGTACAAAACGAAAAATGGAATCTGTTAAGTAATTTAAAAAGTCATTCAAAATTAAGATATATAATATCTGAAACCAAAAATTCAATAGTAAGCTTTAAGAGCACACTGGACAGGGCAGAAGATTGGATTGTTGAACTGAACTTCTGAACAGGTAAATAGACAAGATGCAAACCAAAGTAAAGCCATTATAACATTACTTGAGGTTACATAATCAAAAGAACTAAAAAATCCTCCACACAACACATTCATATAAAGGTAAAGCTGATAGCGCAGCAGAAAAAAGAACTGAAAACCAAGGACTGATGGTTACCAGAACCTCCAGGTTAAGGCTCTCAAGGGTCCTTTCCAAATTGCCCAGGATACACTTCAATGAATGAAGAACCATCCAGATATGTGCAAAATATCATAGTTACATAGTTACAGTGAGTCTGGTTTACTTAAGGGTCTTTTATGTTTTACTGGTCCTGTTGCTAGAACCAAATTACCTTAACTGTTTATATCAGATGCAAACCAATAATCTATTCCTCCATGAACAATGTACACAGGTAGTATAAAATGCTTCCATGGAAGTTTAAAACTTTAAAAGCACATTATAAATCACTAGCTAGCATATCTCATTCTTATCTTGACCACAAGGTTGTTATCAGCCTTCCAGTTTCCCCTAGAGAAAATGATAGTTTCCCCATTCTATCTGTAAAGCTAACTCTATACTTACAAAGATATTTTAAATCAACAAGAAAAAAAGGTAGGGTATGAGTATATATAGATATAGATACAGATATAGATATAGATTTAGATATATAGATATATGATAGATTAGATAGATAAGTGATAGATGATAGATGATGATAGATATAGAGATTGATAATAGATAGATATAGATGGATGCATAAAAAGATGATAGATGATGATAGATAATAGATATAGATAGATTGATGATAGATAGATATAAACAAAAATGGTAGGGGATGAACATATATCTATATCTATAGATATATAGATATACCTAGATAGATGATAAATGATAAATTAGATGATGATAGATGATGACAGATATAGATAGATGATAGATAGATAATAGACAGACAATAGATAGATGATATAGATAGATAGATGATAGATAGATGATAGATAGATAGATAGATGATAGATATAGATAGATAGATAGATAGATAGATAGATAGATAGATAGATAGATAGATAGATAATAGAGAGATGATAGATAACTCCAGGATAAGAGAAGAGAAAAATGAGGCAGTAGAAATACTCAAAGAGATAATAGTCAATAGTTTTCTGGAATAATGAAAAGCATCACACTAAAGGGCTACAGATTCAAGAAACTTGGAAAACTTCAATAGGGCAAATACATACATATATATACATAAATAAACAATAAACAAATGACTATAAAAAATGAATAAATGAGAAACATCAAAGAAGGTGACATTGTAGAGAAGACAATGGAATGAAATAGTAAGTACCCAAAAAAGATAACTAACAGTTAAGTAAAAATAATTTTTCAGAGGTGAAAAAAAAAGTTTTCAGGCAAGCAAATTACTGTCCATTTATTTTCAGCAGACCTGCTCTAAAATACTAAATGGAGTAATTTAGGAAGAAGATAAATGTTACTGAAGGAAATATGTAAATGTCACTAGAATAAAGCACACCAGAAAAGGAAAAAAATATGAATATTTATAAATAATTGTTGACTGATAATGTAAAGATAGTATGTTTTATGGAGTTACAGTATAGAGAGAATTAAAAATCACAAGAATGTCAAAATAGAATGGAATATCAAGCAATGTCTGGAAACTAGAAAGAGCAATAGTTTTCATTAGATTCAAGCCGGGGGGGGAAATGTATAATCCTAAAGGTAATCAGCAAAAGAACACATAACTAACAGAATAACAGAAATATGAAGGTAAGTTCATTGAAAAAATATTTGTTCACTGCAAAACAAGTAAAAAACTGAGGATAAAAAATCCCTAAAACATAGAGTAAAATGAAAGGTAAAAGTCCAATATATTATATTTATTTAGGCAAGAGTGGTTTATTATTAAGAACAAATAATCCAGGCACCTGGGTGGCTCATCGGTTAAGTGTCTCCCTTTTTCTCAGGTCATGATCCCAGGGTCCTGGGATGGAGCCCTGAGTCTTGTTCCCTGCTTGGTGGGAAGCCTGCTTCTCTCTCTCCCTCTGATCCTCCCCCTGCTCATAGTCTCTCTCACTCAACTCTCTCTCTCTCTCTCTCTCTCTCAAATAAATATATAAAATCTTTAAAAGAATGAGTAAATCAAAAGTGATTTAATGTAGCAACATGGACTGGACTGGAAGAGATTATGCTGAGTGAAATAAGCCAAGAAGAGAAAGTCAAGTATCACATGGTTTCATTTACTTGCGGTGCATGAGGGGTAAACTGGAGGACAGTGGGAGAAGGAAAGTAAATGGGAACTAGGCTAATCTAGGGAGGGAAACAAATCAACAGAGACTTTGGACACAGAAACAAACTGAGGGACTTGGAGGGAAGGGGGTAAAGGGATAGGAGAGCCTGGTGGTGGGTACTGGGGACACCTAAAGCATGGAGCACTGGGTGTGGGGAAGGGGGAATGAATCTTGGAACACTGGGAAAAAATTTTTTTTAGTAACAATAAAAATAAATAAATAAATAAATAAAATAAAATAAAATAAAATAAATGTGACAGAACTAGAAAAAATTTCTAAAACAAAGTCCCCAAATAGCCAAAGCTATTTTGAAAAAATAAAAAAAAAAGCTGGAGATATCACATTTCCAGACGTTAAGTTAGATTACAAAGCTATAGTAATCAAGAGAGCATGGTATTGCCCAAAACAAACAGATCAATGAATGGAATTAAAAAAAAAAAAACAGAAATACACCCACAATTATATGGTCAGTTACTCTTTGACAAAGCAGAAAAGAATAGCCAATGGAAAAAAGACAGTCTCTTCAACTAATCTTGTTGGGAATATGGGTCTACTACATGGAAAAAAATGAAACTGGCTCACTTTCTTATACCATAGACAAAAATAAAGCCAAAAAAGATGAAAAACCTAAATGTGAGAAAAAAAGATGAAAGACCTAAATGTGAGAAAGGAAACCATCAAAATCCTAGAGGAGAACACAGGCAGCAGCAACTTCTTGGCTGCAGCAACTTCTTACTAGACATATTACCAGGGACAAGGGGAAAAAAAGTAAAAATGAACTATTGGGATTTCATCAAGATAAAAAGCTTCTGCACCATGAAAGAAATAATCAGCAAAACTAAAAGACAACCTACGGAATGAGAGAAGATATTTGTAAAAGACATATCTGATAAAGGGTTAATATCCAAAATCTATAAAGAACTTATCAAACTCAATATCCACAAAAAAATAATTCAATTAATAAATGGGCAGAAGACATGAATACACATTTTTTCAAAGAAAGCATACAAACAGTCAACAGACACATGAAAAGGTGCTCAACATTGCTCATCATCAGGGAAATACAAGTCAAGACTATGATGAAATACCACAACACACCAGTCAGAATGGCTAAAATTAACAAGTTAGGAAACAACAGATGTTGGTGAGGATGTGGAGAAAGGGGAAGCCTCTTACACTGCTCAAGGGAATGCAAATTGGTACAGCCATTTGGAGAACAGTATGGAGGTTCCTCAAAAAGTTAAAAAGAGAACTACTCTATGATATAGCAATTGTCCTACTAAGTATTTACCCAAAGAATACAAAAATACTGATTCAAAGGGACACATGCACCCTGATGTTGATAGCAGTGTTATCCACAATAGTTAAATTATGGAAAGAGCCCAAATGTCCATTGACTGATGAATGGATAAAGAAATGGTACACATATATAATGGAATAATACTCTACCATCAAAAAGAATGAAATCTTGCCATTTGCAATGATATGGATAGAACTAGAATGTATTATGCTAAACAAAATAGTTCAGTCAGAGAAAGACAAATATTATACAATTTCCTTCAAATGTGAAAATTAAGAAATGGAACAGATGTACATGGGGATGGGTGAAGAGAGAGGGAAACCATAAAACAGACTATTAACTATGGAGAGAAAAACTGAGGGTTGCTGGAGGGGATATAGATGAGGGGATGGGTTAAACAGGTGATGGGGATTAAAGAGGACATGTATGATGAGCATCAGATATTGTAGGTAAGTGATAAATCACTATATTCTGCATCTGAAACTAATATTACACTGTATATTATCTAACTGGAATTTAAATAGAGACTTGGGAAATAAAATAAAAATATCAGTTTATAAGTATACGAGTCCTCCCAAAACCAATTAATCTATAGATTTATGAAATCTTAATCAAAATCCCAGTAAAAGTTGTTGTGGAAATTATCAGGATAACTCTAAAATCATATGACAATACTAAGAATTTAGCATATTTGAGGAAACTTTGAGAAAAATAAATTTGGAGTATTTACATTATGATACATGAAGACTTTTAAAATAAGCAATATAGTGGGAAATTAATACAAGGATAGAAAAACCAACTAATGGAACAGAATGGAGAATTTAGAAAGAAACACACACAGTCACCTGATTTATTACAAAGGGGATAATGGAAATGGAAAAGAAAAAGACTTTTCAATGAGTGGTTCTGGGTTAATTGGATTAGTATATGGAAAAACTATGTTTTGAAACCTAACAAAAAATTACTGCCCAATATATTCCAGATGTAAGGATGAAATGTAAAATTATGTAATTATCTGAGAGTATTAAATATGCCAATTATACCGTTGTACCTCTGCTTCTCACTTCATGGTCTGTGCCAATTTCTGTAGTTGGTATGTACTTAATAAGTATTTGTTACATGAGTGAATTCAATACTTTAACTCAGAATATAAATTATCACATTCTGTCTTTGTAGAAAATATCTATGTCTTCAACTATAACATTTCCACTTTTTTTCTGTAGCTATTTCAACCGTATATTATTTGATGAGATAAACCATTCTTTTTAGCTATTTCATTAATGACATAATGCATGCAAAATACAGCAGTTTTGTTTTAAATTATATAACTAGTTGCACCAAAATGGTTTAGGAGAAAAATATCAATGCTGTTACAAGTGCTATCATTTTTACTTATTGCTGTATGTCTAAAAGACACTCAGGAAAGTTGTATTTTTTCTATCTAGAAAAGTTTGCATTCTCTCATCCATCTGTAGCAACCAAGAACTCTGCCATAATTATCCTTTCCTGAATAACATTTAAGGATATGATTTTTCCTTCCTTCCCTTAACTCTTTGATTTTCTATATTGTTGGTCACTTATCAAACTCTGCCTTCTATTGTCAACTGAACTAGAAAGCTGTGTGATTACAAATAAATTTTAAACCTCTTTGGTAGGGATAGAAATCACGCCTACCTCCATTGAATAATCTAGCATTATACTTTTAACATAAAAAGTCTTCAATTAAAATAATTTGATTGGTTGCTTACAGGGATTGATTGATTTCTCTAGGAACAAATGCATAGAAAAAGTCTCAAAATATTAGGAATAATGTCTCTTGACAATAGAGTTAAAATTATATTTAACATCCAAATAATATAAGTTAAAAAAATTGAAGAACAAAAATAAAATCTATTGGAAAATAAAATAAAACTACTTACTAATCCTTCAGAGACTGTAAAATGTTAAAATATTTTTTAAGAATCTCATCTACTCTGTCTAGTTTCTGCATTTTCTGAATGAACAGAGACATCAGATCTGATAGGTTTCATCAACCACGTAGTTGCTAAGCAACTGATCGCTAAGTTGGAAGTAAAGTGCCTTGTTCACAGACACTATAGAATATGACTATCCTTAAATCATTCCTGTAATACAATTATACAGAAATCAGAAATAAAGAAAGATAAAATACAGATAATTCTCTAATGTTAAGCTAAAATTACTGACCTTTGAAAAGCTCATTTCTTCAGCACAGACGCAAGTACCTAACTAATCTACCCCATCACAGGAGACATTTTTCACTTCAGAATACTTCACAAGTAATAAGAGCATTAAAAAAATAATCTGAGTGATAAATTGTTTAAAAGAAAATTAAAAAATCTTCATTCCTTCTCTGCCTCTGTACTTTCAATTTATGTACTAAAGTAGTACGGTTAAAATTAAAAGTCTTCAAGCTATTATCACTATTGTTTCCAATTGAAAAGTTCCTCAAAGTAGTAAGAACTAAAAAGTGTATTAGTCACATCAAATAGTATGTTAAAACCTACTAGGTGCTTTTTACAAACTAGTTGCAATTAAATCTTTCTTATAAGCATAGAGTCTTATGGAGAAATAAGATCACATGCATACTAAAGAGAATAATAAAATAACAGGGAGGTAAAATAATTTCTAAATTGTCAAAAAGAGACCATAGGTAAAAACAGATCTTGTACTATAAGACATTTATGTTGGATTTTAGTTGTAATTGATGGGCAAGTAGGGAAAATCACAAGCATACAAAGTTTCTGGCTTTAGGTAGAAAGATGATTCAAACGCATGTAGAAAAGTAAAATTTTAAAATATTTTTTTAAGTTTATTAATTTCTTTTTATTAATCTCTACACCCAATCTGGGGCTTGAACTCATGACCTCAATATCAGGAATGACATGCTCTTCTAAATGAGCTAGGCAGGAACTCTGAGAAGTAAACTCTTGAAGTCTTGAAACATATTCTCCTTTCGCCACTGTTATAAATTTTAAAGAGACACAGATGGTGACTCTCGACAAATTTACAACAGCCTGAAATAAACTAGACAAGTGTTAGTAAATGGTTATAAATGTCATGATTTGTTTCTGCTTTCAGATTTTCCTCAGATCATTCTACATGCCTATGCTTGATATATAACATGTAGCAAACTTCAATGGAAAATGAACATGAATTGTATCTTTCCATTTTCTTCTCCTTTAGGAAGAGTGTGATTTTTAGTATTTACTTTCATTATAATATACCATTGGCTTTAAAAGTTAAATTAGGCTGTCTTACTACTTATAGAGTCACCTATTACTACACAAAACATAAGGAAAGGTGAGAATAAGTACAAGTATTTTTTTTGTATCATATCAATTATTTTTTCAGAGAAAGTTTTCTAAAAGTTAAATTTTTAATTTAATTTCTAAAGTTATTTTTTAATTTAACAAAACAGCCAAATTAAATGTGAAATGTGTTTTGTAAGCTTACTATTTGAACACTTTAATTATCTAAAAATTACAAATTGGGTCTCAAAATGTGGATTTTATTCACATATTCACTGTCATATAAACTCTGTGTAAGTGTATCTGAGTATATTTTTAATGTTTAATATAGATTTTTTTGGACATGTTTCCCTTAGAAAAATGTCCTTTTCATGTTTCCTTATAGATTCCAGGCACACAGGATTAAGTCATTTTTCCAATAACACATTCATTATTTCTTACAAAGCTTATTGTATAATGGTGTCATGAAAATTTTTTATTCATTGATTTTTTTTCTCCAAAAATTTTATTTATTTGACAGAGAGAGACACAGCAAGAGAGAGAACACAAGCAGGGGGACTAGGAGAGGGAGAAGCAGGCTTCCCTCTGAGCGGGAGCCCGATGTGGGGTTCAATCCCAGAACCCTGGGACCATGACCTGAGCTGAAGGCAGGTCCTTAATGACTGCGCCATCCAGGTGCACCATACTCATTGATTAATTTTTCTGGTATTTGTAGTTTATTTAAGCATTTCCTCATTTTTCTTCCTATGAAATGTTTTTCACTTTGGATTTTGTATAAATATCTGAACTCTTTTTAATTTTATAGTTGAAAATCAGTCAAAAGAATTAATATGCTATTAAAAAAGAAATGGTTTAATAATACATTTTTTTCTCCCTTTTTATCCCCCAAATTAGGTGCTAATATGAGCCAATTCTGCAGTTATTATACAAGTTTGAACTCTTTTTCTTCATAAACCTAAGAATAAACCTTTAGCAGACATGTTTATCTGTTAGGTAAGGCATATTTCACCGGCTCAGAAGGATTACCTTCAACTATGTTTAATTCCAGGTTGCGATTCAAATGCTTTGGATTACGTTTTAATAAATTTACATCTAGTTTACAAAGTGATGATTTTATAAAAGGAAGGAAAAGCATGCTATTATTCAGGTTTTATTATTTCTTGGGAGAAAATGTACATTTTATTGAGTGAAAACTTAGCACATTAAAGAGAAGACATCATTTGTGGTTTTGAAGAAATTCTTGTACTTGAAAAATGTATGATGAGTCTTTCCTCTATTGTCACTGAGAATTTAAATGTAAAATTTTAGTTCCTTTTTGTTTTCTTATCTGAAGTAAGATAGTATTATTCAAGAGAGATAGTATTCCCTAAGTTCACAACATATTGACAAGTTGAAGGAAAAGGGGGGGGGGGATACACTCCAAAACTTGAATTGTGGCAGATAGATTGAATCTATATATTATTTATTTTGATTGAGACAAAGTGAATAACACCAACTATTTGTAAAGAGGTAGATATTGCAATGCCATTAGGTATTGTTCATCTGACTTCATTAACACAGACGTTCTTCTCATTTCTATTTTTTAGATAATAAAATGGCTGGAGTCAAATGATTTGTACAAGATTCCTCAGTAAGTCATGGAATTGACAACTACTTTTCAACTATAGTATTACTTTTCCAACTGAAGATCTTTGAGATATTCCAAGAAAGCCAAATGCATTTATTACTTGAGAAATATAGAAACTGCTTTCAACCTCTTCATAGCATTTTATTTTCTAGTGACCAAGAAGAACACTTGAAAGTTGTCTTCTTATCTAATTATTCTACTGGTGAGCAGTTTTTGCTTATAAAAATGCTCACAGATCTAAAACTTCCACAGATAAATTTAATTTCCATTGTCATTCATGATTTTTGAGCATGGTTTGTGACATACGTATTTCCATTTATTTTACAAAAACTAAGACTCTTAAACTAAAGAATGAAATAATACTAAATTTTATTCCAGAAATACGGAGAGTGTTATCTTTGTCCTTTGGCCTATAAGAGCTTGGAATGCAGTAAGTTTTTCTTGTCTAATATTGAGGTAATAAGTTGTTTTAGGGAACAAATTCTTCAAGACACTTCATCCAGTAAGTAATTCAATATTATACCAAAGAAATGACATGACGTTTTATAATCTGCTTTCATCTTACATTTCAGGCAATACTTATCCTTGCCTATGAATATTTCAGATGATCCTTAAAATTCTATTAATCATCAAAACTTTGATCCTTGGGACAAAAGCATCTATCAAAGAGGCCAAATAGCAAATCCTCAAGAAAGATTATAATAAAAGAGCAAAAGAAACTTCTTTAGCAAGAAGAGTAGATGATTCCAATTCTTCAGAACAAATTGAATGAAACAGGGTTTCATATATGACTATTAGAGAATGAATGGTTGTGTTCCGCCAAAATTCCTACATTGAAGCCTTCATCTCCAACACGGTTGCATCGGAAATGGACCTCTCAGGAAATAAGATTAAATGAGATCATAAGGATGGGGCTCTGATTCCACAGGTACAGTGTCCTTATAAGAAGAGACACCAGAATACTTCTCTTTCTTACACTGAGGATAGACCATGTTAAGAACACAGAGGGGGAAGGTGGCCACTTACACAAGCTAGGAAGAGAGCCTTTGCTAGACAGTGAATCAGTAAGAACTTTGATCTTGGGCTTTCAGTCTCCAGAACTGTGAGAAAATGAATTTTTGTTGTTTAAGTCACCAAGTCTATGGTATTTTGTTATGACAGCCTGAACTGACTAATACAGGGACTATATTAATTTAAAAATATGGTAAATAAAAACAACTTTGAAAGAGTGCATAATGCAAAAACTTTGAACTCCATTAATGTTGAGGTCATATGTTTAAGAAAAAGGCCTATGAATATATTATGGCACATGCCAAGGAACTTACAAGACAGGTGCATTTAGAGGCAATTTTCTTAATCATACAAGTTAAGTATTATTATTAATTTTTAAGGAAGAAGTATCATAACACACCACATAATGAATACTGATCTCATATAAAAATATCATGCTTACCTAAAATTTTATTAAAAAATATTAATTAAGGGAAACCTGGATAGCTCAACACTTAAGCATCTACCTTTGGCTCAGGTTGAGATCCCAGGGTCCTGGGATTGAGCCCCACATTGGGCTCCCTGATCAGTGGGGAATGTGCTTCTCCCTCTGCCTCTCTCTGCATTTGTGCTGTTACTCACTCTCTCAAATAAATAAAGTCTTTAAAAAATTAAAAAATAATTAATAAATTAAATTATTCATAAGTCAGTCTTTTTTAATTTATTTTATTTTATTTTTATTTTTTTTAAAGATTTTATTTATTTGACAGAGAGAAACACAGCCAGAGAGGGAACAGGAGCAGGGGGAGTGAGAGAGGGAGAAGCAGGCCTCTTGCTGAGCAGGGAGCCCGATGTGGGACTCGATCCCGGGTCTCCGGGATCATGACCTGAGCCGAAGGCAGTCGCTAAACCAACTGAGCCACCCAGGCACCCAGTCAGTCTTTTTTTAAAGATTTTATTTATTTATTTGACAGAGAGAAACACAGCTAGAGAGGAACACAAGCAGGGGGAATGAGAGAGGGAGAAGTAGGCCTCCTGCCAATCAGGGAGCCCCAAGCAGGACTCAATTCGGGGTCTCCAGGATCATGACCTGAGCTGAAAGCAGTTGCCCAACCAACTGAGCCACCCAGGAACCCCCATAAGTCAGTCTTAAGTAAAGTGAACTGAAGTGGATAGAAATCGACTAAGTGATACAATAAAAATTCTGTTCTTCAAAGTTGACAAAATCATATGCATAGCTCCCTTTTGCCTGTGTGCGCGCACACGCACACACACACACACACACACACCAAATCAATCTAAATTATGCCTATTTTAACTTTGGATTCTAAAAATGTCTCTGGTATGACTAAACCCATATCACATGAGTATTTGTGTACTCTGTGAACCCCTAAGACTAAAAAAAGAAAGTTATTGCCAAAATGGTCAGTCCGTAACTAACTATAGGAAACAAAGGAGTTGGTCAGAAATTTTTTAAACATGAATTTATTTGCTTTTTAAGTTTTTATTTGTTAATTTTTAATTTTTTTAAAGATGGCTTTAATGAGTCATTTTATGTGACCTTCTCTGAAAGGTATCAACTGTTAATGGTACATATGCAACCAAATAAAATTATAGACTAAAAATTGCTTAAAGAAATGAAAAGGCATTTCTTTGTAGAAAGTTATTAGTTATACAGTCTGGGTCCTTACAAGTTTGCACTGCTTTTAGGATACAGACTGATCGCACATAATGATAATACTATAAATGGAAAATTCTCAATAACCCCATATAAACACGGGTGCATTAGTCATGCATAGGTACTTTAGTATCAATTGAATGTGTTCATCTCTTATCCTAATTTTATTCTCTGAAGATGAACAGATGAAGGAACAACAAAAAAATAAATAAATAAAGGGGCTACATTCAAGAGAGATGTTTTATATTCTGAATTGAACTTCATGTAAAGGATATAGTCTGATACCTTTCTTTTTCTGTAAGGGGCTGATAGTAAGTATGTTAGGTTTTCTTTGCATCATATGACCTCTATTTCAACTACTCAACTGTGTCTTTGGTAAAAAGAGGCCATAGATAATGCATGAAGGAACAAGCATTATCATATTACAATGAAACTATTTACAAAACATGTACAAATCTAGATTTGGAGCATATCCTTGGTTTCATGACTCTTCTTTTTTTTTTAAGATTTTATTTATTTATTTGATAGACAGAGAGTTCACAAGTAAGCAGAGAGGGAGGCAGAGAGAGAGGGAGAAGCAGGTTCCCCACTGACCAGAGAGTCCAATGCGGGCTTCAATCCCAGGACCCTGAGATTATGACCTGAGCTGAAGGCAGAGGCTTTAAACCACTGAGCCACCCAGGCGCCCTCATGACTCTTCTTCTGAAGGAACAGAGGGATTGCATTTAGCAGGATCTATTTACTTTAGTGTCAAGGGACTAAAGAACTGGAATGCTACAAATTTGGTAAAAGATAATTGTGTCATTATTGATGAGGAAGAGTAAAGTTTAGTTCAGTATAATATCACTCATTCAAAGGCTCAAAAGACAAGAGGAGGAAGGTATGGAATCTTCACGTCCCTTCTACAAACTGGTTTTCTTTTCTTGGAAAGCTTTCAATAGGGAATTCCTAAGAAATTCGACACTCAGTGTAAAACTCCAGGTACAGAAGACATTTATAAATGAAACAATAAACATGGGGAGCACTAGCTAAAGTCACAATTTTAGACCTCTCCTTGGCATTGTTTCTTTTGGACTCTGGCCTTAGATTGTCTACCATTCTCTAGCTTGATCGCAAAAAACAGTTTTGTTCTTTTGTTTATAGGCCTGCTGACTACTCTATACATATACATTAACTGGATTTAGCTTTGCAAAAATCACATCCTCTTCAGCATCTAAAACCTGGGCCATGATTTATACCTATGGAAAGAAGTAGTCATCCCCAAATTGGCCCCAGAGAACTCCAAAGAAAAATGAAAAGAATAGAGAAGTCTTCTCTTTTCTTTTCTTTTTCTTTCTTTTTTCTTTTCTGATTCTTTTTTTTCCTTTTCTTAAGATTTTATTTATATATTTGACAGAGGGAGAGAGAACACAAGCAGGGGGAGTTTCAGAAAGAGAGGGAGAGCAGTGGGGCTCAACGCAGAGATCAATCCCAGGACCCTGGGATCATGACCTGAGATGAAGACAGACATGCAACTGACTGAGCCACCAAGCACCCCAGGATTTTCTTTTTTTTAAGACAGTGCACTTCTGTGAATGCTAGGGTGGGAGAAGTGGTAGAAAGAGGGGGAGAGAGAATCCCTTTTTTTTAAAAAAATTCATTTATTAGAGAGAGACAAAGAATGAGCAGTGAGGAGGGGCAGAGGGATAGAAAGAGACACAGAGAGACAGACAGACAGACTTCCTGCTGAGCAGTAAGCCCTGAGCAGGAAGCCCAACCCAGGGGGGCTTGATTCCCAGGACCCTGAGATCATGACCTGAGCCTGAGCCAAAGGCAGAAACTTAATTGACTGAGCCACCCAGGTGCCTCAGGGAAAGATAATCTTAAGCAGGCTCTGCACTTACCACAGAGCTGACTTGGGGCTCAATCTCACCACCCTGAGATCATAACCTGAGCTCAAATCAAGAGTCAGTGGCTCAACCAGCTGAGCCACTGGGAGTCCCAGAACACATAAGTATGAATTTTTTTTTCTTAGTATCTAACAAGAATCATTCCTTTGTTTATTCCTTAATGTATACATTCATTCACTGTTAGAAAAGATACTAAGCATCAGTCACATGCTTGGCCTGGGAAGGGTAAGGCAGATAATTTTTTTTTTTAAGATTGTATTTATTTATTTGACAGAGAGAAACACAGCTAGAGAGGGAACACAAGCATAGAGACTGAGAGAGGGAGAATCAGGCTTCCTGCCGAACAGGAAGCCTGATGTGGGGCTCAATCCCAGGTCTCCAGGATCATGACCTGAGCTGAAGGCAGTCGCCTAACCAACTGAGCCACCCAGGTGCCCAAGGGTAAGGCAGATACTTAAATAAGCTAGTGTAGTATAGTAAAGATAGCATGAGCTTTAACAATTCAGATAATTCAGTTATTCCATCTCTCAAATGAACACAGGTCATTTAAATCTGTTCAAGTGAATATTACTTCAATGAGTATTGATTCATCTGATACCAGGCAGAGTGTTTGATATTGGATATCTAGCAGTAAATGTGAGTTTATAGTTTGGTGGAAGAAAGCTATAGACAGAGAAACAAGACAGTGTAAGCAAGTATGATAATTACAGCGTGCTGTGGAAACATAAGGTAGACCATGCACCCTAATTTCAGAGTCTTGAGAAAACTGCAAGAGAAAGAATAAATATCTAAGATTTGAAGCAAAAGTATATTTGTCCAGGTGATCAGGGAGAAGGTGTGGGGAGTAAAAGCATGTACTAATCAAGAAACGGAATAAACTTTAATATGTATTCTAATAAGAATGAAAGTAGGTCTATTCTCCCTGGTTCGTAACTCATTCTGTGCTAATGTGCTTAGGGAGCCAGTATGAAATCATCAGGTCTCAAGGTTGTAATGTTTAGAGCAAACTAGATTGGATTTCTTGGGTCAGGAGAGTTACTTGGGTCATTGAAGGCCTATTGTTACTTGATTCTGTTCTAAGATAAAACAAACCTTTCAAGAACCTTCTTACGGACAGGGTTAGGCTTTGGCAAGAATAATCTTAAGTGAAAGAAATTCATTCCCTTGTTAGAGAGGTGTTCATAATTGCATTGTGCCTTTTTATTTCAAGAAAAACAGCAGAGCAGCATTATTCCATTTTCTCCATCCACCCCTGACCAGATGGGGAAGCCTCATGAAAAATAGTATCCTTTAAAGTTGAAATCTCTGTGCATACAATGCACGTCCTTAAGGTAAAGTTGTCAATAGAATATATTCTTCACAGTTTACTCTGAGACGTTCATTGGCATTTACAAATCGGGCTGCTTCAGGTAACTGTGCAAAGAACAATTCCCATGACACATTCTAAAACTTTCTGGAGTTAATACATTGCAAATAACTTCATGGAAATCAACACTAACTGTGGTCCAAAAATCTTTCCAGAGTATATTGAACATTATCTAAAGTAAACTTTATTCTCTTTACTCGTAATTTTATTCTTCATTATTTAACAGTGCATAGTTAATACTTGTTTACTATCAAAACCCCACAGTATTTCTGAAACGTTTTCTTGTAAGGGAGTTGGCCTTTAAAACTTTTGAATCAAAATACTTTGTCCTTTATAATTATTTAGAAATATCTTTCTTATTTTTTTAAAAAGGTTTTACTTATTTATTTATTTATTTAGAGAGAGGGTATGTGTGAACAGGGGGAAGGGCAGAGGGAGAAGGAGAGAGAATCTCAAGCTGCACACTGCGCTTAGAGCCCTATGTGTGGATTGGCCTCATGACCCTGAGATCATGACCTGAGCTGAAATCAAGAGTAGGACGCTTAACAGACTGAGCCACTCAGGTGCCCCAGAAACCTTTCTTATTCTGAATTATGGTATTAATGTTCATTTACTTCAACTATTTATGGTATTTATAAACATTGCTGCAATTTAAATAGAAAAGTTGTATTCTTGAAGTTATTTTTCCTTTCCATAAGGTTATTGGACATGTGTTGGGATATAAAAACCATAAACTGATTATTATGTTACAAACAGTACATCAAATATATAGCTATTGCTCTAAACAATTGATTTGTTAAGTAGAACAATCCATTTATATTTTAATACTTTAGTATCTAATGTTAATTTTTTTTTAAAATTTTATTTATATATTTGACAGAGAGAAACACAGCTAGACAGGAAACACAAGCAGAGGGAATGAGAGAGCGAGAAACAGGCTTCCCACCGAGCAGGAAGCCTCCAAGATCTGGGCACCATGACCTGCGCCGGAGTCAGATGCTTAATGACTGAGCCACCCAGGTGCCCCTCTAATGTTAATTTCTTATATCTTTGACATTTGGAGAATTAATAAAATTTTTATAGTCTACTTGAAAATTATTGCCAGAGTTGTCATATGCTATGTCTAATGTTATTTTATGTTTGACATGAATGGATTAAGAAGAAAAAAATGAATTTATGTAGGATATATGACTTCTTTTAGAACCAATTCAGGAAACTATTTATTGAACATAAATTTTGTTGCTGATTTTCAACATATATTATAAATATATATGCATTCTTAACATTTTCATAAAATATCTTTGCTTTGAGGAAATACTATCTAAAGATACACTCTGTGTAAAGTGGAATATAATGACCTAGTTGAAAAATTAGGAGTACAGCAGAAGAGTCTATAAATTTGTAGTTATCATTCATCTTGAAGAAACCTAACTACTTTTAAGGATGCTTTGAGAATTGTGTCTTCTAATGCAATAGGCAAATTCTTACTTAAAGAGAAGGAAGGGCGCCTGGGTGGCTCAGTGGGTTAAAGCCTCTGCCTTCAGCTCAGGTCGCAATGTAAGAGTCCTGGGATCAAGGCCCACATCCAGTTCTCTGCTCAACAGGGACCCTGCTTCCTTCTCTCTCTGCCTACTTGTGATCTCTTTCTCTGTCAAATAAATAAATAAAGTCTTTTAATAAAAAAAAAGAGAAGGGAATATTTTTCTTGAATTCTCTATTGGTTAACATATGTAAAGAACCATTTTCATTATGTAGGCTGTATGTTTTATGCTTAAACTGGTATCTTTAATTTCTTGCATTTCAATCTAGCTTTTCAAATAAAACTTTAATTTTCTTTAAAATAGTCTATAATCATTAGGTTACCTTATAAAAACAGAACTTAAGGAAGCCCACCAAGTTTTAAGTTAAGGTGTAACTCAATCAAATGAACTCACTTTTTCCTTTCTTTTTCTAAACACAGCAGTAAAATGGTGCATTTTAATTCCAAGCATACTTTATATACTTCACAAAACCTATGGGTGAGGAACCTTTTGTGGGCAGCCCCTCATTTGACCTATACTAGCCCTAAGGCAGGATTTAGCTCTCTATTCTTATCAACAGAAGCAAATTTATACTAAAAGACAATGAAAGAGAAAGGTGCTGAAGTTTCCTTAAGATTAACTGAAGAATGATTTACAAGCAAAATATACTAAATTTAAATTTTTATTTAATTTATTTATATCTACATACATACACCATATATATGGTATATATATAAACATATTTAAAAATTACATATAAATATATATATATATATATATAAATTTTTCCCCTACACCCAGCATAGAGTCCAATGCAGGTCTTGAACTCTTGACACTGAGATCAAGAGTCAAATGCTTACCCAAATAGCCACTTAGGTGTCCCTAAATTTAAAATTTTAAATATGCAACTGCAGCCTTTTCTTTTCAATCATCTCTCAGTCGAGAGATTTGTTTTTCTTTCCTATTCAAACTTCCCCCTCAGAAGACATTCCCTCTAAAATATCTCTTTACAATTCAGATTGATTCATTTCTCTCTGCACAGGTATACTCAGTCAACAGACCAGACCCATGAGTTTTACTGGTCCTATTATTACCTTTAGAAAGTATGTACTTGAAAGCATTTATTTTTTGTTTGTTTGTTTAAGATTTTTTTAAATTATATTATTTTTTCAGTGTTCCAAGATTCATTGTTTATGTCCCACGCCCAGTGCTCCATGCAATACGTGCCCTCAGTACCCACCACGAGGCTCTCCCATCTCCCCTGAAAGCATTTCGTAAGGGATCTTACCTCCCATTCCATGAAAATTTTCAAAATATTTGCCCAAAAAGTGAAAAAAAGTTTGTATTATTATTATTATTTAGCATATAAATGGAGAGGACAAAGAAGATAAAATTGTTATAATTAAGAATTCCCCCATATTTAAAAAGATGTTTACATAGTATTCTTTATGTATTCTATTTGTAAATTCTACACGCTTAAGCTTGCATCTGGTAACCTTTCAGTATCTGTGTAAGACTTGATTTAATGTGGTTACTTGATTCCTTCATTTGACTATAACTAAGGAATTTATTCTTCCTTTATATTCCAAGATCATTATTAGAGCAGTGTTGAAATAATGAAAATGTTCAATTAATCCAAGTTCTAATGTTGAGGATCTTCTAGGCTGCACTGCTGAAAATGATAATGAGAAGATAAACTGACTATTCAATCTACTGAGAAGGACATGCTATGTCTTCCTTGTCAAGTTTTCCAGATAATATAGACAACAACTAAAGCAGGGAAGTAGAGTTACATTATGCTTAAAAAAAAAAAAAGAAATATATATAACCTTTTTACCAGTTACTTCCCTTAGATAATCTAAGACTTAGTTAAATCCCACCACTCACAAGCAAAATTTCCAGTGAGCTCTATCATAGTTGTCCTTATCTATGCCATATACTCATTCTATCTCCCCTCTACCACTAAACAGTTATTATGATACCAGATTTATTTATTTTTCATCCAATTTATCAAACTAATGAATGAACTTCTTGCAGGCTGGGGCCATATTCTTATCTTACTATCCAACCATAGTTCAGTATTCAAATGTATGGAGTACAAATTAACAAAATCATTTCAAAAATAAATCACTCCCCCAAAAAAATAAAGAAGAAAAAAAAATCACTCCTATTATAACTTAGTATCACCTGATAATTTTGGATTAAGTTAGAAAGTTACTGTCAACAGTAACAGAAAATTTAAGACCTTTCCTCAATCTACTATTCAGAACATAGAAACTTTCTCTTATGTCTTATGCAGAAGGCAAAGAGTTAGTGTCATTTCTATAAACTAGAACGACAAGATACACAGTGTCCAGGGCAATATGATAAAACTGTCCAAATTCACGCATTATGTGCTTCTCACATCCCAGTGGAACTATAGACATCATGAGTGTTACAACACCCTTGAATTATAGTGAGAAGTCTTTAAAGAGAAAGAGAGAAGACCACTAGAAATGATGGTAAGAGAATCTATCCCTATCAATTGAAACAGGACGACTGCTATTTTTTATGGTATATAGTTTATACCTGGAGTAATTTATCTTTGTAACTACATCTAACATATAGTTTTTATAATCATAAAAATGTTACAGAAGTAAAATGTTTCTCCACTAAATTGTGCACAGTTGCACTGAGACAGATTCTCTCAGTGCATAAATGATTCCCTCTGACATATTTTAGTATATCCTTCATTAGTCTGAAGAACTGCTCAAATTGCCAAATAATTTTAGAAAGAGCAAAACAGATACATTAACAAATGTCCAAATGAAGAGGAATTTTTTTTTTAAGATTTTATTTATTTATTTGACAGAGAGACACAGCGAGAGAGGGAACACAAGCAGGGGGAGTGAGAGAGGGAGAAGCAGGCTCTCTGCTGAGCAGGAAACCTGATGTGGGGCTCCATTCTGGGACTCCGAGATCATGACCTGAGCTGAAGGCAGATGTTTAACTGACTGAGCCACCCAGGCACCCCTGAACAGGAAATATTTATAAGTAGTGTGCATTTGCGGAATTATAGAACATGTTTAGACAGGTACTTCCAAGCTTTTAAAGTAGGCCACAAGCTTTTCTGGGATTGAAAAAGGGTAAGAAGTAGTATATGGCTCTACCCTCTTGTTCAAGTCATGATGCCAGTTAGCTCAGGACTCAAACCCCAGCTTTGCATTACTATCTGCAAATCCCTGGAAATGTTTGCAAAATGTAGGTAATGATTATAACTGTCTCCTTAGATTATTGTGAAAATTAAATTTTAAAATATACATAAAACTTGCACAGGGCACCTTGGGTGGCTCAGTTGGTTAAGTGTCTGCCTTTGGCAACAGTCATGACCTCTGCATCTTGAGATCAAGTTCCACGTGGGGAATCCATGCTCAGCAGGAACTCTGCTTTTCCCTCTGCTTCTCACCCCACTTGTGCTCTCTCTATCTCACTCTCTCTCTCAAATAAATTAATAAAATCATTAAAAAACCATCCTTGAAAAGAAATAAATTCTCCGTAAATATTAATTAATATTACTTATGGTGGCATGGCACAGAAAGCCTTCATTTCCTATGCTATAATGAATATTTTCCTCTTAATAGGTTAGCCTCTTGTGAATTTTGTAAGTCTCTTCTTTTAGGTGGGTTGCTGTAAATGAAAAACAATATGTAATGTAATCTTACCCAGATAGTTAAGACAATAGTATGAGCAGGTAAACTGGGCAATATGATAGAAACCTGGTTAAAATTTGAGCTCTTCAATCACTATAATCTCATAAGTCCCATAATTACTAACTGTACATTTTCCCTCTCTCTATTGTAAATTTTCCCTCTTTGTTATGCTAATCCTATTAAAAAGAAAATAACTAATCATTTATTTTTAAAATAAAGTTTAGGCACAAAATCTAATCCATCACATGGAAAGCAAACAAGAGTGTCAGACTGAACACACGAAAGCACACCATAATAAAAATTGTAGATAACCTATATAGTTTTTCAAAATAGTTTATGTAAAAAAAATACTTTATGTAGGTACCTGTAAATTTTCATTGCTTTTGCTTTCATAAAGTGCAATATAACTTTAGGGGATTTTCTATCATATCTTTATCAATATGCAGGATGATAAATGGATAAGTCTAATATACTTCCATATCAATTAATTGAGGCAAGATCATTTGTTTAGACAAAATGGAATGTAGAGCTCATTATCTAATAGCAGAATTACTTTGAAAAGTGCTTTACAAATGCCACAGAAAAATAATAATTGCAATAGTTTGCAACTCACTTGGTGCTCCAACTGTTTAAGTTTCTTTAGCAAAATTATTATCTTTCTGAATCCTCATATAAACTTTATAATTTGAATGTTATTATGGTATTATTATGAAGCAACTGAGGCTCTAAGAGTTAGTTTTCCAAAACCATACGGCAAGTGAGAGGTAAAACTTATATTTAAGTACATGTTCGTGTAATCCCAAATTCCATGTTTTCTTTACTAGGTAGGAAATTAATTACTTTGTTTCAAAAGAAAGATTGAAAATTTTGCTTTTTCCTCGATTATTTATAGAGGATAATGCTACTGCTTTCTTTGCAGTGATTCCACAGCACTGTAGATAAGAATGTAAATATTTTTGATGATTATATTATAAACTAAAATGTATCTTGGATTATCTGAATTCGTCTGATCTCTTTCAACATAACAGTATGAGGCTTAATAGTGAGTGTGAATTACAAGGGGGGGCTTCAGGAATCCATAGGGACAGGAATACTCCAGTCACAGAAAAACAGAAATTAAATATGGAAGGAGATTTAAAGAAATTGACATGTGATGGATATCAAAGAACAGGAGAAGTCGGGAATTCTTGAGGCAAAATACAGAGACCAGCCACGTTTTGTCATATTTAATACACTTTTCATAAAGTTTACATTTAAATGGTCATAACAAAAGGGACACAGCATCTAGATCAGCAAAATTCTCAGGAATCTGTACCTCTTGCCCAAAAGCCAGAGTCACTTCCTGGGAAATCCTAGGATGTTCCCCCATGTCTTTTGCAGGTAATAAGAATGTAATAACTCTACTCCACTGCTTTGTGGTCTTAACTCTGGCACCTTTCTCTTCCCAGTATGGTGGACTATAGATTAAACTTACCTGGATTTTGTTGCTTGTTTGTGTTTTATTTATATTCTTTTTGCTACACATCCCTTCTCTTACACTTATTACTGCTGTTAGTGATGCTGAAATGGATGGGAGAAATGGTATTGTAAAAACGTGAAACATTCTGCATTAAAAGTAGTGCTACAGGTGCCGAGATGGCTCAGCCTGTTAAACATCTGCCTCCGGTTCAGGTCATGATCCCAGGGTCCTGGGATATCAAGCCTCCCATCAGGCTTCTTGCTCACCAGGGAAACTACTTCTCTCTCACCCTCTTCCTGTAGCTCCCCTGCTTGTTCTCTCTCTCTCTCTCTCTGTCAAATGAATAAATGAAATTTATAAAATAAAAAAAAAAATTAAAGTGGTGACACAATAAACTTATGGTTTTTCCCTACTCATCTTTAATTTATTTTTATTTTTATTTAAGTATACTTGAAATAAAATATTAGCTTCATGTGTACAACATAGTAATTTGACAATTGTATACACTGCAGTACTGGTCACCACCATGAAGGTTAGTGGTGGTCACCTATACCCATGCAAAATTAATGAAATATCATTTTTTATTTTGGTTTCCAATTGTTAGGGCTAAGATATAGAAACATGATTAATTTTTGTGTGACGAATATTTACATTCTTTATCCTATAGCCCTGATAAACTCATTTATTAGTTGTATGAGGGTTTGTGTGTGTGTGCATGTGTGTGTTATTTTGTTTAGTTGTAAATTTCTTGGGGTTTTCTACATGGACAATTATGTTGTCTGCAGATATCTTTCTCATGTCCACAGGATCTGAAGTGATACTCTCTTTCATTCCTAATATTGGTAATTTGTGTCTTCTCTCTTTTTCTTACATCTTGCTTGAGGCTTAATGATTCTATTGTTCTTTTTAACAAACTTGCTTTTGGTTTCTTTGATTTTTCTCTATTGTTTCTCAGTACTCAATTTCATTGATTTCTACATTTATTATTTCCTTTCTTCTCCTTGTTTTGATTTTATTTGGCACTTTCTAGTTTACTAAGATGAATATTTGCATTATTCACTGTGGCCTTGTAACTTTCCTGATAGAAGCATTTAATGATAAAAGCTTTCCCCTAAGAACTGCTTTAACTGTATCCCACAAACTTGGATGTACTGCATTTTAATTTTTGTTCAATTTGTAATTATTAATTTTTGTTCAATTTGTAATTATTAATTTCCCTTAGGACTTCTTTGACAATGGATTATTTAAAACCTTTTGTTTATTTCCTTATTTTTGAGATTTTAGCTATTATTGGTTTCTAGTTTAATTTCATTACCGTTAGAGAATACACTCTTTATGATTTAATTATTTTATTTTTGTTATAATTTGGTTTATGAGTAAAGGAATAACCTATCTTGGTGAATGTTGTATGTGAACTTGAAAGCAGGTGTATTTTTCTGTTGTTAGATGATGTGTTCTGTAAATGTCTGTTAATAAATTTCACTTGGATCCAGTTGATTGATAGCATTGTTCGGTTCTTCTATATTCTTGATTTTTCTCAATGTCAATTCTATCAATTTCTGAGAGGGCAGTGTTAAGTTCTCCAGTTATAATTGTGGATTAATCTAGCTTCTTTCATTTTTGTGAGTTTTTGTTTCATGTATTTGAACTATTATTGTTAGTCATATGCTTGTTTAAGATTGGTATGTCTTCTTGATGATTTCACTTTTTATCATTTTGTAAAGCAATTTTCTTCTTTATTCCTCATGATTTCCTTTTCTCTGAAGTCTGCTCTGTCCGAAGTTATTATAGAACTCCAGCTTACTTTTGATTAGACTTTGCATAGTGTGATGGTTTATTATTTTAATTAACTTAATTAGGCCAAACTATCTAGACTCAGATAGTTGGTTAAACATTATCCAACTGTGTCTGTGAGAGTGTTTGGATGAGATTGATCTCTGAACCGTAGACAGTAGAGCACTGTCATTCCCGATAGGGGTAGGCTTCACCCAATTTTGACAGTCTGATTTAAAAAATGTCTGAGTTAGGAAGAATTCTCTCTCTTGCCTTTGATCTGAGACATGGACCTTCTCCTGCCTTTACATTCGGATCTGACTGGAAAGTACACACACTGGATTGGCTTTCCTGGTTCTCAGACCTTTAAACTCAGATGGGAACTATGCCATAGGCTATCCTGGGTGTCCAGCTTGCTGACTAGAGATCATGGGACTTCTTAACCTCTATTATTGCCTGAGCCAATTCCTTATAAAATCAATGGATCTATCAATAGATATGATAAATCTCTTTCTATATGTGTAAAACTATCTCTTGATATATGTCTCTATACCTACAAATCAATCTATCTATCATCTACCTATCTATCATCTGTCTAAAAAGAGATTTCCTATTGGTTCTATATCACTAGAAATCCTGTAATAATTCACATGATATATCTTTTTTCCTTTCCTTATTTTAACTTGCTTATAATATATATTAGCACTGAATTTTTTTAGACAAAATAGAGCTGGTTCATACTTTAAATGCATTATAACAATCTCTGTCTTTAAATTGGTGTTCTTAAATCAGTCACATTTTATGGAATTACTGGTACATTTGGATTTATGGCTAGCATTTTATTACTGTTTTCTCTTTGTTACCTTTGCTTTTTGACCAACAATTTCCACTTTCCTGCCTTATTTTGAGACAGTTGAATGGTTTTAATATTCTATTTTAATGTATCCTTTGTATGTTTTACTTCACCATTTTGCATAGTGATTTTTTTGTCTTGGTTGTTGCTATAGTCCTTGTTATTTAGTAGCTACAATATGGACTCTATGGAGGACTACAAGATATACATAATTTTTACCTTCTATTTAGAAGGAATATCATACCACTTTAAATAGGATATAGAAAACTTTCCACACTACAAGTTCTTTTGCTTTCTCCCCTTTTGTTTCAGTGATCCTATTTATTATATACCCAGACTCATATATTAAAAACAACTTCAGACAATGTTAACTTTTTTGGTTTCAACTACTAATAATAGATTAAAACATTCTCAAGGAGAGGAAAAAGCTATTATATTTAATGCATTCCTTCTCACTCTTGAAGTGAATGAAAAGACAGAAAGTTTCAGGAAAAAAAAAGAGATAAAGAAAACCAAATAAATTTTAAGCAGAATTTCTACAGGATTAAAAAAAAAAAAAAAGAAACAGTGTGTTTTATTTACACTGGATACACTTACTTTGGACATACTAAAAAGGTAAGATTTACAGAGAAATGTAGCCACCTGGATGTACTATTTTAGGAAAAAGAACTCAATGATTAACTAAGGGTATCTCAGGGAATTGGGAGGATGGGGTCATAAAATAAGAAACTATTTTGTGTAGGAGAATACAAATGCACTTTAGATGTTGAACTTGAGCTGTTTTGAGGAAATGGCAACTTAAAAGTACAGTAGACATCTGACTCTCAGGGGACCTTCTCCTAGATGTGGACTTTAATTTATATATTGAATCCCACCAAGTATTTTCCATCTTATTTTTAAATACTTTAGGTACCAAACAGAGGCATACAATTATTTAACCCATATACATAGCTTCTTTTGAAATGAAAATTATTTCTAAAAAAAATAAGCAATTCTGCTGTAGTTTTTAATGCTTATCTTAACCAGTTTCATGCTTATTGTAACCATTTTTTTAATTTTTATTTTTAATTCTTTTTTATCTTAACCATTTAAGACATTCAATTTTGACAGTGGAGTGTTGCTTCTGTGATGCAGATAAGAAAATCCATGTTTTTGGACCACTGAGAGCCTCACATTCCCTTGTCTAGTAATGAAAGGCCTGGTGTGGATCTGTGGGCAGCGTTTATATATGGAATATCTCTGTTTATGAGTTCTGAGAGTGTGAGGAACATATCTTCTCTGGAAAAGTGATGGGTGGTTTCTCCAAAGAAGAAATATTGGCTTAATTTTAACATGGTATTTCAATTCATTAAATTGTGTACATGGGGAGAAAAAGACAATTTTCAGTTAAATCAGGCATCCAGATAACTTAAGGTAATCAGTAAATAAGTGAAACCCAGAAGCTATTCAGACACTTAAAAAAATCCTGTATTAAAAGTCTCAGCCTCAGAATGTCACCATAGTTCATTCACCTGAGGATAATTGCTTTAATAGATGTTTACGGACTTGTGGAAAAACAATGTAATAAGCAGAGTGGTAATGATGTGTTTTTAGTGCACTTTTATCAAAGAAGAAATTGTAATATTGATAAAAATAAGGGGGATAAATAATGAGATAAATGCAAAGAGAGAATTTGACAAAGAATAAAAGAAACAGGGTATGTGGCAAGGCTTTTCTGTGGCTGAAATGTAAAGCAGAGAGTAAATAATCGTTGCTTACTCACCTGTCTTTACAGTCACTCTTTCCTATGGTTCTGACCTCTTTTCATGAGCTTGTAACTCTCAATCTGGTCTTTTCTAGGCACTACATCACATCTTCCAAACCTATCCTCTATCATCAGAAACCCACTTTGTCCTTTACTTCAGGACTGAATATATCAGTTTACAGCAGATGTGAATGAAGGATCATTGATTTACTCTCCCTCTTAGGACTATACGTTTCAAGTGAGAACAAAATCATGCACAAATTTTCATCTATAAGATTTACAAAGTTAAATAACTAAGAATAATTATAGCTGCCCTTACACAGTGAAACTGGCATTCATAAATTTATGAAAGATCTTACACACGCCTTTCACTTTGATGGCTCCCCCATGACAGTTTATCATTGACTCAAATAAACCTTCCTTAGACAGGCCCTTCCCCCATTTCTTAAAGAGGCTCCCAACTTGTATCATAGTATCTTGGTGTACTGTTTTCAGGGCACTTTTGGTAGTCTGAGATTATTTTGTTAATCTACTTTTTTATCATTAGTTTTACCCCACTAGAATATAAATTTCTTAACAGCAAAGATCATTCTTTCATTTGCTTGTTTGTGTGCGTATGTATGTGTGTGCCTGCCTTGCCTGCCTGTGTAGTCGACTAGGAAAGTGACTGGCATAGGGCGCTGTCTTCCAGAAATATTTTTGAATAGATAAATAATTCAACAGCTAAGTAATTTGACAAAATATTTGAATATATTTGAACATACTAATATTTGTCTCAGTAATTTCATTCATATTTATTTATTTAAAGAACTTAAAAATTCAGAAAAAACACTTTGCACTTACATATCCATTTTAATGTTGTCTATGACCTTGAAAATATGAAGCATAAAAGTTTCAAAATTGGAAAAAGGTAATGAATTATCTATTAAATGAAATAGTATAGTTATTTTATTAACATACACAAAGGAGCTATGCAAGCTATGTTTATTTTTGTTTTATTACACTTATTTATATATTAGTTAATATTATTTCTTTGTAAAGTCCTAAAGTTCTTCATCATATATTTATTAGACAGACATAATTTACCTCAGATAAATTTAAGGAAACATCTCATGGTCCTTATCAGGCACAGGTCATGATTAACTTGACGGTATTTGACAGATCATCTGCGACATAGTCTCCGTGAAGAAATCAGAAAACTCAGGCTAGTATATTCATGAGGCAAATATAAAGTCAAAGTAGCTTGTGTACATATGCTGCGGGATAGAGCTAATCACCGAAGAATTGTACTTCATGGCTCCCATTTGGGTGGGTGGACTTGCATGGTCAGAGGGTTGTAAATGGCTAATATGTGAATATGAGTGGAGTGTTAAATACTAATGTGAGAAAATCCAGAAGTTTCTTATTTCTGACAGGGCAATGGGCAATAATCAATAAAGTGGCTATTACACTAACGCAGGGCTGCGAATCGCCATGGTATTGGTGACAGTTCAGCAGCTTGCACACAGCAGATCATGCGAGGAAAACCAGAACCAGAACCAGAACCAGAACCAAAACCAAAACCAAAACCAAAACCAAAACCAAAACCAAAACCAAACCCAAACCAAAACCAAAACCAAAATCAAAACCCAAACCCAAACCAAACCAGAGAGAAAGAAAAGAAAAAGAAGAAGGAAAAGAAAGAATATCCCAGTAGGAGGCACTGAGATTTAGGGACTGCTGGTTACCACAGCATAACCTGGTTTGTCCTGGTGAATA
Source organism: Spilogale gracilis (assembly GCA_004023965.1). Lineage (NCBI taxonomy): Eukaryota > Metazoa > Chordata > Mammalia > Carnivora > Mephitidae > Spilogale > Spilogale gracilis. The sequence goes on along the minus strand of PITA01000768.1, from coordinate 120,784 downwards.
CATTCACATTTTCTTTTCTCTCTGCCTCAGCATCTTGTAGCATTCTTTCCACAGTTCTGGAATGACAACACAGTTTTAGAATGTGTATTTTTTGTTATATAAGACTCCAGAGAACCTGGAAGCACAGCTAGCACAATTGCTGCTCACTAATGCACAGCTCTGTCTGTGTGACCCATGTGATCCGTGCTTGTGTCTATTTAATGCACCTACAGGCTCAGGCTATAAATTTTTGACTTCCTGTAGCATCTTCCTCTTGAGAAAAATCAAAGAGCTTAGAATGATTAGATAATTAATATGTATAGTGTGCTAGAAGCCATCAAAGCCTCTAAAAAATCATTAGTAACTATTTATAACTGTGTTTTAGTGAAATGCAAAATTAGCTCATCCATCAGGAGAACCTTTACTTCTACTGCTATTCTGACCTAAAAATATATAGGACAGATCCTTTGAAACCTTTGAAAGTGATGCGGCTCTAAATGAAGACTTTAAAAATAGGTCAAAATGTAATTTTATTACTATTCTCTGTTTTGTCAACTTTACATTTATGAGAGTAGCATGTGTTTTAACCAGTTACAGACTCTAATACATTATTTGACCTGTGAGAATGGATTAAGGTGGTGACAGCTGAAACATATGGGTAAACATTTATTATAAATCTACTGTGTAAGCACTTCTCTGTATTATAAATACAGATGGTAACCATTTACTCAGGATGATACCTCAAGAGACAAAATTAATCTTCAATTTTTCCTATGATGAGAAAACAAAGCAGAACAAAACAAAAAAAAATGGTATCTGGAAAGGTGTATTGTGGTGGAGAAGAAATTGTTAACATTTATCTTTAAATGTGATGAGACATCCATCTAAGAGGAAGCATGCTTAGGTTTCCTAATGCATGAATTTCCCACCTCAATTTCCTATTATAAAGCATTCCCAATTGATTTTCTCTTGTAAGTAAGTGTGATAGAAAAAAAATAAGTTTAAAAGGGGTAGAAAAGATCTCATAAGCTAACTTGGGGGAGGAGAATATAGTGCAAAAAACCTTGGTTATATCAAAATGAGTTTTGAAAATGCAGGAAACAGTATAAGTTGTAAAATGTAAAAATAAAATATACTTGCCGTATATTAAATGCGAATAGACTAGAAACTCACATTAAAATGCAGAGCCTAACAAAACTGCTAAATTCTTAAAGTGACAAAGAAAAGTAGAAAATAAAGAATAATAGTAGCATAACTATTACAGATATATGTGAGCTAAAGTCAATAAACAGAATGCAAGTAAACATTAACTTAAGAAAATGTAAATCTAAAGAAGAGATAACTATTACAACTTATATGTATGAAATAGTATCCAAAAGTGTAAGCCAAAAACTATTAGATCACAAGAATAACTCAATTAAAAAAAATATCATACATAGGGGTGTCTAGGTTGCTCAGTTGGTTGAGCAACCAACTCTTGGTTTAGGCTCAGGTCATGATCTCACAGGCATGGGGTCTAGCCCCATGCTAAGTAAGCTCTGTGCTTAGCATGGAGTCTGCTTGAAGATTCTCTCCCTCTTCCCCTTCTACCAATAGCTGGCTCTTTCTCTCCCTCTCTCTCTTTCTCTCTCTAAAATAAATAAATAAATATTTTAAAAAATGTATCACATACAGTTGAAGACTTAAATATACCTCTTTAAAATTGGACACTAATAAATAAAAGATATTAAAAGCAAAAGTTAAATGATCAATCTTATTACTATATTTAATCAATCTGAATTACTATATATTTACAGAACCAGCCTCACATATCCAAGTAAAACTTATACATTTCCATATGTTCATGGATCATTAAGTAAATAAATGAATGAAAAAATAAATAATTGGTCCTAAATTTTTCATTTCATTCATAATCAAAAGTAGACCCTTATCTGGATAAAGTATGATAAAAATATACCCAAATGAAGAACATGTAATAATAAATTCACAAAAAAGAATTGCTTAAAAATTAAGAAATTTGTAACTTGAAAAAAACTGAGATCAAAGAGCAATTTCAAAAGATACTAGATACTGCTACTATGTAGATATTAGACAGAAAGAAATGACATGGAGTTTACTACATACCACAATTGTCATCACAAAACTCTGAGAACAAAACAAGAACAAAAAACACATATAAATGAAAATTTACTTAATTCCAAGAAGGATAAAAAATAAAAGAATAGAGTACTCAAATTAAGAAGAAAGAGAACACTGATATAAAGAAACAGATGTTGCTAATACAAAAGTGGTATTATTCAATAGAAAACAAATAAATAATGAAAAGCACTAATGCATCTAGAAGATGTTTCTTTGTAAACACGAATAAATAAGTACCTCGAAAGCCTAAGTACTTTTTTATGAAGAAAAATAAGACAATATGAATAGAGAAAATAATTTTTACCACAGTTTTGAGATGGTTTAAAAACATTCTAAAATCATACAGCATAAAAATGGGAATCATGCTGATACACATTTGAACTCAGAAGCAATGCATGGTTCTTTAACAAAATAATAATTCTCAAATTGACTATTTGTCCTCTAAGAAAAACAAGGTGAATCTTTGATCCACAAAGACACTAATTCATTTCTGGGACCTCCATGTCTTTATCTCCCCCTCCCCCCACATACCGCAAAATAAACATAAGAAAGAATTTTTTAATAACTCCTCCATCTCTTCCCCTCATATCAATATCCCTCTTCCTTAGATGAATCCCTTGAACTGCCTTTCCCTTTCTTTTTTTCTCATTGTGAAAACTCCTAAATTTCGGCTAAGACAGTCCACTCTTAAATTTTAGACTATTATTACAATTGCTATTACATTATTTCTTATCTGTTTGGTGTTTTTCTAAGTTTTTATTTAAATTCCAGTTAGTTACCATACAGTGTGATATTAGTTTCAGTGTACAACATAGTGATTGAACAGCTCCATACATCACCTGAAGCTCATCATAAGTCCCTCCTTAATCCCCATCAACTATTTAACCCACCCCCCCC
>PITA01000768.1:0-117669 GCA_004023965.1 Spilogale gracilis | reverse complement strand
GTCACTTAACCAACTGAGCCACCAGGCACCCCTCTTCTTTTTCCCTTTGCTCATTTGTTTGTTTCTTAAATTCCACTAGTGAGTGAAATCATGTGGTATTTGTCTTTCTTTGACTGACTAGTTTCACTTAGCATAATCCTCTCTAGTGTTTTTTATTTTGCACTTTCTTTTTTTTTTTTTTAAGATTTTATTTATTTATTTGACAGAGTGAGAGATCACAAGTAGGCAGAGAAGCAGGCAGAGAGAGAGGAGGAAGCAGGCTCCTTGCCCAGCAGAGAGCCCGATTCGGGCCTTGATCCCAGGATCCTGAGATCATGACCTGAGCTGAAGGCAGAGGCTTTAACCCACTGAGCCACCCAGGACCCAGGCACCCTATTTTGCACTTTCATTACAGTCATGTATTTTCTGTTCCTCTCTTTCATTTCACATTGTTAAAACTCTTCGGGATCATTAACTTATTCAGGGCTCATCCTCTCCACTCCAAGTGTTTTCCTGTGTGCTAAGCTAATATATACTTTCTACATTTTTACATGCATACCAACATATATTTTTAACATAAACTCTAAATACCAAATTGCAAGGATATAAGTATTTTGAATATTTTTTTTAAGATTTTTATTTATTTATTTGACAGAGAGATCACAAGTAGGCAGAGAGGCAGGCAGAGAGAGAGGAGGAAGCAGGCTCCCAGCTGAGCAGATGCTGGCCTTGATTCCAGGACCCTGAGATCATGACCTGAGCTGAAGGCAGAGGCTTTAACCCACTGAGCCACCCAGGCACCCAAGTATTTTGAATAATCTTTTTGTCTCAGTAGGTTGCATATTCTATTGACTTAGTTTCCATTGGTATAAACACAAAGTCCCCTGTCAATATGACTTAAAGGATGACTTTTTTATGTTTAGAAGTTTGTGATGATTTCTTTTTATTCTTAGAGCTTAGCAATCTTACCTGAAGATATATTAAGGTGTTTTTCTTTCTTATCAATCCAGTCCATAATTTGTTGAATTTATTATTTATAAGACTGTTGTTTGAGTTTTAATTAGAGCACTTCTTTCATTTCAGTTTCAAACTACTAGTATTCTTGTATCAGGTATTCTGAATTTAGTAACAAAAATAGGTTTTTAGGGTTAAAATTTCTACCTCTGTATATTTTTATTCTGATTATTTAGTCTATTATATCTTCCAGAATTAGTCTATATCTCATGCTTTAGTGAATACATTTACTGAATTTATTAATGTATACATCCTATTTTAACATTTACATGATTTTCTTGAATGTCTTGACTTCCAGTGTTTTCTTTTCTGTCCAAGTTCTTCAGCTATGTACATCTGATTTTGTCACTTCTAAGGGCTTTCTATTGGTTTAATCCTTTAGTAAAAACAAGCATAAAAGTTGGACAAAACACATAAAGCAATCATTTGAAGGCATTGAAAAGTAACCAATATTGGCAGTGCTTTAAAAGCTATGAGCCCTGAGAAATAAAAGCACTCCAGAAGAACTTCACATTCATGCCAGAATCTTCCTTTAGGCTATTTGCAAGTGATGGCTGTAGACGAGATTGAGAGCAGAAAGTTGAAGGCTCACTGGATTGAGAAAACATGTTGGGTTTCATAATAGAGCAGCTGAGATTTGAGAGATATACTACAGTATATGAGGTAAAAAAATGAACTAGATGGGGTTAAACACAAACTAGATATTAGAGGAAAAACTTTAGTGAACTTGAAGATACAGCAATTGAAATTAACCACAATAAAACACAGAGAGAAAAAAAAAAAACTGGAAAAAGAAAGCAGGCCATGATTGAGGCATGGAACAACTTTAGGTGGGCTTATATACAAATAATCAGGGTCATTTAAATGTGGGGAGAGGCAAACAAATTTTTTGAAAAACATATGTCTTATAAAAATTCTAAATCCACAGGGCACCTGAGTGGCTCAGTGGGTTAAAACCTCTGCCTTCGGCTCAGGTCATGATCTCAGGGTTCTGGGATCAAGGCCCGCATCAGGCTCTCTGTTCAGTGGGGAGCCTGCTTCCTCCTCTCTTTCTGCCTGCCTCTGCCTACTTGTGATCTCTCTCTCTCTGTCAAATAAATACATAAAATCTTTAAAAAAAGAAAAAGAAAAAAAAGAAAATTCTAAATCCACAAATCCAAGAAACTCAATAACCACAACCACAAGCCACATGAAGGAAGCTCCACCAAAAAAAGGACAATAAAATTATTTACAACCAATAAAAGCAGCCAAAAAAAAAAAAAAAAAAAAAAAAAAAAAAAAAAAAAAAAAAAAAAAAAAAAAAAAAAAAAAAAAAGACATGCTGCATTCAGAGTGACAGAGAAACAAACAGATGATAACGGATTTCTTATCAGAATCAAGACAAGTTTTTTAGAGAAAAATAAAATATCCGACACAGTTGTTTATCTAGGGAAAATAACTTTCAAAGCAAAATTAAACAAAGACTTTAACCCCTACAAAGACTTTATTACCAAAAGACTGCAGTACAAGAGACATTCAAGGAAGATCTTAAAGCATAAGGAAAATATCAACTAATGGAAATCTATATCTGCCAATGGAATGAAGGGTACCAGAAATAACAAAGACATGAATACATATAAAAAAATCGTATCTCCTTCATAATGGTAAATTTCTTTTTTTTTTAAAGATTCTATTTATTTGACAGAGAGAAACACAGCCAGAGAGAGAACACAAGCAGGGGGAGTGAGAGAGGGAGAAGCAGGCTTCCCACCGAGCAGGGAACCAGATGTGGGACTCAATCCCAGGTCTCCGGGATCATGACCTGAGCCGAAGGCAGTCTCTTAACCAACTAAGCCACCCAGGCACCCCCATAATTAAATTTCTTAAAAAGGTAATGTACTCATTAAAGCTAAGAAAATAACAAAGAATTCTGTGGTTGATTTTATATATACAATGACAATAATAACATCAAGAAACATTGTGGATAAACAGAAGTATTTCAAGTTCTTATACATAAAGTTGCAAAATACCACTGAAGATAGAGTGTAACAAATTAAAGGTATATACTTTAAATTTTAAAATAGCCACTAAAATAACAAAACAAAAAGTTATCATTAAAAACTCCACAGATGACAACATGAAATTATAAAAACATACTTAATTAAAGTCATCAAAAGAGAAAGAGGAAGAAAAGCATAGACAAAACAAATAGAAAAAATAAAACAATAAACATTGGATATAATCCCACTCACATAAATACATTGAATATAGATTGAGTAGGCATGAGATTCAAGTACATGTTATCTACAAGCAAGACACTTTACTTGGGAAGACATAAATATGTTAAAAATAAAACAATAGACAAAAATATATGATGTTAACACTAATCTAAAGAGAACTGGAGTGGTTGTATTGATATCAGAAAAAGTAGACTACACAACAAAAAATATATTTTAGCAGAAATAATGTGGACCAATTCACAATGGTAAATGAATCAATCCTAAAAGCTTAACTAACCAATAACAGGGCTACAAAATGCATGAAGCAAAAACAGAATTGCTAAGATAAGTCAACAAAAATATACAAAGATTTTGGTACCACTTCTCAATACCTGACAAATAGACACAAAGGATATAGAAGACTTTAGACTATCAATCAACTTGACCTAATTGACATTTATAGAACACTTCACCAACAGAAAAACAAAAATTCTTTTTAAGACATTCAGCAAGGTAGAATATATTGTGAAACATTAAAAAGCAAACAAAACAAAACAAAAAAAACTTCAATAAATTTAATTGCATTCAAGTCCAACACATCATCTTTTCTTATCACAGTGGGGCTAAATTAGAAATGAAAATAGAAATTGTTCTTGAGGGGTGCCTGGGTGGCTCAGTTGGTTAAGCGACTGTTTTCGGCTCAGGTAATGATCCTGGAGACCCCAGATCGAGCCCCACATCGGGCTTCCTGCTCAGCTGGAAGCCTGCTTCTCCCTCTTTGAGTCCCTTTGCTTGTGTTCCCTCTCTTGCTGTGTTTCTCTCTGTCGAATAAATACATAAAATCTTTAAACAAAAAAGAAATTGTTTTTGAAAAATCTCAAAGTATTTATAAATTATATAGCAGCATTATAAATAAACCGTAGATTAAAAGTTAAATCAAGTTAAAAGTTATTTCAGGGCACCTGGGTGGCTCAGTGGGTTAAAGCCTCTGCCTTCAGGTCAGGTCATGATCTCAGGGTCCTGGGATCGAGGCCCGCATCAGGCTCTCCACTCAGCAGGGAGCCTGCTTCCTCTTCTCTCTCTGCCTGCCTCTCTGCCTATTTGTGATCTCCCCCCTGTCAAATAAATAAATAAGTATTTTTTTAAAAAGTTATTTCGAATGGAATGAAAATAAAAACACAACATCGCAAAGTCAGTAGGCTACCACTAAAGCAGTACTTAAGGAAAGTTCATTGCACTATATGCTTATATTAGAAAAGAAGAAAGATCTTAAATAAACGAACTTAGATTTTCTTTTTTTTTTCTTTTTTAAAGATTTTATTTATTTATTTGAGAGAATGAGCAGGAGCTGGGCAGTGAGGGGCAAAGAGAGAGAGAGAAGCAGGCTCCCCACTGAGCAGAGCCAAAGAGAGAGAGAGAAGCAGGCTCCCCACTGAGCAGAGAGCTTGACACAGGGCTTGATCCCAGGACCCTGAGACCATGATCTGAGCCAAAGGCAGATGCCTGACCAATTGAGCTACCCAAGTGCCCCTTAGCTTTTCTGTTCAGAATCTAAACCAAGAAGAAATTACCCCAAAGTAAGCATAAAAAGGAAATAATTGAGATCACTTTGGAAATCAATGATATTAGCAAAAATAACTTAGTTTACAAAAGGGATTAGCCTTACTGACAAGACTTTCTTCTCCTTGTATCCAAAAGTGCTTTTTCCAGCATTATAGGCTGAAAATAATAAATTGGGATGAGTAAGTTAATGTGATCAGTTAAAAATATTTTTTTTTATATTTTGTATATTATCATTTCCAAACTATTAAATTTTTCAAAAAAAAGAATGGGAGAGACTATAAATGCCATAAATTGCCTTCAATTTATCCATCAAAAGTATTTTCCAACTTTAGGAAAACAAAGAAGAAAAATGATGCTGGAGTATTAGAAGAGAGAACCATGATTCAATGTGTCGAAATGTAATGTACGTGACTTTTCTTTTTTTTTTTTTTTTAAAGATCTTATTTATTTATTTGACAGAAACACAGCTAGAGAGGGAATGTAAGCAGGGGGAGTGAGAAAGGGAGAAGCAGGCTTTCCGCTGAGCAGGAATCCTGATGTGGGACTTGATCCCTAGTCTCCAGGATCATGACCTGAGCCGAAAGCAGCCGCTTAACCAACTGAGCCACCCAGGCACGCTGTACGTGACTTTTCAAGAGCACATCTATCTAAGAAAGACTTAACTATCCCTATTCTTGAAGAGGAGGAAAATATCAATGAATAAAGAAAGATGGTGACAGGATACCCTTGCAGTCCATTCAGTTAGGCTGATCTTCACAACATATTCTCAGAAAGGATGCTTCTGTATCTGCAGTGTAATCCAGCATCTCCATGAAGCTTGCACTTGTGTAGCAACCCTGCCTCTGGAATCAAATCAGTGCCCCAAAGTCTTTGGGACCCAGGATGACCCAGGGTGGAAAGCTTGCTCAAGGCCACTAGGACATCCTCAACCCACATGGGGCGATCACCTGAGACAGGTTCTTAAGATTCTTAATCATTGGAATCTGATGCTATCAATGTAGGGCATGATGGAATTTCCAAGAGCTTTGTGTGACTTTGCTCAGAATACCGTGAAAAATTTCTTGATTTTCTCTGTTTCTATATCTATCGAATAGTTTCAACTGCTAAAATGATGTAGGAGTTGGGATGCCTGAGTGGCTCAGTCAGTTAAGTGTCTGCCTTCAGTTCAGGTCATGATCCCAGGGTTCTGGAATCAAGTCCTACAATAGGCTCCTTGCTCTACCAGGAACATGCTTCTTCCTCTGTCTACCCCTCCCCTTGTTGTTCCCTCTATTTCTTGATTAAAAAATAATTTTGTATTAAGAAAAAAAAATGTTCTCCAGTCTTACTTACACAGGATATTTGCATCTCTTATAAAGAAACGGAGTCTATTTCCCCACTCCTTAAAACTGGCCTGGTTTAGTTTCATTGTTTGACCCATAAAAATGTGAAAGAATTGATACTATGCCAGTTCCAGACCAAGGCTTTAAGAAGTTTCTTGGTTAATGCTCTTATACTCTGGGAACCCTGAGTAAACAGGTTTTGAAGCAGTCCAAGCTAAAGCCATAAAGACATGTTATGTGGAAGAGAATCAAGGTATTTGGTCAACAACTCCAGCACAAACACTGGTTGAATATAGATGTAAGACTGACCCCAGTGAGACTAGCTGAAGGATTGTCCCTCAGAATCATGAGAAATAATAAATTGTTATTAAGACCAAGTTTTGAGGTGTTTTTTTTAAAGATTATTTGTTTATTTATTTATTTGACAGAGGGATCACAAGTAGGCAGAGAGGTAGGCAGAGAGAGAGGGAGAAGCAGGTTCTCTGCTGAACAGAGAGCCCTACGTGGGGCTCAATCACAGGACCTTGAGCCATGACCTGAGCCGAAGGCAGAGGCTTAACCCTCTGAGCCACCCAGGCGTCTCTAAGGTGTTTTGATATATAGCAATAGTATTACAAGCAATACTTTTTTTACATGCAATACTTTTTATTAGTATTCAGAGAAACAAAGTAACACACAAAATACATTTTTAATTGATGAATTGTTTTCCAATGACCTTATTAAATTTCACAACAAAATTCTTGTCTGTAAATATATGCTTAGTTTGTACATTTTATATATATATATAAATTGTATTATAATAACTATGTTTTATTGTTCTAATTGAACCATTTACCAATAAAGTTGATAGCTCCATTGTTTCCATAATGTTAGATTTGATAAAGACTATGTCTTTAGAAAACATAAAATCTTGCTTGTTCTAAATTCCATTTCCCATGAGAAAAGATAATTAAAGAAACTTACTTGCCTATGGAATTTGTGTTATCAGTCAACAAAGAATTAACCTAAAAAATCTTAAGAATCATAGACACTTAGGAGAGAAACTCTGAGGGACAAATAAGTTACACAAACATTGTCAATCATAATCTTACTCCTGTATAATTTTTCATGATCATAGTGACTCCTTCCCCATTCTCTTGCTTAAATTCATACACAAAGAGGACTTATTACCAATTTTTTAATGAATCCAGTTGTTATGATCTCTATGTCTTTACACGCTTGCCTTTCTGTTTATCCTTACAAGAGCTACTCACTCTGAGAGGCCTAATTTAGGTATCTCCTAACTCAAAGGCCTTCTCACAAATAGAATTGGTATTTTTTTCCTATTTTTTTCATAATGATAAGGCTCACATTTTTAAATAATCATGCATTCTATGAAAATATTTTACATTTCTGATTCTGTTATGAGCCTCAGTTCTTTGGACCTGTTATGTTTATTAGTGCCTAGTACCGGGGTTAGTGTGTACTTGGTAACCAATAGAAATACGACGAATGATCGAAATGATAGCAGAAAGCCCATACAGCTAAATAATTAACTTCTAAAACAGAACACATTCAAGTCATGCATGTACCTTTAATAGGATATGAAAAAATGTTATTGAAATGTGGCCAGTTAGTTTCCATCAAGTTAATTTTGCAAACAAGGGAATGGGTTTCCAATACAGTATAAAGAAAGTATTAATGTGTAAACAGAATAAGATGACCCATAAAGGCTACTTTTTAACATACATATCTAAAACAAAACAATGGTGTGAACTACTAGGGAAACAAACTAGATGAAGTTTGGAACACCCCAATATGTTACAGGGAAGCTTTCATTACAGATGCTGTATAGATATATACAACAATGCACCACATATAAGAATTTTTTTTTTAATTTAAGTCATTTGAAAATGGTAAAATAATCTGACAGTTCTAAATGTTACTACACTTTGAGTAAACTTTCTAAAATCAGAAATAGTAATGAGAAAACCTCTGGAAAACCTCTTTTTCATATCATGTGCAGCTTATACACTTAAACTTGATTTCCATTCTGTGAATGAACAGAGAGATCCTTTTCCTAAAATCAATGTGAGCTAAGAAATTGCCTTTGTGGTACTTTTAAAAAAATCAGCTGAGATGAAAATCAACCCTCTGGGAATCTCTGTAATGAAACACCAACCAAAATGAAAAAAGAGTGCAAACAAAAGAAGAATTCAGACAACCATTCATTATATTCATACTTGTGGCATAGGCTTGAAGTAGAAAGACTTATTTTCCCTAAATAATGCATTAATCCTCTCCTCTTTGTGGTTTCCATTGAACATCCTTGATTGATTTTGTTGCTTGCTGAAATAAAACTTATCAGACAATCATTTTGGCACCCGATTTCCCTGCTGTGTACTTAGGAAGGAAAGGGTATTTAGGGGAAACCCTCTATTTACATCAAAATTGCAGAAGAATTAGATTATATAACAGAGAGTTCTCTAATAATAAATATTCTGACCTGCAAAAATTGACCTCCTGTTCAAGGTCAAAGCAACTATTATTACTATGCTTTATAATTTATTTCTCTCACAACTGAACTGCATCAACTCAAATACTTTACCCTCTTTGTAGCCTTGAGATATAGGAAAAGAGAAGGAAAATATCAAATCTGTAGTTTTGGATAATTGACTATCAAAGGCGATGTGTAGGAAAAGATACTCAATATGTAACACCACCAATATTTTCGATGTTTTCATGACATGAACCAGAATTAGCATAAAAGTTTTTATTCCAAATACATTTGTAGACCTTTTACATTACTAAGTTTTGCTGCATTTGACTTATGGCGGGGCGCTGATACTTGGATATTTAAAGAAGCTTCATAAGTTCAGAAAATAAAGATCCCACATTTAATGAGTGAGATACATATTAGAGTTAAAAGTGAACTTGCAGATGCAAAAATAACACGATTTAAAATTTATTCTGAAAAAAAAAAAACTTATGCTGGTTACTGTTAATGTCACAATTTTAAAGAAATTGAATAAATGCAAATGTAGATCACGTCCATACTAACATGTTCTCATTCCAGAATGGCAAAAGCTGAAATCTTAAGAAACAAGTGTTTAACTTGAACTTTGGTGCTTATGAAAAGATGCAAACAAGAACTAATATTAATCCTTCTTATTCATGATTACTCTGTACTTCCATCTCATTAGATACAGTTTAGTTACTCATTATTTCCAGTAGTATACAACTTGGATGTATATAATTTGGAGTATACCTCTAAAGATTAGAATATTTCTAATCTTTAGATTAGAGTAGATTAGTGTACTTCTAAAATAACTTCACTTTATGCTGATTTAATTAAAGTATGTTGGAATTAGCATATCGGAATTTAGAGGTCATAATCAGAAATGTCAAAAATAAATCTCCCATTATTTTTGTACTGACTAGGTTCACCTTTGGAAAACCAGTTCATTTGGGGCCTCAGTCACAACTCCAGGGACTTGCTATTTTTCTCTTTTCCTTTGCTTAACCTGTTTTTCAAACTCACCCATCTGGGATCATCAAGTATTTACCTCCAAAATCATGGCTTTGGTCACAGCTTTAGGATGAAGAGCAGAGTTTGCTCTGTAACTGATTCCCACTGCATTCTGAGAAAGAGTTTTTAAAAACAAGATAGGAACAGTGTGCTTAAAATGTGTTTCCTCTATCGCTGTATTTGCTTTAGTTTTTCCCTTAGGATATGAAATCATAGTAAAAACAAACAAAAAGAAATGGTCAGGTTCATTTCCATACAATGTTGAGATTAGCAAAGATAACCTTGGGATAGTTGTAATGAAATATTTTATTTTTTATTTTATTTTTTAAAGATTCATTTATTTATTTTAGAGAGAGAGAAACAGAGTGTGAGTCGGGGGAGGGGCAGAGGGAGAGAATATTTAAGCAGACTCCTTGCTGAGTGCAGAACCTGACATAGGGATTCATCTCACCCAAGAGACATTACCAGAGCAGAAACCAAGAGTTGGGCACTTAACCAACTAAGCAACCCAGGCACCCCTGGAATAATATTTTGGAAAATACAATTTTTATATTTCCAAAACAATATTTTGGAAAATATTAAGGAAAATACAAACTGATGCCTATCTCTCCCATTTTTTAAAATCAATATTTTTGAGGTAGACAAATAAAATTATAATATACTTCAAGCGTGCAAAATCATGATTTGATAACACATACACGTTGTAAAAGGGTTCTTACCATTGAGCTAATAAACATAACTGACACCTCACTTATATCCTTTGATTTTCTTTTTGCTAATGTTTTATGAGTTCTTTGTGTATTTTGCATATTAATCCTTTATCTAATATGTAGTCGATAAATATTTTTTTCCCATTCCATAGATTCCCTTTTCATTTTGTTGATGGATTCCTTTGCTGCATAGAAGCTTTTTAGGTCAAAATAGTCCTACTTGCTTATTTTTGCTTGTGTTGCCCTTGGTTTGGGGTCAAATAAAAAAAAATCATTCTAAAGATCAATGTTAAGGAGATTACTATCCATTATGATTTTAGGTCTTATGTTAAAGAAGTTAATCCATTTTGATTTGCTTTTTGTATATGGTATAGGTAAGGTCCATTTTCATTCTTTTGCAGGTGGATGTTCTGTTTTCCCAATAACCATTTATTAAAGACATTATCCTTTCTCCACCATATATTCTTGGCTACTTTATTGTAACTTAAATGACCGTATATAAATGGGCGTATTCTGTTCTACTGAGTGATGTGTTTGTTTTTATGCCCACCCATATTCTTTTGATTACTATCGCTTTGCAATATAGTTTGAAAGCAAGAAGTGTGATACCTCTGGATTTGTTTATTTTCTTTTTCAAGATTACTTTGGCTATTCAAAGTCTCGTGGTTCCATACAAATTTTAAGATTATATTTTCTATTCCTGTGAAAAATGCCATTGGAATTTTCATATGAATTACATTGAATATATTGATTATTTTCAGTAGTATGGACTTTTTAATAATGTTAATTCTTCCAATCCATGATCTTAGAATATCTTTCCATTTGTGTCTTCATAACTTTTCTCAATATTTTCTAGTTTTTAGTGTATAACTTTTTTACCTCCTTGGATAATTTATTGCTAAAGATTTTATTCTTTTTTTTTTTTAAAGATTTTATTTATTTAGCAGAGAGATCACAAGTAGGCAGAGAAGCAGGCAGAGAGAGAGGAGGAAACAGGCTCCCTGCTGAGCAGAGGGCCCGATGCAGGCCTCGATCCCAGGACCCTGAGATCATGACCTGAACCAAAGGCAGAGGCTTTAACCCACTGAGCCACCCAGGCATTCTAAAGATTTTATTATTTTGGTGGTATTTTATTTTTTAATTTTTTTTAGATTTTATGTATTTATTTGAGGTGGGGGACAGCACGATAAGGAGGAGGGGTAGAGGGAGAAACAGACTCCTCTCTGAGTGTTGAGCTCCACCCAAGGCTTATTCCAGGACTCTAAGACCACCACCTGAGCTGAAGGTAGACACTTAAGCAGGTGAGCCAACCACGTGCCCCTTGATGATATTTTAAATGGTATTGCTTTCTTAATTCCTCTGATAATTTGTTCTCAGTATAGAAATGCTACTGATTTTTAAAACTGAGATAAAATTGACATACAATATTTACTAGTTTGGGGTGTACGCTTAGTGATTGGATATTTGTACACATTGAGAAATGGTCATCACAGTATGTCTAGTTATCTGTCACCTTAAGAGTTAATAGTTTTATTACTGACTATATTCCCCAGGCTGTACATTACATCCTCATGACTTACTTATTTTATAGCTGGAAGTTTGTACTTCTTAATCCCCTCTACCCATTTCCCTTTATCCCCAACATCCCTCCCTTCTGGCAACCCACCATTCTGTCTCTGTATCTATGAATCTGGAATTTGATTTTTATATTTTGATTTTGTATTCTGCAAATTTACTGAATTTATTCATTACTTTTTTGGTGGAATCTTTAGATATTTATATATACAAGATCATATCACTTGCAAATAGAGACAATTTTAATTTTTCTGATTCATGTGTCTTTTACTTTTATTTCTTTATCTATTTATTTATTGCCAAAATACTCTGCCTAGTATTTCCAATACTATGTTGAATAAAAGCAAGCATTCTTGTTTTAATGTTATCTTAGAGGAAAAGCTTTCAGTTTTTCACTAAGTGTGAAATTAGCTATGGGTTTGTCATATATGGCCTTTGTTATATTGAAGTTCTTTGCTTTTATACCCAATTTGTTGGGTATGTTTTTATCATAAAAGATACTGAATTTGTCAAATTTTTTTGCATGTTTAAGATGATTATATAATTTTTATCTTTCATTTTATTAATGCAATATATCATGTTTATTTGCATATGTGAATAATCTTTATATCCCAAAAATAAATCTCACTTGATTATAGTGTATGATTATTTTTGCACCATTGTTGAGTATATAAATATTTACAAATGTTATATCCTCATTATAGCCTCTTGATGAACTGAACCTTTTATCATTATACGCTGACCCTCTATATTCCTTGTTACAGGTTTTGGCTTATTTTCTATTGTGTCTAATATAGGTATAGCTATCCCTGATCTTGCTTGGTTTTCATTTGTAGGGAATATCTTTTTCTAGCCCTTGACTTTCAGTCTGTGTGTGTCCTTAAAGCTAAGTAAATATTGTTTTTTGTTTTTTAAAGATTTTATTTATTTATTTGACAGAGAGATCAAAAATAGGCAGAGAGGCAGGCAGAGAGAGAGGAGGAAGCAGACTCCATGTTGAGCAGAGAGCCCGATGAGGGCCTTGATCCCAGGACCCTGGGATCACAACCTGAGCCAAAGGCGGAGGCTATAACCCAATGAGCTAAGTAAATCTCTTATAGGCAGTGTATAATTGGGTCTTGGTCTTGTTTTTGTTTTTGTTGTTGTTGCTTTTTAATTCATTCAGTCATTCTATGTCTTTTGATTGGATAATCTGGTCTTTTTGCATTTAAAGAAATTAATGATAGGTATGGATTTACTATTGTCATTTTGTTGATTTTTTTATGGCTGTTTTGTGATTCTTTTGTTCCTTTCTTCCTTTGCCATTCTCTTCCTTTGTGATTTAATTATTTTTGTAATCATATGCTTTTATTTCTTTTTATTTCTCCTTTTTTGTCTACCATAGATTTTTTTCTTTGTGATTACCATGAGGCTTACATAAAATATCTTATAGTTATAACAACCTATTTTTTTAAAGGTTTTATTTATTTGACAGAGAGAAACACAGCCACCGAAGGAACACAAGCAATGGGAGTGAGAAAGGGAGAAGCAAGCTTCCCGTTGAGCAGGCAGCCGGGTGGGGGGGCTTGATCCCGGGACTCTGGGATCATGACCTGAGCTGAAGGCAGAGGCTTAACCACTGAGCCACCCAGGCACCCCTATAACAATCTCTTTTCAGTTAATAGCAAGTTAACTTTGAATGCAGACTCATGTACTACATTTTTACATCTCCTTATCCCATATATTTTTGATGTCACTATTTTACATCTTTTCATATTTTGTATCCATGAACAAATTATTATTATTATAATTACTTTAAGAATATTTTATTTGAGAGTGCAAGAAAGAGAGAGAAAGCAAGCACAGAAAGAGAGGGAGAAGTAGACTCCTCACTGAACAGAAAGCCTAATGCATGGCCCGATCTCAGGACCCAGAAATCATTATCGGAGCTATATTTCAATAGACTGAGCCACCCAGGTGTCCCTAATGTTATTTAATAATTTTGTCTTTTAATCTTCATACTAGAGTTACAAGTTATTTATCCATTATTATTAAAACATTAGACTATGTAGAATTTAAATTATATATTTATCTGTACCAGTCAGCTTCATACATTCGTGTATTTTCATGTTACTGATCAGTGTCTTTTCATTTCAACTTAAAGAAGCCCCTTTAACACTTTTCTAAGGCTGGTCTAATGGTGATGAACTCCTTAGCTTTTGATTATTTGGGAAACTCTCTACTTCTTTAATTCTAAAAGATAACTTTGCTGATTGAGTTTTCTTGGTTAGCAGTGTTTTTGTTTGTTTGTTTGTTTGTTTATTTGTTGTTTTCATCAGTACTTTGAATGCATCGCCCTACTCCTTTCTGATCTGCAAGGTTTCTGCAGAAAATCCCAGTGATAGTCTTATGGGGTTTTCTTATTCATTACAAGTTACTTTTCTTCTGCTGCTTTTAATCTTTTTTGTCTTTAATTTCTGAGAATTTAATTATACTGTGGCTTGTTGCTGGTCTCTGTTTTCACTTTTTTTTTTTTTTTTTTGATATTTTTTGGCTTCCTGATGCTGGATGTCTATTTCTTTCCCCAGATTAGGAAAATTTTTGGCAATTATCACTTTGAGTAAGATTTCTCTCTATCCCTCCTTTCTTTCTGGGACTTCTACAGCGTGTTTAGTGATCCTATGATTGGATGAATTTCATTGTTCTGTCTTTGTATTTCATTGATCCTTTCTTCCCTTGATCTAGTTTGTTATTAAACCACTCTATTGCATTTTTCAGTATAAATACTGTATTCTTCAGCTGTGTGATTCCTGTTTGGTATTTGTTTATATTTTCTAATTATTTCTATTTTCTATTTCTATTTTCTATTTTCAATTATTCTATTTGAAATTCTCACTTATCACCACCATTTTGAACTCTCTATCAGATAAATCACTATCTCCATTCATTAAGATCCAATTCTGAGGACACATCTTGTTCTTCTGTATGGAACTTATTTCCTTGTTTCTTCATTTTTCTTGCCTCTTGGTGTTGGTTTCTGTGCATTAGAAAAAACAGTCACCTCTCGCACTCTTGACTGGTTGGTCTCGTTTAGGAGATGAAACCTGTTAATTACCCCAACCTAAGTTCCTGGTTGTCTCTGAAAACTTTGTGAATGCCCAAACCACCTTCTTTTTTCTTAGTATTTTCCAGTAGTTGTGGTATGCCAAGACCTATCGGTGTACCAAAAGGAAAATCACAATTTGTGCCCAGATGCGGGCTGATTAGAAGCTGGACCCTCAGACAACAGTTGGGAAACTATGGAGTCAAAACCTTTCCAGGCAGAAACTGAGGAATGGACATTTTTGTCTCATCTTCTTATGCTAAATTGTGTTTACAGCTGTAAATCCTGACCCTGCACTTGTTTAAAAAATATTTCTTATCTTATGGCACTTGTGAACCAAGCTCCATGGTTATCAGAGCAATAAGATGATTTGGGGGCTGTCCCTTCTGGTGGCAGTCCTAAAAATCAAGACACTAGATGTGTGAGCCAAATTTTTCACTCTTCAAATAAAAGCTAAGTGTTGGGGTTTTCCTCTTAATTATATGGCACGGTACTGGGAGCCAAATTTATGGTTAGAATATGCCTCAGCCTTTTCTATCCATTTTGATATGGTTGTTTTCTCAATCAACTGACGTGTCGGAGTCACTTACCTAGTTTCTGGATTTCTTTCAGAACAAACTACTCTGTGTGAAGGTGTATAATATATTCAGTGTGACCGCAGGAATAAGGAAATCAGAAGCCTCTTATGTCACAATCTTGGTCCTTATACAATCTCTCAGTTTTTTTGTTTGTTTGCTGTATTAATTTGTGATCCTTCTCTTCCCTACTTTTCCCTGCCATTTAGGGCCTTAGCGTATATAGATTATGTCCATTACTTCTGTAAAACAGTCAAAAGCTTGTGAGATTTAGAAAGTGAAATTCTCAGTGAAATCAAGGGCATGGAAAGGCTTGGTGAATCAGAGTAAAATTCTTCCTAGCCATGAGTGGGTAGATAGGACTAGAGGTATGATAGTGAAAACATTACAGAGGTTTGGGTGAGAAAGCTGAATTTGGAACACTGAGGCAGAGTAGAACAGAAGTCACCCACCCCCCACTAGATTGAGCACTCACTCTTGAGAATTGTTCCAGAGTCACGTCAGTGCCTAATGTCCTCAGCCTTTTTGCATTATATGTCCCCTAAGCACAGCAGCCATGCTAGCTGTCTTTGATGTAATTAGGTGACAGTCTCCTTTCTAAAGCAGTTAGCACATTACTTGTTAATCATCCAACAAAAATGGCACTCACCTAAGTTCCAAGAATTTGCTTGCTTTCAAAGTGTTCTATACTGCATGAATACCTTGGTTTTAAAGATCTTAAGACACTTGAAAACCTCTGAGTTTTTCTAGGAACTGTCACAATTCCTAGTGACATGGAAGTGCTGTGGAAGAGGTAAAACTCTTGTGCCTAAGTTTATTTCCTTGTATCAGACCAAAACCAACTCAACATCTAAAATCAGGTTGTTCAAACATAGTCTTACAATTTGTTTCATTTTATTTATTTGTGTTTTTAATCTCCAGTTTAAAATTGAATAGATACCATTAATTCACCCTACATTATATTCCTCTACATGACAAGGGATTGAAAAAAGAAATCAGAAAAATACAAATTGTCCTCAGGTAGTTCCTTTTCCTTCAAGTTCTATGTATCAGAGTCACATTTACATAATGATCCATATATTGAAGGGATATTCTGTTCTTGTCAATAGTTAGCCATCTTTCAAGGTAGAGCTTAAATAACACCTTTTTCTGAAAGTTTTCTCTATACTCAGAAATCTATCTCTCTTTTTTCTAAAATTCTATATTATTTGTGTACACTTGAGAGCATATAGTACCTCTTTATTTAAGTTAACATTAGATATATACATATTTGTCTCTTTGAATCCACTCTAAGTTCTTAATGACAGTATCATGTTTAATTATCCATCTTTATACTCCCTACAGCCCCTACAATGAAGTCTTGAGTTAAATAAAGGGATCAATGAAAGAGAGTAGTAGTAGGCAGGGAATTTTGACCAAACCAAACCATATATTATATCATTCAACTCACTTTCAGATTGAAAGCAGCTCAATGTTTTATATAATATCACTGTTCTTCTTACCTATAGTTTATATTATTGAAGGTACTAAGTTCTAAGAAAAACACGCATGCAATTCTGAGTTATATCTTTTGTATGACACCCATCTGAAGTTGGAATATTTAGCAAAAATTTCATATTCAATAGTATTAAGAACAAAACAAAAATCCTAAAGCCCTTATTTGGCATTTCTAAGTATTTAATTGCCATGATTTGAAGCCATGAAATTCATAATCCAAATAATTCTTCAGTGTGAGTAAAAGCAAAGGCATTTACATTATAAATCTGAAGCACACGAAATGCTCACTGTGATATATATTAGTTCAATCTAACAAACAATTTCATAAAACTAGAAATCCAGCTCAGAGCTTAGATATATACACACATATACTTAAGCACTCCAGTGGATTCTGATGTATTCTCAAATCTTTTGCTCCTTTCTTCACAAACTATATGGCTGCACTTTTATCATCAATGTGAAGTGGAAGTACAGAACATTTTATTCCTGGTAAGTGCAATCAACATGGGCAGTGAATCTAGATCATTTAGACTAAAATACAGGTTGTTTCTGTTTCTTTTGACATCAAAATATCTTGTTTTCATTCTTCAACTTTCCATTTAATAATAATAGAATATTTGGACAGTGTTTTAGGTTTTTTTTTAAAGCAAATATAAGTGGTGGTTAGAGCAATTGGTATGAAGTCTATTCAACAGAAATTGAAGAATAAAGAGTATCTCGTGATTGCCCAGGAACATAGACAGTAAATAGACAAACACTGACTACAGGGCAGACATCCTGATTTCTAGTTTGCTGCTTTTTCTTTTCTTCAAGCATGGTGTTTCTCATATGGTCTTAAAAGAAGAAAGAGAAGGAACAATTATGGTGTATAGCTGCTGAAGATTATGTTCTGCTTAGGTGATTATTTTAAATCCTTCAAATAATCCATATGAAATATAATATCCTGATTTTAGAGGAGACATTTATGTTGAGAGGGGTTAGATGAGTTGTCTGACATCAAGTTATTTGTATGAATGATAGCTCAGACTTTCACTATATATAGTTGCTTCCTTTGATGGAGAATTGTTAACCACTTTACTGTCCTCTATTTTTTTAAGTAATAAGTTTCCAAAATTATATTTTCTATTTCAATGGTCATGAACCATTTCTTCAATATCATCTGTGTTGCCTAAGATTCTAAATGCCACATTTTCCACATATTATACAGCCCTATTTGACTCTTAAGTTTCTGACTCTTAAGTTTCTGAATTTTTCAACAATTATCAAATCATTTTCATTTTTACTTATTTTATTTGAATTAAGTCACAACACAATCTGTAGCCTTAATCATAAAATCAATTCAACTCTCAATTCCTTGTTAGTAGAGAGACTGATTGATTCATCCTAATGTTCTGCATTTGATTCATTCTCTTTGTGAATCATTCTTGGAAATACAATTTTATCACTTTGCTTTATATGAGAATAGACTTGAAGTCCTTAACTACAATAATTTGGTGTTCAATGAAACCTATACAGTGTTATTCAACCTCATTGATCTCAACATTTTCATGAGGATAAATAAAGTTAAATACCACTGACTTCCTTCTTAACTTTGAAAAGTAACAAAGGGCTACTTGACATCTCTGGAGGAAAGGAGACACCCTACCCCCTTACGTTTGTTGTTGAAAAAAATACAGATAAATAATGATTTGTTTATCTGGCTATTTTTTCTAGCAGAAGCCTGCAATATTGATGCCTTCCTAAATCATTTCTATGTACAGGTAAGCCCAAGTGTACACACGCCCCAGTAAAATCTCTTAACTTCATTCATCTTGGGGATGACCTCAGACCATGTGTCTTATATTTAAACAAATGGTTGTGTGAAAGCTGCACTAGGATTTTTTCTTTCTATTATAAGTGTAGATTCTGTAATGTTCATAACCCAACATAGGGTTAAGATATTTGCTTGCTCAGTTTTTTAATTGTTTCTGCAGTTTTTAGATTACTATAATTTCAGAAATTTCACATCTCCCCCCTTTTTTTAAAAATATTTTATTTATTTATTTGACAGAAAGAAACACAGCTAGAGAGGAAACACAAGCAGAGGGAGAGAGAGAGAGAGAAACTGGCTTCCTGTAGAGCAAGGAGTTGGATGCAGGGCTAGATCCTGGGACTGGATCCTGGGTCTCCAGGATCATGACACGAGCCGAAGGCAGACGCTTACCCACTGAGCCACCCAGGTGCCCCAATATCTCCCTTTTGAATTGGACTTATCAAATTATGAAAATGCAAACAACTCTTCAAAGGCAGGGATGTATGCTTTATTTATTATAAGAACAAAACAAAAATCTCCTTTTTTATTACAGCCTCTATTCTGAGATCCTCTATTCCAATTGTGTATAAAATTCAATGTTCGTCAAAATCACTTGGGGAGGTTTTAAAAATTTCAAACTGGAAGAACCTATTGTAGACCTACTAAGTCAGCTCATCTGGCCTCAGAAGTCCAAAATCATTATACTTTAGGTTTCTCTAAATCATTTCTATCATAGGTAATCTATGTACCCACATTTGTAAGACACTTTTATTTCATGTAAAGCAATTTATAATATTTGGGCTTTCAACTGGCAGAAAACATTCTGTGTGAATGAATTGGCAAGCTATCTTAAGCAAATAATTTGAAACATGGCAGGCCCCTTTATTTTATAGACAATGAATAAAAATTGCCCTGGGTCAAAATGCAAGCAGTGGGCTAAATATATTAGAACAGTCTAAGTTTCAGGTTCAGAATTGCTTCTGGAATAAAAGACATGTACTTTTCTTATGGTTGCCTATCTATTTTTCCATTGGATAGGCTCCATATTCAATTGCTAAAGCACAGAGTGCCAAAAAAATTATTGGCATTAGAGCTGGACAGTTGCAAAGTCAGAAATGTTATTAAATCTCAGTGTATGCTAACTGTAAAATCTGTATTACAAATACTCCAAAGATTTGCTCTTAGGTTTAAATTATATAATGCTGTTAGGATTAAAGCAGATAATGCTTTATAACACATTGTTTTAGGGAAATGTTATTATTTTCAGGACTCCCAGATACATTGTTGTGAGTTTCATACACTTGCATTTTAACCCATTAATGACAATGGCTATTTGCAGGGTATGATAAGAAAGAACCATGGCCTTGGTATCATAAAACTTAGCAACATACAGAGATCTTTATATTAATTTGATTGTATTTCTGCTAATGATTCTTCAAGATTCTACCACACAGGTCTTCAACCGTGCCAGCAGAAAACAGCTATAAAAACTGGACATGGTGTAAAGGTAGATAGAGGAAGACAGTGAAGAGTGACCCAGAAGAGGTAAATGTTGACAGGGATTATAATTATGGAGAAGAAGATACTCAGAAAGAACTGGAGAGTGTAGGAATTATAAATACCTGGGTAAAAACAAAAAATTATTTTGTTATTTTGCTCGTAATTTCTACATAATTCATGAATTTGTTTAAAGCTAAATATATAGAATTGTTTTATATGGTTGCAGAGTGTGTAAATGTGATACATATGAACATTGTTGTATAAAAGGCAGAGAAGGGGTGGTGGACTTATGGTTGCAAGATTTCCATATTTTGTATGTAGTAGTTCAATGTTACCAGTAACCTATGAACAGTTAGGGATTTCTATTATAATTTCCTAGCCAACCACAAAAAAAAAAAAAAAAGTCAAATTCTTTTTTTTTTTTTTTTTTTAAGATTTTATTTATTTGACAGAGAGAAACATAGCCAGAGAGGGAACACAAGCAGGGGGAGTGAGAGAGGGAGAAGCAGGCTGCCTGCCGAGCTGGCAGCCCGATGTGGGACTTGATCCCAGGTCTCTGGGATCATGACCTGAGCCAAAGGCAGTTGCTTAACCAACTGAGCCACCCAGGGGCCCCAAAAATAGTCAAATTCTAATACTAGTCAAGTAATCCAAAAAAGAAAGAAAAGTGAAGAGAAAAAACAACAGGCTAAATAGGAAACAAATAACAAAATAATAAATTCAAATTAAATTTTATTAATAATTACATTAAAAATGCAATGAACAGAGAGTTTTTCAGAATGAATAAGGTAAAAAGCAAGACCTAATTATGGATATCTAGAAGATATGCATTTTTAGCATAAAGGAAAATACAAGTGGAAATAAAATTGATGGAGGAAGACATGCTATACAAATAGTAAGTAGAAGAAGGATGGAAGAGCTAGTTCAATATCAGATAAAAAACATTTTTAGAAAAGAAATGTATCATTAAAATAAAGAAAATTGTTTAATAATGATAAAAGGCTTGGTTAACCAGAAAGGCAAAGTAGTTGTAAAAGTATTTTTGTCTAATTATTGAATTGCACAATACATTAAACAAAAATTAATAGAATTAAAAAATTAAAGAGAAAATTTGAGTAGATCAATAACAAACAGTGTGAAAGAGTTTGTAATTTAAAAACTTTCCAAAGAGGGTACCCCAGTCTCAGGTTAATTTGCTGGTGAATTTTATGAAATGTTTAATTAAGAGTCAATACTAATCCTTCAAAACCTGATATCTAAAATAGAAGAGACAACAATATTTCCCAACTCTCATGATACCAATATGATCAAAGGTGCAAAAGCTTTCTGCAAAATATAAGCAAGCAAAATCTAGCAATATACAAAGGGAATTATTCACCATGACCAACTGAGATACATCCCAGGAATGTGAACTTGGTTTAACAAAATCTGCAAAATTCAATCCATGTCATATGTCATATTAATAGGATTAAGAACAAAGACTGGATCTCAAATAGATGCAGAAAAATCATTCAATTAAATCCAACATGCTTTCATGTAAAAACAGTTAACATAGTAACAAAAGAATTGTATCATCTTCAATATAACAAATGTCATGTATGGAAAAGCCACATCTAATATAATACTTAATGGTAAAATGCAGAATGTTTTCCCCCAAAGATCAGGAATCAGAATAATGTTGTCATCATTCTCTCCAGCATTGTCTTGGAAGTTAAAGTCAGTTCAACTAGGCAAGGAAAGGAAATAAAAAGTATTCAGAATTGGAGCACCTGTCAGTTAAACATCTGACTCTTGATTTTCGATTAGGTCATGGTCTTGGGGATATGAGAGTGAGCCCAAGTTTGGGCTCCACATGGGGCTCCATGTTGGCTTCACTTGGAACCTGCTTAGGATTCTCCCTCTCTCCTTCTCTCCCCCATATCCCTACCAACTCTAAAAAAAAAAAAGTCCAGAATTAAAATTATCTTTATTTGGGAAAGACATGGGATTGTACACAGAATATCTTAAGGGACTCATAGAACAAATATTAGAGCAAAATAACAAGTTCAGCAAGTTTGTAGGATACAAACTCAATATTCAAAACTGATTGTATAATATAAAAGTAAACTTTGGTTTCGGATAAGAAAGCTGAATATTATATAGATTTCAATTCTCCCCAGATCTATAAATTTAATGTTACCCAAATAAAAGCACCAGTCAGAGTTGTTGTTGTTTTTTTCCAGGGCACCTGGGTGGCTCAGTCGTTAGGCATCTGCCTTTGGCTCAGGTCCTCGTCCCAGGGTCCTGGGATGGAGCCCCACACTGGGCTCCCTGCTTGGAAGGAAACCTACTTTCTCTCTTTCCCATTCCTGCTGCTTGTCCTCCCTCTTTTGCTGTGTCTCTCTCTGTCAAATAAATAAATAAAATATTTTTTAAAAAATTTTTCCCCCGCAAGTGGACAAGTTGATGCATTTCCTTTTATAAGAGGGTTATTTTTTTAATCTTTGAAAATTGTAGCTTTAGTTTATGATAAGGATAGAAAACATTCAAGGAATTTATAAGTTACATAAAGCCGTGGCATCCTATAGAGGTATTTGGTGCCGAGCAGGGAGTAGAATGCAAAAGCCAATTTTTTTTTTTAAAGATTTTATTTATTTGACAGAGAGAAACACAGCTAGAGAGGGAACACACACAGGGAGAGTGAGAGAGAGAGAAGCAGGCTTCCCCCTCCCGAGCAGGGAGCCTGATGTGGGGCTCGATCCTGGGTCTCCAGGATCATGACCTGAGCCAAAACCAGCAGCTTAACAACTGAGCCACCCAGGCACCTAAAAGCCAATTTCTTCATATTCAATACAATATTTCCCTTTCTTTATTTCTGAGATAGAATTATATAAATATCTATATTTAATACATAAAACATTTAAATTTTAAATATGCTTTAGATTAATTTTTAATAATGCCATTCCACTCCTGAGTGTGAAATTTGAAACACAATTCAAAGATATTTGAACAAGCCACTCTTATCATGGATAATATAGTATTTGAAGTTTAAGTTCTCACAGATACAGAATTTGAAAAACATTATATTATCATTAAATATTTTAAAATAGAAAAATTGTTAAATTGATCATTATTTCACTAATATTGGAGGGTTTTATACATAAAAGGATATGGATTAATTTATTTTTACCTCCATAAACAAATCATTAAAAGGATCTGTGTTTTGAGGATTCCATCTTTATTCATATTTTAATAATCTTTAATTGACAAATAGCTTGAACTGAAATCAGTTATGGTAGTGCCACATAATCATTTGTATGTTATAAGACTCTCTAGGCATAGTGAAAACTTTCCACTAAACTCAAATATAAATGTAAGTGTGAAGTGGCATAAGGATCAATTTGAGGTCATTTAAAGATAGTAGACATTTTCCTCAACCTTCTTAAAGGGCTAAAAAGAAAGAAAATACATAATGTTATAATATATAATATGTAATGTAAAATGTAAGAACAATGTAAACATTTAATATATTTTTTCCTTATATGAATAAAATTTTTAAAATTCTAAAACTGTTGAATTCATATAATTTAATACATTTTGATAGAATATAGGCTTTCTGTTATCTTTTAGCATTTTCTCATTAAAATGATCGTATCCTACATTTTTCTACTATCATTGTTTTATTTCTATAATTTTAAAATAAATCTTGTTACCAGAGCTTTTTTGTCAGTACTTGCCATATTTTTCCTTTATCATCCCAGGGTTTTTTGCAGCTTTTTTGAAATACAGTGTAACTGACATATAATATTGCATAAGTTTATGGTGTACAATGTGATGATTTGCTAAACATGTATATTTCGAATGATTACCACATAAGATTAGTAAATGTCACCATCATCTCATATACTTTTTCCTTGTCATGAGAACATTTAAGATCGTAGGAATCTAAGCTCTTATGTACATAGTAAGTACATAGTAAAGTAGCATTAATTGTAGTCACCCTGCTGTCTATTGTATTGCCAGAACTTATTTTGTTACTGGAAATTTGTCTCATTTACCAACATCTCTCCATCTCCTCTACTCTACCCAAAACTAAAGAGGTAGCTTCCTGGAACTCATTTGACGCTTTTTATGTTACTACAAAGAATTCTGACACCAAATTTACTTATGTCCTTTGAAAGTAACGAAGACTTGAAGATTTTTATTATCTTAAATATGTAATTTCTTCTCTTTTACTTGGATTATAGTAAGTCTCAAATTATATTTTCTATGTACATGATCAGTCTTTTCATTATATCGATTACAATTTTGTGGGGGTTTTTTCCTGGACTTTTTTTTTTACTATTCTTTATTTATTTCATTCCTTTTTTTTTTTAAGAAAAACTTAGTGATTCCTAATATACATATATTGAATATATTTTATATTATTTCTTCCTTTATCACATTTTTATTCTGTTCAGACTTTTATTCAATATTTCTCATAGAATGTAATCACATCTTTTTTTCTTTAAAGATTTTATTTATTTGACAGAGAGAAACACAGCTAGAGAGGGAACACAAGCAGGGGGAGTGAGAGAGGGAGAAGTAGGCTTCCGCCGAGCAGAGATCCCAATGTGGGACTCTATCCTGGGACTCCAGGATCATAACCTGAGCCCAAAGGCAAGTCGCTTAACCAACTGAGCCACCCAGGCGCCCCTATAATCACATATTTTACCCCTTTACTTTTTATCTGTTTATACTTCTTCAGATTTAAAATAAATATGTCAGTTTCTTTTTCTGTATTTGGTTAAATCTCATTGCATATTTTCCTGTTTTGTTTCCCCAGTTTTATTGTGAGAAGCCACACTAATATAATCACAAGAGTTCAACTCTTTTTATACCTAAAATTTCTTATTTTTTCTAACTTTATTCTGCTTCATGTTTGTATTTTACAGTAATTATCATTGACTGTTTCCTTCAAATATTTGCATTGTTTGAATGTAGAATAATATCTGTGTCCATATTACGGCTTCTCAATAATGGTTATAAGAAAATGAAAAGATTTTGAATAAGTTATGAAATTCACAATTCAAGAACATTTACATAAGCACATTATTTTTAAATAGAATTGTTTTCAGGGATTTGGAAAGTCAGTGTATCTTTCTATTTTTTTGTTTTGTTTTGTTTTATTTGTTTGATTTTTCAGAACACTTAATTTTCTGTTTTATGTTTTTATTTCCCTTTACCCTGTGATGGTTAGTTTTATATGTCAACTGGCTAGGCTCCAGTACCCAGTTATTCAAGCAAGCACTAATATAGGTGTTGCAATGAAATTATTTTATAGATGTGGTTAATATGCCTAATCAGTTGACTTTAAGAAAAGGATATTATCTTGACAAGATGAGTTGGTCTCATCCAATCAGTTGTAAGGCCTTAAGAGCAAAATTGTCATTTCCTTGAGGAGGAAGAAATTCTGCATCAATACTGCAATATCAGTTCCAGCCTGAGTTTTTTGTCTGCTAGCCTACCTTACAGATTCCAGACACGCAGCCTCCATAACCACATAACCCAATTTCCTGAAACAGATTTCTTCAACCACTGAATCTCAAATATTGTTTACTTTCCTAGTTAATACCCTTTCTGCTGGAAGCAATAACTTCCCAAGACTAAATCTTAGGTGTGTTAAAGTATTACTTTCAAAATATTAAAACTGTATTTATAATATTAATACAGAAAGATTGCCATGTCTATGTTTGTTTTGTTATATTAATGAATAAAATAGTACAATAAAAGGCTAACAATGATGTAATGGCCTTTCAAAGTAGTATATGAGAAACTAGGATATATATAGATATATATATTTATTTATATATTTACATTGAATTTTTATTCTATATAATTTTATTATATATTTTATTCTAATATATATATATTCAAAGAAGCAAACATACAAACCAACAAAATGCTGTAATAAATTGAATAGATTGGTACAAAGTGTCAACTAAAAGTCCTACAGGACAATAATTCCATAATCTTTATTTTCTATCAGACAGAAATTATTTGAAATCCCATTGAATAGATTCATTTACATCTTAAAGTTCTTTTACAAATTAATATCTGTATTAATCTGTAATAACTGTACAAAACTATAAATATCTATATTCTAATTAATAGCAAATAGTAAAAAAAGTTATATTTCCTTATAGTCAAATGATCCATCACTACCTTATTATTAGTAGTTATAATATCAAAATCTATCTTTTCAGCGGGTTTTGAGTAGTTTCTTAACGCATCCCATATGCTCATAATTCCCTTTCCTATAGTGGTGCTTTGATATATCAGATCTCAGGATATTCTTAGGACTATGCACTTGATGTAAAACTTTTACAGTTGTTGATTTTTTTTTTCTGTGTTCTGGTGGCATTAATCTCTCCTTTCCCCTCCATGAATATGGAGGCTTAGTGTTTAGTTCATTATTTATAAGAAATAGAAGAAATGGTATTCTGTGTTTCCTGATTATGCTGAAGGTAAATTTATGTGTGGCTTTACTTGTTCTCCTTGCTGATATTTATGTTTTGTTGCTGCTATTGTGAAGATGTGGGAAAAGATTCTGAATTCTTCAGCTTCCATTATTCCAGGCAACTGAAGAAACCAGAAAATCTTCTAAACATTTCTAAATGTATTTACCAGTGTTAAATAAATGGACTTGATATGAAATACTTGGATATCTTTTTTCAATACCCTGAGCATTATCTTTCCACGCTCTCACCTGAATTTTACTCAAACAATCTTAAATTCTCTCCCCGACCCTGTCTACTGGAAAGGATTGATCAGTTTTTAAGAAAGATGTGAGGTACTTTGAAGTGTTTACCATCAATGTGTTTTTTTCCTCTCCTATAGCTAGGGCATTATCTTTTAATCCCTTACATTTTAATTGTAGAAGTAAAGCCAATGACCTGTGTTAAAATAATTTCATGGGTCAGCAAGTAAATGAAGAAAGTATAATTTGAGGCATGTAAAGTTTCCTGAATCACATTAAGCAGCAATCTACTCATAAGCCTGAACTATAAGGTAAGATTGAAACAATACGTTTAGGATGTCTAAAGAGAAGATTATTGTCTCTTCTTCAGGTCCCCCCTTTCCTTCAAAAACTTACCTCAGGGTTATAAAAGTACTTTTACATAAGCCATTTTGCTTATGCTAAGACTCCTTGAGGAGAATATCTCAAGACTCTTGGGATGGAAGAGAACATATCCAGATACAAAAGAAACCTGAAAATCTTTTTTTTAAATTTTATTTATTTATCTGAGAAACAGGGAGAAAGAGAAAAAGAGAGGATGTTTGCATGAGCAGGTGTAGGGGCAGAGGGAGAGAGAGAAGCAGACCCCTCCCTGACAGGGAGCCTGATGTGGGGTGGGGGGTTTGATCCCAGGACCCTGAGATCATGATGCTTAACTGATTGAGCCACCCGGGCACCCTAACAATCATAGAATTCTATTGGAAACAGATTTAGTAGCCATTCCCTATTATCCTTTGTTTAGTTCTTTCTCTCATGCCTCTCTGAGGTTTGGTGTCCACCTGTCTGCTTTAAGTGCAGATTTTTTTGCCTTTCTCGATGAGATCACCTCTAGTCCATCTGAGATCTGTCTTGTTTTCACTATATTCAGTCATCTATGGTCAGTAATGAAAAATGAATGAAGGTCTAAAGCAAACAGTACCCCTTCCTCCAATTCCATGCAGATTTATGAGCCAGCATTTCCACTGTCACATGGCTTGAAGCATTCAGAACCCCTGAGATGGATCATCCATATCTGGGTAGTTATGCAAAGGGAAAAGAGTGCCAGCACATGTTGAAGAGAAAATTCACAGGAGAGAAGATATAGGAGGAATACACTGGACACCTAGGAATTTGACTACTGGGAATCCATTTGTGAACAAACTGATTTCAAATGTGTTATAACTGCATAAATAATAATTTACAAAATAAACAACTATTGCATGATTCTTCTTATACAAGGTATCTAAAGTAATCAAACCCATAGAAACAGATGGTTGAATGGTGATTTTCAGGTGTTGGAGGAAGAGGGAAATGGGGAGCTGCTTTTCAATGGGTATAAAGTTTCAGTTACACAAGATAAATAAGCTCTAGAGATCTGCCATATAACTCTGTGCCTGTCATCAACAAAATTATATTATACACAAAATGTTTTAAGGAGTAGTTCTCATGTTGTGTTCTTACCACACACATGCACAAAACTACTGAACATGCCATTTATACATGGAAAAATAAATCAGGAAGAACAAAAAATAAATATTTATTTAAATAAAACATTTAACATATAATTATGTTCATATATGTGAAATCAGCATTTTAAAAAATTGTTCTCTGCTTAATTAACATTCTACACAATAATCAGTATGAGTCCTAGACACATATGTCAGCTTGGTTGTTTGGTAAATTTTAATTACAGTAATAAACATAATTGCTATGTGCTTAACCTTTGCAATTTATAGCTTTAATTTTACTCCTATTTAAGAAATAAATGAAGTGAATCTTTTTTAACTGACTATGCTACATTTTGCATGCTTTTACAATGTTCCTAGTGATAAATATTTCAAACATATATAATCATGGCATTACTACTTAATTTATTGAAACACAAAACTACATTTTTTTCTTACCTAGAATTTTAGAAAATATGTTAAGACAGGCATTGAGATTGTGTCTTACACCAAAAATTTTTTTTGAAAAAGTCATTGTTTATTTAATTGCTTTTAAATGCCTTTATAATTTTATTTTCTTCTTCTTCTTCTTCTTCTTCTTCTTCTTCTTCTTCTTCTTCTTCTTCTTCTCTCTTTTGATTATTTTAGTGTTTTGTTTGTTTGTTTGTCTTAAGGGCAAGGGTTTTGTTTCATGTACACGTAGAAACCTGTTGACTATAAAGAAAACACCGTGGTTCAGAAAGCACCGTGGTTCAGATTATTTGTATAGGACAAATCAAAAACTAACAACTAAAATAATAACTCTCCTAAAATGAGTGGTTACAAACAGGTCAAACAACTGTAAGAGTCCCTGGAGACCCTGTGAGGAACACAAGATGACCAAACTTCTTTCCTAATAATATGAAGATGATATATGTATTTTCCAAGTGTACACACTTGGATATATGTCTTTTACAGATACTATATGACAGGAAATATCACAACAGATTGAATGTTGAAGCAGATATGAGAATCCAGGTCTCTTCTATTAAGCTAGACATTACAGAAATTTGATAAATGAAACACAATGTTGATTTTCTCATATTTTTGCAAAATATAATTACATTAACTAAAATGTATAATTTTATCATAAATGACTTTTTATGAAAATAACAATACATAAATATTTTAAACATTTCTAAACTTCAATTTCTAATGTAGTTATTAACAGTAGTCCACCTACACATAAACAAAAGTTCTTTTGGTTCCTCAAAATTCAACTATGTCCTGACAACAAACATTTTAAAAACTGCTATACTGATCTACACCACTATTTATCCCTCATGGTTGTCTTGAAACATAATAGAATCATATCCTCCATAAGAATTTTAATAATAGTACTATTAAGATTTATCAGTTTGGGGCGCCTGAGTGGCTCAGTTGGTTAAGCAACTGCCTTCAGCTCAGGTCATGATCCCAGATCCCAGCATCAGGATTCCTGCTCAGCCAGGAGCCTACTTCTCCCTCTCTCACTCCCCTTGCTTATGTTCCCTCTCTCGTTTGTATTTCTCTCTGTCAAATAAATAAATAAAACCTTAAAAAATGATTTATCATTTTATTAATTTCAATTTAATATATCTTACTTTAAAGATTTTACCCTCCACTTCCACATGTGGTCATTTCAATCTGTGAGAGTTCAGTGTTTTGTTTTGGTAAGGTGGCGGGACTTGTGGTAAAGCCAGTTGTTTCCTAAATGTGTTTTCTTTGCCCTGATCTCATCTAATTATTTGTGTTAAGTAGCAGTGGCACTTAATAGTAAAGATTTGCTCCACAATTTGTGAACTTTACCATATAAAGCTATAGTAGAGGATACATCAATCGAATGGATGAGGCAATTCAATTGAGAAGTGAATTCTTGGTAACTGTGAGAAAAGGGAAATAAAATAAAGATTTAGTTATCTTTTTTAACTTGCCTCTCCTTCCCCTTAACATGCTCCTAATTAATGATTCCTGTTATAAGAGAACAAGGTCAGGTGGAAAACAGTTTGCAAAAGGTGAACCAGGAGTTTTTAAGTTGGTCTATGAGGAGACTATAAAACCAAAGAGAAAGAGAGATGAGACAAGATAAAACTTTTAAAGATTATTTGTATAAAATCAGGGTAGATCCTTGGGAAAATCCATCAGATCAAGTTCACTGACCATATAAGACACTTTAATGGCTATCACTTACAATGGTTTAAGTCATGCCAGATGACAGTTCAGTCTAGAGGTGAAGGATTTACGAAGTTCATTTGTGAGTAAGAATAAATGTCAATGTTTTTCACAAAGGAGAATTTCAAAATGTTAAACTGATTCTCCACAGAATTGATAAGAGAGATCTACTTACATTTGACCTCAGCTGGATATCACCATATGTTTACTGAAGCCGTTAATGAGAAAAGATTAAGCATTGAACACAGCATTAGGTGAATGCATAGGCGACTCAGCACTGATGTTAGCCAAACTCATTTTCTTGTTTTAAGAAGATTACAAAAAGATGCAAACACTAAAGACAGATAACAGTTCACTGAGCTGCAATGGTTTATAATAAAGATAAGATGAAAATAAGTTTATTCTTCAATTATTTCATTGAGATAAACTGTATCTAAAACAACTAATACTGATTAATAGCAGGAATAGTGCATTATGATTTGTACTGGAGAGGAAGAAAGAAATCTTACACAAAAATAGGCAATACCTACATGCAAAGTCTTATTTATGAGAAGTAGGGTTTTGCAACTTCATTTTAGTTGTTTACTGAAGAAAAAAAAAGACAAAGATTTTAACTAATGCCTAAAATTTTTCATTTATTCCCCTTGAATTTGAATTTTATTTGAATTTTATATATAGAAAAAATAAATTCTGTATAGACAAAAATGATCTGTTGTTGAAGGCATAAGTATATTTAATGCAAATCTATAAGTCCATTTCAATGTAATGAGAGCTGAAGGATTGACAGGTATCCTTAGGTAGTTATCCTTGTGAACTAGCCTGTATATAAGGTTCCCTCCTTCCTTCCTTCTCTCCTCTCTCCTTCCTTCCCTCTTTCCTTTTTTTTTTTTTTTTCTTTCTTTCTTTAACTAAAGCATGCTGAAGTTAGATTTTCAGAAGCAATGCTAGGTATAAATACAAAGAATATTTGGAATGTGAATTATAGTATGTTCATACTTTATCTTTTCTCAGAAATAATTAGTAGTACCTAAAAGATGAATTGAGATGAATCCTTGAATCTAATTATCTTTCTTCTTAATAAGTCATAGAAGACAATATATGTGTATGTGAGAGCTATTGTAGAAGATAGAAAATTATCAAGTTCATTTGAATGTCTTCTCTGGAGAAGGGTTTGTCCATGTCTTCTGCCCATTTATTGACTGGATTATTTGGTTTTGGGTATTGATTTTGAGAATCTCTTTACAGATCTCAGATACCAGCCCTTATCCATAAGGCCATTTACAAATATTTTCTCCTATTCTGTGGGTTGCCGCTTAGTTTTGTTGACTGTTTCCTTTGCTGTGCAAAAGCTTTTTATCTTGATGAAGTCCCAAAAGTTGTTACTTTATTTATTATTATTTTATTATTACTTTTCTTTTAAATGTTCAGTTAACCACTTCAGAGGGAGAGATGAATCATGTGAGACTATGGACTCTAAGAAATAATTGGGCGCTTCAGAGGGGAGAAAGGTGGAGGGAGGAGGTAACAGGGTGTAGATATTGAGGACGGCACATGCTGTGATGAGCATTAGGTGTTATACTTAACTAATGAATCATTAACAGTGCACCAAAAGTTTGTTTTTGCTTTTGTTTCCCTTACCTTTGCAGACATATCTTGAAAGAGGTCGCTGTGGCCAAAGTTGAGGAGGTTACTACCTATGTTTTCCAATAGGATTTTGATGGATTCCTGTCTCACATATAGGTTTTTCATCCATTTTTAGTTTATTGTTGTCCATGGTATAAGAGAATGGCCTAGTTTCATTCTTCTGCATGTGGCTGTCCAATTTTCCCAGTATCATTTATTGAAGAGACCATGTTTTTTCCATTGGATATTCTTCCCTGGTTTGTCAAAGATTTATTACCTATAATGTTGAAGGTCTATTTCTGGGGTCTCTATTCTGTTCCACTGATCTGTGTGTCTGCTTTTGTGCCAATACCATGCCATCTTGATGATCACAGCTTTGTAAATATAGCTTAAGTATGTCTTGTAAAGAAACAAGACAATTGTTATGCCTCCAACTTTGATTTTCTTTATCAACAATCCCTTGGACATTTAGGGTCTTTTGTGGTTCCATACAAATTTTGGGATTGTTTGTTCTGGTTCTGTGAAAACTATCAATGGTATTTTGATAGGGCATGGAATGTATCTCCAAACACATGAAAAAACATTCAATATTACTAGCCATCAGAGAAATACAAATCAAAACCACAATTAGATACCATCTTATACCAGTTAGAATGGCAAAACTTAATAAGACAGGAAACACTCTTACACTGTTGGTGGGAATGCAAGTTGGTACAGCCACTCTGGAACACGTTCTTCAAGATGTTAAAAACAGTGCTACCCTACCCCCTAGCAATTACACTACTAGGTATCTACCCCAAAGACTCAGATGTAGTGAAAAGAAGGGGCATAGGCAGTCCAATGTTCATAGCAGCAATGTCTATGTTAGCCAAAATGTGGAAGGAGCCAAGATTCCATTCAGATGAATGCATAAAGAAGATGTGGTTTATATATACAATGGAATATTACTCAGGCATCATAAAGATGAATATCCACCATTTGCACTGGCATGAATAAAACTGGTAGGGATTATACTAAGTGAAATAAGGCAAGCAGAGAAAGACAATTATCTTATTGTTTTGCTCATATGTGGAACATAAGGAACAGTGCAGAGGACCACAGGGGAAGGCAGGGAAAACTGAATGGGAATAAATTAGAGAGGGAGACAAACCATGAGAGACTGCTGGACTCCAGGAAACAAACTGAGGGCTACAGAAGGGAGCGGGTGGAGGGTTGGGGTAACCAGGTAATAGGTATTAAGGAGGGCACATGTGGTAATGATCAACATCTTTCCTTATACATCTACATGACCAGTTTACATGCAGGAATGTGAAGGCAGCTATGAAAAGGGGTTGGGCCAGGAAGAACTGAACTACAGTCGACTTTGGGAGTTAAAGAATTTTATTATGTGGTTCTGGATGTAGAAGAATGCCTGAGATGTCCTGGAATGCAACTCTTTCTCATAAGAAAACAATCAAAGACTGCTACTTTCAGTCAGTTGTCTAGTTTAAAACCTGAAAGAGAATCTAAAACTCTAGAATTAATCTGACAAAATTTTGAATTGCAGAGATAAAATTTTTCAGGAAACATGCTTGAAAAAATGTAAGGCTTCCCACAAAGTAGTAAAAATCATGGTTTACTCAGCCACAGGAAGACTAAACATTCAGAGAAATGGCAAAGGACTTCAAAGATGTTGAGACTCAAGAATAATATACTTTGTTATATTGTATTTTATAAATTCTTAAAACAGAAGGACATGCCTTGATATATAAAAACTCAGTACACCATCTTACTGCTTTTCCAAAAACTGAATACACACACACACATACATATTTATACACATATTACATGGAATTCAATGGAATTTGAATGAAGAATCAAATAACGTAGGATTAGGTAAAAGTAGTAACAGTGAACATTGAAACTAGATAACCAAAACTTGGTCCTTAAATAAATATATATATTTTAGTGGTGCCTGGGTGGCTCAGTTGGTTAAGTGACTGCCTTCGGCTCAGATCATGATCCTGGAGACCCAGGATCGAGTCCCACACCAGGCTTCCTGCTCCGCGGGAAGCCTGCTTCTCCCTCTCTCACTCCCCCTGCTTGTATTCCCTCTCTGGCTGTGTTTCTCTCTGTCAAATAAATAAAAAATCTTAAATATATATATATATATATTTTAGATTGTATATATATATAGTATATATATATATTAGATTGTATTTATTTGACAGAAAAGAGAGCACATGTAGGCAGAGCAGCAGGCAGAGGGAGAAGCAGGCTCCCCCACTGAGCAGAGAGCCCTATGTGGGGCTCAATCCCTGCACCCCTGGACCATGATATGAGTCAAAGGCAGATGCTTAGCCAACTGAGCCACCCATGCACCCCCTTAAATAAATTTTATGAATATCAATACAAAGTGATTAAAAATATAAAATATAAGTATCTCTGAGATACTGCAAATTATCATCACTAATAAGTATATTGTCCTATATGCATTGATGTTTTCTGTTCACATGACATTTTTGATGTTCATAAGCACTACCTACTCTAGTGCATTAAATAAACATGCATCTACTTGGAGTTTTGGGGAGCACCTGTTGGGATCCAAATTTATATGATGCTGAAATTTACATAAAGATGTTATCAATTCTTAGGTGAGATTTAATATTTCTTGTCACTGAGTGTTGAGCTGGTCCTTTTGCTGAGTTTTTAAGGTGGCATCTCCAAGAAAACACTGGGATTTTTCCCATCCTCATACACTTGTAGATTTTATTTATTTTATTATTTAGTTTTTAAAAAGATTTTATTTATTTATTTGACATAAAGAGAGATCACAAGTAGGCAGAGAGGCAGGCAGAGAGAGAGGAGGAAGCAGGCTCCCTGCTGAACACAGACCCCGATGTGGGCCTCTATCCCAGGACCCTGAGATCATGACCTGAGTGAAAAGCAGAGGCTTTAACCCACTTAGCCACACAGGCGCCCCACTTATAGATTTTAAAACAGAAGCTTAGAGTCACGAGGAGTGGAAAGAATCTTCAGAAAGCCACAGAGTTCCCTTACCTTTATGATTGCTGCTTCAATTCAGTTTATGGCATATAATGATTTCTTTGCTTTCTTCTTAGCTAAGAGATACATTTAAAAATAGATTTTCAATATTATGCACAGAATGAAATTGTTTTACAACTAATTCTTTATGGCAATTTAGAATTGGTCTATTTGTCAATATTTTCCATTTACATTATTTTCTCCTTTGTATCTCATGATTCCTCCATAAACAAGGATTGAGATATTGATGGTACCTCCACACTAAAGGAAATCCAGAAATATCTGGTTTTGTGGCCTGTGATACAGAAATTAGCCAAACTTATTCCTTCCCATGACAACCTAAAGAAAAAAACAAAAATAACAACGAAAAAAACTGAGAATAATTTACATAATGATTGTTAGAAGCTGCAGCTAAAAGGTCATGACTGCTGTCTATAGACTGGAGAGTCCCCCTTTCGGTAATGAACCAAAAAACAGCCAAAGAATCTGAATCTAAGAAAAATTAGAGATGTTTGCATCTCAGTATGACTGAGAATCAGCATTCATGACATTTTGAGTTGGCCAGATTTGTGTTCATATGGAGCTTTCTTTCTTTTCCTTTCTTTCCTTCTTTCCTTCTTTCTTTCTTTCAAGATTATCTATTTATTTATTTGACAGAGAGAAACACAGTGAGAGAGGGAACACAAGCAGGGGGAGTGAGAGAGGGAGAAGCAGGCTTCCCATGGAGCAGGGAGCCTGATGCGGGGCTCAACCCCGGGACTCCACGATCATGACCTGAGCTGAAGGCAGTCGCTTAACCAACTGAGCCACCCAGGTGCCCCTAGAGTCACTTTCTAAACTCATCTCAATAAAGCACTGTCCTATTAAAATCAACAACAAAGGTAAGTGAATCCTGTGCTAGGTAATATTCTAAGTGACTCACAAAGATTAACTCATTTTATATTCCCAAAAGATTGAGAGATTGGTACCACAATTATCCCCATCTAAATATGAGGAAGTCAAGGCACAGATAAATTAAATAAACTCTCTCAAGTCCGTATAGTTGCCATGAATCTAATCTGTGCAGTCTCTTTCAAGAGTCTACACCCTTAATCACTGCTACATTCATACCTGTATTACCGTTCCTGCTTTTGAATTTCAAAGAGATTCCCTTAGGATTTCTTGTGTGTCTTTACTGCAAACACTCCTTTCCTTGTGCTAGTTTAAGTGTGCTTTTTCTCACAAACAAGTCTGCCTCAAAACATTCTTATGTGTTTCCATAACAACCTAGCTTTCTCTCAGCCAAGTGTTTACTATATAGTATTATACTGCTACTTTTCTCCTCTGCAGGCACCAGACGATCCCTGGGGCACCACGATCCTGTTTAGGTCAGGGTTTACATCATATCCAAATGCCTGGCAAAATGTTTAGCACACAATATGCTAGTTAAATGAAATAAAATGAACAAATGTTACTGACATGTTGAAGAATGATAGAAAAGGGAGAGGAGAAAAAAGTATTCCAGTTTACTAAATATATGCCAGGCTATATCCTATATATTTTATTAATAATTTAATTCAAAAACTGTTTGTTGAACACCTACCATGAACCAATCACTGTATTTACTGCAGAATATATAACACTGAGCAAGACTGATGCCTTTCTTACCTCCACTGAATTTTGATTCTAACAGTAGAGAGGAAGATAATTAAACCATTACAATAAATCACACTAAGTATATGATAGCAAAGTATAGGGTTTTGAGAATGGCATAGAAAATAATCATGACAGCCATGGAAAAAAACTACCAGAGAAAGAGAAGTTTAACCTGCAGCTTAAAATACAAGTAGATTTCAGCTGGTGGAAAAAGTGGGGAGAAAACAGCTGAAGGTAAGAAGAAAATGTGTAAAAGCTCAAGACTGGTATGTTCATGGAACAAAATATAAATTTAATCAGTACACCTGTTTCATGAATAATGAAGCTCTATACAGAGTCTACACAATACCTACTGACCCACTCACCATCCCTTGCTCTGTAACTCTGGCCTCTATGGTGACAGAACCCAGTAGAAAGCAGAATCCCAGGAGAAATGATGGCTCTCACTGTATTCTCCACACCATGGGAGTTAGCAATGTCCTGGAACAAATTCCACTCACAGAAATACTTTCACAAAGATTCTGTGAGCATTAAAATTACATTCTAAATGCATCTCTTTTCCATCCCTCTTTATCACTTATTACAGTCACTTTTGACATAGACAAGGAGGATGGAATGATCCCTATTAGGAAGGTTTACAACCTTCATTTTATGGTCCTATATGATCTCCAATTCCCTCTTTTTCAGAATGAAAAAAGCAACCCTGACAGTTTTCATTTTTGAGTTGGTAGGGTACCAAGGGCTAGGCCATGGCATTCTTTTTTTAGACACAATTTTGTAGACCACAGAGAAGGCCATTTTGTGACCAAGAAGCAGGAAGTTCCCTCTATAACTTTCATGGCGCATAGGTCAAGACAAGAAATCATGTAAACCACTAAAGCAATTAACTACCTCCTCTCCCCTTATAACTTAGTGAATGTTGTTTCTTTACCAGTCATGGCTTTAAATTTCTGCCATTACTCCTAGTCTCTTTTTTCTTTTTTTTTTTTTTAAGTAAAGCAATTTATTATTTAGTCACATAAAAGAAACAAGACCATATTTTTAAATTTTTAATCTATACTTAACATCATTCATTGTGGTTGATCTGAATCAGCTCTCAAATATATTATTTAAGGGATTGTTATTAATCCTCAGTTATTGGCATTTGAAATGTATATAAATTGTTTTAGATTTTTTTCATATAATTTTCTTATAAACTCCTAGTTTCTGTGAGCACTCAGTTCAGAGAAAACCTCTGCTTCCTTCAACCCTTGCAAAAAAACATTCAAAATAAGTTGTAATCTTTTAACAAGTCCCACCTCATACTTTGTTACAGAGAAACCTTTGTTACTGCTCTGTAGTATTCCTGGTGGTCTTTGGTTAGCATTTAATCTGTTTACTCTGCATTTTAATGATCTTTAGCATTTGCTAGGTTACATGGAAAAATGTGAACTTTATGTTGTTGGTGGATCCTTGAGCCAAATATCAAAATTCCTGAGTTTAATTTTTCTCCTATAACCTTAATTTGCAGAATCTTATAAATGCAACTGTAGACATATTTCCTTAAAGGAGTTTCTTTTTTTTTTTTTTTTACTCAGTTATCAAGGAAGTAATAAACCTAACTATAAGCAAAGGCAAGGGAAAAACTTTACCTCAATATTAGATAGCTTTATAATGACTAATATAATTAAATAGGTTGAATGTAGTAGATGTGTGGAAGCATAGTTGGAATTAAGTTTGAAGAAGTAAGCAGAAATAGAAGCCTTGAAAACTACGTTGTGGTGTTTAAACATTACTGTACAGGCAACACAAAACAGCTGAGCAATATTAAGCCAGGGAAAGACATGATGAGGTCAGCGTTTTTGTAGCATCTCTTTGGGGCTAGCATCTATAATGGAATATTGGAAAGATGTAGGTAATTAAGAGGAAATTGAGGTAATATAATTGAGAAATGCTTGTGCTTATATGCATGGACAGTGGAGATGGAAGGGAGAGGATTGATGGATGTTGAAATGGACAGAAATATTAGAACTGGATAAGCGTTGGGTGGGGAGGGTAGAGAATAAAGAATCATGCTTAAAGTTATATGTTAAGGAACAGGAAAGATGTTGCTAAAATGTGTTCTGAGGAGGACAGAGAGAAACAGATTTGGAGCCAAAGAGGAATTCAGTTTTAGACATGGTAGGTGAATTATCCAAGGTACTGGGAAGAAGATGTATCTAAGAGCAACTTTAGAATTTGGGTTAAGAGGTGAACAGAGAAGTCTGGCATGAGGGTAAGCATTTGGGAACTTTAGCAGCACATAGCAGCCCAGAGAAAGAGCTAAGACAGGCACCATGAACTCTAATGCCACATGATTAGGAAAGAAATAAGCATGTATGAACTCAGTCCCCATATAAATACATAGGGAGTAGAAAATAAACAAAAGGGCATGCTCTGCCAAGAGAGTATAAAATATATATATATATATATATAAGTTACATGCAACATGGAGGGAGACAAAAAGAGCCAAGGAGAAGGGATAGGAGAGATTTGGGGGTACAGCTTTGAGAAAGCTGACAGTTTCATAACAGGTTGAAAGAAAGAAACATGGAACTTGTGTAAGGGGTATGGGATTGGGGAGAAAATCATGAGCATGTGATGTCACAGAAAAAAATGGAAGGTGATATTTCAAGGAAGAAGAAATATCAGTAGTGCCTGCTGGGGACCAGTCTCAGCAGAGATGTGGGTCCCGAACCACGGGATGTCTAGCAGGTGAAATAATGACATGGACACGGAAATCTGATGCAAGCTGACAGACCCAAGATCAGTCAGCAGAGACCTATGAAGCAGGCTCAGGCTCAGGCTCTGGCTCTCTGGTTCTCTAGCTCTGGCTCTGGCCTCTGGGCTCTGGGTTCTGGGCTCTCTGGCTCTCTGGCCTCTCTCGCTTTGCAGGCTCTCTGGCTCTGCTTCTGTCTCTCTGGCTCTCCTTTTTCTCTGTTTCTGTTTCTCTTGCTCTCTGCTTCTCTGGTTCTAGCTTCGCAGGCTCTCTACCTTTTTTTCTGCGTATGGCACTGCCTTTGTCTCTGCCTTTGTCTCTCTTGACTGTCAAGGGTCCCAGTCTTTTATTATTCTAAAGTGTGGAAGTTGAGGGATGCAGTTACATTAAAATTTAACAAAGTGATTCACAATAGGCAGAATCAAGCCTTTCTAAGAAACTGGCCTTTACCATTAAAAGGGAAATTTGTGAACAGACTCAGTTTGACAGTTGAGCAGAAAGAACAAAAGGCAAGTAAAGATGGTGTTGATGACCACGACATTAGCATAACTCCAGATTCTTGGGGAGGGGGAAACCCGGAGGGACTTTCATTCACATTCATAGGTACTTCCACCAAAGTTTCTGGTGGCTTGGAAATGGCGAGAGGGTCAGATCACGCACCATCCCCAACAGCGCCTAATGCTGGGGTCCTGGTTTTAAAAGGTTAAATTAACATTGATGAGAGCAATGTAATTTGGGCTGACTCTCATTAAGAAGGTTTTCCAAGAAGTGGTATGGTTAGAACCTGCTATTCAGTGGATTAAGGTATACCGATAAAAGACTTAAAGACAACAGAGGTAGGTAAACCTGACAGTGTCACTTTTGATAATGGTATATTGTATGTAATAATTTATAGAGATCTTGAATAATAATATTTATGGTATATATGTGAATAGTAGTAGTTTATACAGATACAATATATAATACAGTATAATACACACTCTATATACCTGAGTGCATATATGTGGATGATACATAGTAGCTCTTTCTCCCTTCTTCACTTAGAACATATTCTTTCTTCTGATATACGCTTATTATTAAGAAGCCTTCTGTCAGCCAATTTCCATTAATTTTAAAAGAAATTTCATTTATTTATGAGTTACCTGAAGATATTCTGTGGCATTGGATATTTATAGTTTTACAATGTAACTGGGTATGGAATGAGGTTTAAATATTGTGGGTTCATGTTACATATTGTATCAGGTTTTTCATCAGGCTTGAAAAAAAAAACTTCACTAATCATTTCTTTGAAAATGACCAGCATTCCTTTTGTTTTTATTATTTTTATAATTTTATAATTTCAATTGGACAAGCATTGAACTTCTTATTCTATCCTCTATGTCTTTTAAGCTCTTTTCCATATATTCCAACTATATTATGCAGTGTTGCTTTCTAATAATTGTCAGCTACACTAATTTTCTTCTTAGTTATAGCTAATCTGATGTTTAAATGACTCACTTATTTTAATACTTCAATTACTATTTTTAATATCAAGTTGTCCAAATTTTCAAATTGACCTTTAAAAATATTATCTTATTCTCTTGTTAGGTCTTCCACATTTGCAATTTTGTCTTTATTGTTATAAATATGCTTAATTTATAATCTTCATTTAATTATTCCATTACCTGAAATCCATATTGGCTCATTATATGTACTGCATATTGTTCATGGGAGATTGTTTCTGGTTATTTTCAGATTCTACATTATCTTTTTTTTTTTTTTTCAAATCTTGTGCAACTTGGATTGAGGCTGTATCTGTCCAAATGAATTTTGCATTTGCTTTTGCCAAGTGTCAAAGTCTCTTTCTGCCTTAGGACTACCTTATGTGTTATTTATTCAGTGTAGAATTTCCTGAGCAAGTCAGTAATATATATTCACATCACAAACTGAATGAAG
Source organism: Spilogale gracilis (assembly GCA_004023965.1). Taxonomy (NCBI): domain Eukaryota; kingdom Metazoa; phylum Chordata; class Mammalia; order Carnivora; family Mephitidae; genus Spilogale; species Spilogale gracilis. Next base: position 76,029 of record PITA01000768.1, on the reverse strand, counting down.
GCATAACTGTAATTCTGAGATTTCAAGTAGCTCAAATTAAGGGAGATGTGTTTCCGTTACATCTGACTCTTTCAGGATTCTGACTTTTTATCTAGATTATCTTTTTTTGAGGGTATATTTAGCTCTATATAAAGAACTCAACTACAATTCTCCATCAGCATCATGTTTTTTCTTCTGAACTCATTTATGTTAGTATAGTTCACTCAGTATTTTTAAACTATTTTTAATAAGGTCATTATGGGTTGTGAGGTCCATGAAAAAAATGGAACTCTAATGATTTCATTGTTAAAGTTGACTTCTTTCTCATCAAATGCTTGTTATTTATAGCAGCTATGTGAGAAAATCAGTGGTGTGTCTTGCTTGCTTTTAGAACCTCCTGCAGTGAAATTTTTTACCTTACTTATTCATGATTTTGTGTTCCCTTGAACCTCTACAAATGAAGCTTCATGACCCTTTGAAGAGGGCAGACCAGAAAAGGTATGATTTGAGACCTGCCATGAAATGGTTGACAACTCTTAGGCTAAAGAATAGAAGGGATTTCTGTCTCTGGCGTTCTTTGTGTGTGTTGGTGCAAGTTCTTTCTCCTCTCCAGTTACTGAAGTAAATCCAACTCTGAAGTTTCCTTTAGGCCTACAAGGTTCATTAAGATTGGGCTAACCTGGGGCTCCTGGGTGGCTTAGTCATTAAGTGTCTGCCTTTGGCGCAGGTCATGATCCCGGGGTCCTGGGATGGAGCCCCGCATTGGGTTCTCTGCTCAGCAGGAAGCCTGCTTCTCCCTCTCTTACTCCCCCTGCTTGTGTTCCCTCTCTAGCTATGTTTCTCTCTGTCAAATAAATAAATAAAATCTTAAAAAAAAAAAAAAAAAAGATTGGAGCAACCTCCCAGAACCATAAGCATAATTTGGAAAAGTTCAGTTTTTCTCAAGATTATTCAAAAACTGGGTTATGAATTTTTTTGGGGGGGAACTGTAAGGTAGAAAGATTCAGGGCTGTTTAATCTGCCATTTCTATAGAACCTGAGTGATTTAATAATAAAAAAATATGTAGTTTTTAATATTTTGACTTTAACATACAGAGTTCCCCAGAGTCAATACCCACTATAGAAGAACTATTTAGATGAATGGATAAAGAAGATATGATCCATATACACAATGGAATATTACACCTCCATCAGAGTGGATGAATACCCAACCTTTATAGCAACATGGACTGGATTGGAGGAGATTATGCTAAGTGAAATGAACCAAGCAGAAAAAGTCAAGTATCATATGGTTTCACTTACTTGTGGAGCATAAGGAGTAATATGGAGGACAGTGGGAGAAGGAAAGGAAATGGGAAGTGGGGTAAATTGGGGAGGGAGATGAAACATGAGAGACTTGAAACATGAAACATGACTCAGAAACAAACTGAACAAACTTGGAGGGGTGGGGGTTTGGGGGATGGGTGAGCCTGGAGGTGGGTATTGAGGGCATGTATTGCATGGAGCACTGAATGTGGGGCATAAACAATGAATCTTGGGACACTGAAAAAAAAAATAAAATAAAATAATAAAATAAATAAAATAAAATAAAATAAAACAAATTTACCTTCAAATGGCAGTGAAAAAATGGTAAACTATGACAGACATTAAAAATATACTTAAAAGTAACTATACTACTGTGTTAGTTATACTGGAAATGAGGATAAAGGACAAGTTAAATAGTACTGCAGGAAACAGAATCCCAGTGGCATCATGCTATATTATTTTGTACTATATGATTGCTATAGTCAAGAACTCAAAAATATTGTCTAAAAAAAGTTGGTGAAGAAATATTTTATAGAAATATTCCAGAAATCTCTTCCAAGCCAAGGCTATTTGCCAGTTCCCTTCTTACTATACAGAAGTGAAATGATAATTCAAAGCAGGCTTATTGTCATTTCTTTAGCATCCATAGGCCATGTGATACAGTTAAACTGTCTTTGTCTTAATTGTTCAGCACCATCCATCTTTGCCCAACCATTTTTCCACTGAAAACAATTAGCCAGACCATTTTAATAACTTCTGTTCGGATTAAGCACAGAGAGCATTGTATACTATCATTAAAATAGAAATGTAATTGTTTGCATGTTAATAAATACAAATCAAACCTTTAGCAGATAAAAAGACCAACATGCTTTTGAAAGCTACTAAGGGTTTCCATTGATTTCTATTAATGAAGAGTCAGTCCTTCTTTCTCCTTTTCCACTCCATTTAATCAGCTCGAAAAGGCAAGTCTGCTTATTTTCAAAATCCTCATTTCCCAGTAGTAAATTGAAAGCTCAGAAAACAATTATGGGAGAAGTGGCAGAGCAAAATGCAATAGTCATTCACACTATTTAAAGTTTTCCTGAACACCCATTTCAACTGCTTCTCTCTCACTTAAATGCTTTATACATATGCACTCAAAATACTAGCAACTAGAGTTTGAAAAGTTGTTTTGATTAATATAGAAAATATCTCCTTAAAACATCATAACTACAGATCAGAGTTCTAGAGAATATATAAAAATATCCTTTCTTTTTGGACTTCTAATTTTGCAATCTAATGTTTGGATCAAAAATAAAGATAATGTGGTTTTGAATTGTCAGTGTAGTCTGTAGTTATTGTTTTGTGTATTCAAGCAGAGTTTTTAACAACTGGTTCATTAATAGGGTGACTAAGTAGAATTTTGTGATGCAAGCATTTGAAAAAAAGTCATCCCTATTTAATCATATTGCAGCTTCATTTTGTGAAAGATTTGTTTTGCTTATTCTAAATCAGGACACAATTGAGCAAGATTACAATACGCCTTTCAGATAAGTACTGATGCCTTCTTGTGTTGCCTGTCTCAGTTTTAGTTTCAGTGAAGATACAGGCTCAGCAGTAGAGAAGCAATTGTCTCTTTAAGAGCTAAATCTCCTTGGAGCACAGCATTAGCAACAGCCCCAAGGCAACAATGAAGATGTTTTCAAAGTATTGCTTCGGAATTTGTCAGTGATTATCATTGACATTAATGGGAGTTCTATAGGCAGTTTTATTGCCATTACTTTGAAATGTGTAAGTGAAAGTTTCGGCAAGAGTGCTTTTTGCAAGCTTTCTTCTACAGATTCATGAAGAAATACTTTAGACCATGTATGTGTCTAAAAGAAATGCTGAAACAATTGTGTGATCTGGTGAAAACAATAAAAAATTTAGGTAACCTCATTAATCAAACTAGTTATTTTGATTTTTAAAAGTATTTTATTCTTCATTTTCAGCTATTTTGAAAGATAATACATTTAAAGTCTGTACAAATTAACACATTTCTGAAAGAGCCAATCTACTTGCACCATATAACTGGACTTAATGTCTGTTGGTTTTTATAGTGTTGAGTTTTGATATTTGTCATCCATTGACTTACTTCTAGTGCCAACCAAAGTAGACACTCAATATAATGGTGGGTATAAACTCATGGAGTTACTATTACTGTTAGTAATAGTAAGCAAATACAACACAAACACTGATAAAATCTCAACGTGAAAAGCACCACAAAGAGGTGCAGGTACAGTAAAAAGAATAATAGAAAGGTCCAAGAAGGCTCTGGAAAGAATGGTATTTGAGTTGAGTTTTAAAAGATAAGCCGGTGTTACTATGGTAATAATGAGATAAGAAAAACATTTTAAAAGAAGGAATATGATGTTTATAAAAAAGGACTTGTGATAGTAGGAGTTTCAGGAACTACTTGGGATTAAAAGAAGGCCATTGTGGCTGAAGTATGCAAGGACGGGAGGTCATAGCACATAGAGGGGCAGGAAATGTAACAGAGACAAGACTGCAGATATTTTTAAGTTAATGCTAAAAAGCATAATTATTGGAATACTGTAATAGTTATCATCGCTCCATAACAAAACATAGAGGTTTAAGAAAGAGACATTTTTGTTGGTACTTTTTGTTGAGGAGGTACTTGGGTGCCTCTGGGTCAAGGTCTCTTCTGTATTTACAGACAAGATGTCATCAGGGGCTGTAGTCAGAAAAGTCTTCATGAGGACTAATGCAACTGCTTTCAATGTGGTCCACTGTTGGAGGGAGGTCTTACTTCCTTTTCCATATGAACATTTCCATAAGCTTCTTGTGTATTCTCATAACATAGCTCATTTCTCCCAAGCAAGTGATCCAAGAGTGGGTAAATGGGAAGCAGGGACTTTTGTGATCTAGTCTTCAAATTTGCACATTGCCATTTGCATTTTATTTTACTTTTAGAAGTTATTCACTAAGTCCAGCACCCATTCATGAGGAGAAGAATTAGTCTCTACACCCTGAAAAGGAGGCATAGCAGACAGTTTGTGGGCGTATTTTAAAATACCACCGCACATATATCAACTTGTTTAAGTAGAATGCTATGATTAGTTTTGCATTTAGAAAAAGTTAATCCTTGGGTGCCTGGGTGGCTCAGTCGTTAAGCGACTGCCTTTGGCTCAGGTCATGATCCCGGAGACCCTGGATCGATCCCCACATCCCCACATCGGGCTCTCTGCTTGGCAGGAAGCCTGCTTCTCCCGCTCTCAGTCCCCCTGCTTGTGTTCCCTCTCTGGCTGTGTTTCTCTCTGTCGAATAAATAAATAAAATCTTAAAAAAAAAAAAAAGAAGAAGTTAATCCTACAGTTCTATGGACAACACATTAGAGTCAGAGATGATGGCATATAACAAAATGTAAACTGTTGCAATAGCCCAAGTTTGTTGAGAGTAGTTTGGATTTAAGTGGAGCTAGAGATACAATATTTTGGAAGTGAATTGATAAGATATTATAATGGAATGCTTATGTGAGAAGACAAAAGGAGTTTTCATGAATGACTCCAAGATTTATAGCTTGTCTAAATTCATCATTGATGATACCATCACTTCTAATTCAAAGCCCCAGAAAACAACCAGCTTAAGATCAGCATGGAAGAATGGGAGGGGAGATCAAGAATTCAGATGGCTGTGATGTGTTTAAGGTGCCACTAAAAGTTAATTATATGAGTCAAAACTCAAATATTCAAAAAGTTTAGAAATATAAACTTATAAGTCTGTACAGGTGACAAAGCCACAATTTGTATGAGGTCATCTAAGTAAGTTAGAAAGCTCTAAAAGGATAGGAACTAGAACTGAGCATGAACAGTATATAGATTAATTTTGAAAAACCATAACAAGAGTTAGAGATTATCCATTAATTTACCTTTTTCTTTATTAAACAAATACTGATCAATTACTATATGCTAAGCACTATACCACAGCCATTGTTGATTGTAACGAACAACATAGGGATGTCTCATTCCCTCGTCTTCAAAAGTCTCAATTTAATGGAATAGATGAAGATAACAAAACTGGCAAATACAAGTATAAGGGAAAAAAGTGTTAAGATTCTTTAGTAGAGGTTTGCCTCAGAGAAAATAGATGAGAAACTTTATTACAACTCTGGTCTCAGGAAAAAGTGCTAGAGGATATAAAGGGAATTTGGAGTGAGCATGAAAGATCAAAGTGTGGAGACAGAAATCATGCCAGGTATTGTAGTGGGGAATCTACGGTTTCCTAGAAGCAGTACCCTTTATACTTCTGGAAATCAAGAAATGATTTCTATCGTATGGGTTTTTTTTTTTTTTTAAGATTTTATTTATTTATTTATTTGCTTGTTTGTTTACTTATTTATTTATTTACGAGAGAAAGGAGAGAGAGAGCACAAGGTGGATGAGTGCAGAAGTAAAGGGAGAAGAAGACTCTCTGCTGAGGAGGGAGCTGGACCCTGAGATCATGACCTTAAGGCAGAAGCTTAACTAACTTAGTCCCCCAAATCCTATCTTACACTTTTTTTTTTTTTTAAGATTTTATTTATTTGACAGAGAGAAACACAGCCAGAGAGGGAACACAAGCAGGGGGAGTGAGAGAGGGAGAAGCAGGCTTCCTGCTGAGCAGGGAGCCGGATGTGGGACTCGATCCCAGGTCTCCGGGATCATGATCCTGAGCCGAAGGCAGTCACTTAACCAACTGAGCCACCCAGGCACCCCAACTTATCTTACACTTTTTGTATTCTCCCTGTGTAAATCACAAGAAGTCATCTAAACCGAGGCTTTCAAATTAGGGTACTTTCCCAGGGCCTTCAATCCAGAACAAGGACTAGAGGAGAAATACCTTGCTGGTAGAATAGCAAAGGAGCAACTAGAGCCAATTTCTCTGGTTGTGTGAGAAAATAAAGGCTTTATATAAAGAGGGAAAACATCATGAGAGGGAGGGAGGGAGGGAGAGGACGCACTTGTGTGAGAGGAGAATGGTGGCGGTGAATACAAATATTTCAGTCCATATCTTTTAGAGAGGGGTTTAGGAATTTAGTTTTGGTGAGGGGTTACTAGTAATAGTGGAAGAGATGTTTGACATTATCAAATATTATAAATATTAATAACTCTTCAAGTAATAAAAAGATGAGGATTATATACACATCTATATCTAAATATTTGTATCTGTGTAGATATACGTGTATATTGAACTTAGCAAAGAGACAACAGTAATGGCATAGGAAAACATATGTACAGCAAGTTGCAGAGGCAGAGAGAGCACCTTCAACAATTTACTGCAAATTCCAGGAGAGAAGCCAGCCAGGAGTTGAAGGGACCACAAAGGCTAGGGTGGGTGCTACTTGTTTTGGAAGAGTTGGATATGTGTAAGTATCAAATATTATGATTCAATACATGAAGCAGCTGCAGATTCATGAGATTTCAAGGATGATGGTAAGGGAAGGATATATTTTTAAAGGAAAGAGATAAACTGCCTTCCATTGTTGTTAATTACAAAAAAGAAGAAATCTTTGATCAGGGTGAATTTATAGGTTTCTCAAAGGAAAGTGTTTCAGTACACACAACAAACAAACTGTATCCTGCATCTTTTCAGCCTAAAACAAATCTTTAAGGGCAGTTTGTTTAAAATGAGAACTTACGGGCACCTGGGTGGCTCAGTGGGTTAAAGCCTCTGCCTTTGGCTCAGGTCATGATCTCAGGGTCCTGGGATCCAGGCCTGTGTCAGGCTCTCTGCTCAGCAGGGAGTCTATTTCCTCTGCTCTCTCTACCTGCCTTTCTGCCTACCTGTGATCTCTCTCTCTCTGTCAAATAAAGAAATAAAATCTTAAAAAAATTAATAATAAATAAATAAAATGAGAACTTACTACTTGGTGTTCTGCCTCTGATTTCTGTCTGCTCTCATTTCACGCTTTCCTATTAGCTGACTCAATCCTCTATTAATGGTGATCTGGAATATCAAACAGGAATTCTAACCTCATATACATAGGTATCCTTAACATTAGCTTTTTCTGTGTGCTGTTTTTCTTCTGGTAGAAGGTATAGATATCATTCTATACCATCTTGCTACAGACACTTTTTGTAAGAATTTTATGCATATAAAATACATATGATATGCATGCATATACATATACACTTAGTTAAAATGTGAAATATAAGTAAAAATTTCACTTAGAAAAAAACTAGCTGCTTATTTATAAAAGTGACATATTTCATACCCTCTTAGAAATGGCACCTTTCGTTTTCATACTGTCTCTTGAAATGGCAGAATTTTGGTTGAAATTTGTTTTCCATGCTGCAAGTTAATAACATTTGATAAGTGTTTCAGATAAATTTGTCTATGAAATTTTGTTTTTAACCAATTTCATGATTGAAAAGCCAGAGAGATGCTACCTGATATTATCTATTAAGCGAGGATGGGAGGTCATTTACTGTGGAGTGGAGATCAGGTGATTTAAAAAGTGACTGGTATTTGAAATAACCTTTGGAAGAGTGAACTGACCACGGAAGTTGAGAGAGATTGTAGGGTAGCCTAGAAACCTGATACTGAAGAATACAGTTATTGTGGTAATACCCTTCTTCTATTATGCTACCCAAGTTCTTAAAGCATTGCAATTATGCAACTCGTAATCTGTGGAAAACCTTAGCAGTCTATTTATGTAGTGCTGTTCTCATGTCCAATTAAAATGGTCCTACTGGGATAGCACCACATTTTCATTTGTTCTTTCTTGGATAAAGAATATATGTCCCCTTGCCTCTTCATGATAGATTTTTATTTGTACCTAAAGAATATAATTGTTAGACTCAGACTTCTCTCCTCTAAATAAAAATAGTTTGATTTTTAACTCTTTTTTTTTAATTTGCCCTTTCCTTTAATTTCAATCTCAAATTATTGCTAGGTAATTTAAATGGAAAAATGAAATTACTGGTTTTCCATGAGCTGCTGCTGATTCTCCTCCTTCCTCTTCTCCCTCTTCCTCTTCCTCCTCCCCACTCCCCCTTCTTCCTCCTCCCCACTCCCCCTCCTCCTCCTCCTCCTTCTTCTTCATTAGCTGTGCCATTTTATTTTCCATCCTACTGTCCATGAACCTAAGTTTTGCAAGCTCTCATTTAAAAGCACCAGAGATGTACAATGTCAAATAAAATAAAAATCAACTTTTGAAGATATGACAAACATATAAAGAACAACTATAAAACCAGTAAAATATCTCAAGATGAAGAAAACATTAAGAATATGCATGATTTGTGAGGGGACACAACTTTTAAAGTACAATTTTTTTTCTGAAGTCAGTATGTGTATAAATAAATAAATAAATAAATAAATAAATAAATAAATATATATATATATATATATATATATATAATGCAATGTACCACACAACAAAGCCATGGTCTAATGTGCAATTCCATTTTCTTCTTGTTGAGCTAAAATATTTCAGTTGCTCTTATTATCATTAGATTCTTGATATGGAAATTGAAGTTCACCGTGTGAGTCTCCTAATGTGGCCGCAGCATGAAGAATCAAATAGTTTAATGGCCATGGGAGTCCTCCATTTATAGAATCTGTGACTCTTAGGAGCTGCTTAGCTTCTTTCAATCTCAGTGTCTTCATCTACAAATAAGGATTCATTTAATGCATAAATTTATGTTGTTTTAATCCACTAAACTTCTGATAATTTGTCATGGGAGCAATAGAAAATTAATACACCTGTTCCTAATTCTTCAAGCAGGTAGGATTGCAGATTTCCCATCTAACTTAAGCCCTGATTGAGTTGTCTGGAGTCCACCTGATGCTAACAGGCTGCTCTGTTCTTGAACCTGAACCTCAGATTCAGTTCTTTATTTGTTCACTCTACTTTTGTTCACTCTTCAGTATCTTCAGATAATTGATTTTATATTTCATCTATAATTTATTGTTTTCTACCAGAAAAGAAGCAATAGAACCTCCTAGCATTCTTTTCAGTAGCAAAATCGCCCATACTTTTAAATCTAAAATGTTTTTATTTATGTTGGACCCAAATCCTTATAATAATTAAGCACTGGTCCTAATATTGTTCTTTGATACATCACACATTATAACTATTATTTTTAACATGGAAGGCTTAAAATTTGAATAAAACCATTATTTTCTCCCTAAGGTTCTATTTTTTTAGGCTAATTTTTAGATTTTTTCCATATATTGTTGCTTTGATGGTGTGATTTTCAGATTTTCTAACACTTAGAAAACCTCTCTGTATGCATTTACATAGAAGAACATTCTAAAAAATTTCCAGAAATATTATATCCAGAACACTAAATGTTATTTAGCATGAGGTCAGATCACATCAGAACAGTGTGGGATGACTAACCCTATGGCTTTATCACACTGAAAACTGTTATACCTGATGAGCCCTCAATCCAGATCTTATGAAGTGTACTTGCTATTTAAATGAAGTCCAGCACTTTATAATTATGTTAATCCATCATTTCAGAAGGTTGAAGTTTTGTTCCAATATTTTGCCATCCATTATTTCACAGTCTCTTTAAGTCATTTTCAAAGTTAGTACTTATGCCCTGTATGACTTAACTGAGTTGTTGATTACAGGCACAAAGTCATTTAAATTTAACAATGGAATCTGCAGTCTATGTCTGGAAATCTCTGACCAATGTGATAATAAATATTATTCAATTTCCTTGGAGAGAGTTACTCACTAAGCTACAGATACATTATGTCATTATATAGGAGATTTTTCCCTTTTTATTTTGTGATAAATAAAGATATGGTTAAACTTTATCAACAGCATTGCTAAAATCAGAATTCATGAGGGCCATGGAAATCTGGCTAGCTCTAATGATTGGAGATTATGTCTCCTGTGTCATTTACACTAATAAGCAAAACAAAGGATACATGGAAAGCTATAGGTAGAGATGAAACAAGTGGTTGAGGCTCCTGGGTGCCTTCCTGGTACCAGATTGTCTGAAGTCTGATGGTCTCATCCAGTTCCACTTATGTAACTTTTGTTGCACGAGTGTTTCATAATAACCTTAACCTTACTTCCTTGTTTATTATATTGGTGTGCTATTAGGGCTCATGTGAAATCTCAGTGCCAGGGCCTACCATATCTTGAACCATGCTCTTCAAGACTATTAATAACAAAAGCAGAAACAGATTCATAAAATGTACTACTTTACCATAGTTATCTTTGTATCTTCTTTCTAACTCCCAGTGCCTGCTATGATCACCCAATAACCTATGCTGTGTGGGTGAATAAATTCGTAAATTAATGGATTTTATTTTTAAAGATTTAATTTATTTGACAGAGAGAAACACAGCCAGAGAGGGAACACAAGCAGGGGGAGTGATAGAGGGAGAAGCAGGCTTCCCGCCGAGCAGGAAGCCCAAGGCCCAGCTGGATCCTGGGTCTCTGGGATCATGACCTGAGTCGAAGGCAGCCGCTTAACAACTGAACCAACCAGGCGCCCCAAATTAATGGACTTTCGGACTTTTTTTTTTTTTTTACTTAATCCATCATGGACATGCTTTACTCAAATAATATCTATAATTAATTTTATAAATTTATCAGAGAAAAATATAATTCTCTGGATAGCTTTTTCCTATACTAAAAATAAAGTTTTCCTCCTATTGTATACAGATATTGATTATATTGCCCTTTATTTTTTAAATTTTTTTAAAGATTTATTTATTTATTTATTTATTTATTTATTTATTTATTTATTTTCATTTTTATTTATTTGGCAGAGAGAAATCACAAATAGGCAGAGAGGCAGGCAGAGAGAGGAGGAAGCAGGCTCCTCACTGAGCAGAAAGCCGGATGCAGGCTTCAATCCCAGGACCCTGAGATCATGACCTGAGCCTCTGAGCCAAAGGTAGAGGCTTTAACCCACTGAGCCACCCAGGCGCACCATATTGCCCTTTAAATTGGAGTAGCAGGACCCTTCTTTTTTTTTTTTTTTTTTTTTTAAGATTGTATTTACTTGACAGAGAGAAACACAGCTAGAGAGGGAACACAAGCAGGGGGAGTGAGAGAGGGAGAAGTAGGCCTCCTGCCAAGCAGAGAGCCCGATGTGGGACTCGATCCCCTTCTCCAGGACCATGAACTGAGCCGAGGGCAGTCGCTCAACCAACTGAGTCATCCAGGTGCCCCAGCAGGACCCTTCTTACCTACAAAATTCTTCCAGTTCTATATCTAAGAGCAGTACTTATCAGACATTACTAATTAACTCAGAAATACAGATTTATTCCACCTCTGCTGACTGAACCATATCAATTGAATGTAATTTTTTATAAAACAACTTGCATATGACATTTATTTTTCTATTATTTATAATTGACATATAACACAACAGCTTCACTGTGCATTTATTTTTGCATATATTATATTTACAAATGTATTTACACTCTAGTAAATTTTTATTTACTAGGAACAGAAATAAAAATATTATGATAAAAGTTGTTACTTTTTATTGAAGAGCCATAATGTTCCATACCCTAGCAAGATCACATTCATATATTATTCTACTTGCTTGGTACAATTCTGAAAAATGTATGGCATTGTTCCTATTTAAAAATTATATTATATTGCTTAATTTTTCAGTAAAAATCTCTATATAAAAACATAAAATATGTAATAATAAATACGAAGTTAAATGTAATTTCTATCAAACTTGAATTTACTTTTATCACAAAAATAGATTAATTGCAGAAATGAAAGACATTTATAAAATAGTAAAAATTTATTTACTATTTATTATTGGCACAATGATTTCATTCAACTCTATTAAGCAAAATCTCCAAGTGCTTAGAAATATTCCACAATGAATTACTCTATTTTCATATCAAATCTAGTAATCACTCTAAGACTGTGTTTTTCTAAAATCCAAGTATTTACATGAATTTTCTCTGTGGACCCTCTGTAGGCTTGCTTTAACAAAGAGAAACCCAGGTGTCACTGGCTCTCGTTTATTGCTTCTCAGAATTTGATCATCCTCTGTCCAACAAAGGAAGATCAGGCCCTTCAATAGGCCATCTCACACTCAGGGTAAGTCATCAAAGAGAGTGGGAAAAAATCTATTTGCTTTTTTAAGGAAAACTCTTATCTAAGTCTTGATCTGGCTCTCATTGAAGCTTAAAGAAGGAGTTTCAAGAAGCAGCCTGGCAGGTATTTGATAGACTTTATATAATGGGACTGACAATTTTTTTTTCCTCTGTCACACCCGTATTTGTAAACGGTGACTAATGATGCCAAAGATGAACAATGAGCAGAGAATAGAAAAAGAGATGAAAAGACACCGTGTTGGAAAAGGAAAGAGAGCAGCCTTCATCATTGTATCAGAGCTTCAGCTTTGTGAGCTGTAGGTCACTATCAAACAGGGAAGTATAGGGCAAGGGGGACAAAAGAAATTCATTAAAATAAAGTGTTCAGAATGTTACAGAGATTCATAATCACCAAGAGGTGAAGAGTTTTCCTGTCAGAGCTACTAAACTACTTGTCTCTCTATTTGATATAAAATTATGCTAGGTAATATGTATGTGCACCAATAAACTCTTCTATGCTTGTAAGATGTATTAATATTCCAGCAGTAATAAATCTAACTAACTCAGCTTCTGATGAGACAAATCACTTGCCAGATGATCTCAGAAAACCAAGGTTTTATTTTTTAAATTCCCTTTTATCATATTTCCTGAGCCTAATGAATAAAAACTCTACATCATTTAGTTTCTTGGGGAATAGTTTAAAAAAACAATAACAACAACAACAACAACAAACTTCACACTTTTCTGCTACAAGAATATAGAAATGCAAGATTGACCAAAGTTTGAGTTATGTCAAAATCATTCTTCTCAAAAAAGAAAGGCCCAACTAATTCCAAATAATTTGGGGGATTTTATTTAAATTCAGATTTTTAATACATTATAATATTACTTTTGTCCTGAGAGCACAGATGAATCATCCTGGCGTTCAGAATGATTGTATAGGTAGTAATGGTGTAAAGTTGAGTTATTGTTTGCTTTTCAAGTACCCAATATTTATTTTCTGCTCTGTAAGTCTTTGCAAACATTACTCGGCATTGCGACAGCCACAAAGGGCTTTGTAGCTGGGGTAAGTCTTAGAGTTAAAACACATGGACAAAGCTATCAAAAAAAATTTTTTTAATTTAAATTCAGTTATCTGGCACCTGGGTAGCTCATTCCTTAAGTGTCTGCCTTAGGCTCAGGTCATGATCCTGGAGTCCGGAGATCCAGCCAGGCATCAGGCTCCCTGCTCAGGGTGGAAAACCTGCTTATCCTTCTCCTACTCCCCCTGCTTGTGTTCCCTCTCTCGCTGTGTTTCTTTCTTTCAAATAAATAAATAAATCTTTAAAAGATAAATAAATTCAATTATCCAACATATAATACCTCATTAGTTTTAGATGGAGTGTTCAGTTGCATATAACACCCAGTGCAAAGTTATAACCCTTTTAATGAAAACATTAACCAATCTTGAAGCTACAACACTAAACATAGATTAAGAATTCCCACTGGAATCTCAACTCTATTAAAGCATCAACTGTCCTTACATTGTTTTGTCCATATTTTTGTGAACTTAAGAAAAGGACTCCTTTTCAGTTTCTTAACTGAACTTTTCAGTTTCTTAACTAAACTTAAGAAAGGGAAAAGAGTTGATCCCTGAGATGATTCACTCAATGCTGAGCAAAAATTAGGCATACCTCCATTAATAATGGATAAAATTGTCAATGCAACTACAAAGTTTCTAGTATATTATAAAGGTTCAATAAATGTGGACCCTTCTCTGTTCTCTTTCCCTACATTGAACTCAATCTCTTATGATTGCTGACATCTTCCAATCAATGTATTTCTCATGATTGGTTAGATTATCTTCCTACTTTGGGAAATAACATCTTTGGCTTTCTTCAATAACGCTTTTTGCAGTGTGTGGGAATTATGTGGGATAGATTTTTTTCCTACTGTTAATGTGTATTTAAATAGATGTTTTAATGAAAAAAAATGTGTCTTCCACTCAGATTTTCCAGCAAAGTTTATTTAAATATTAACTAATGTTTTAATTTAAAAACTCTTCTTCCCTTTCTTTTTTTCTACTATTTTTTGTAATATATGAAAAAGACAGACGACTTCCCATGCCTAGCTCCAGCTGTCTTGGAAATATAAGCATTCCTTTAAATTTCACAGAACATTAAGACAATATAATCATTGTCCAAACTCTTCTGTGTCTATTATTTTGTAACAAAGTATTTTGAGCATTTTGTTACAAGGTCTTATTTTGAGCAGAGGGAACGTGGAAAAAAAGATAAACTGGGTTTCTGAGAATTCTCTGAAGATCACACTCACTTAAGCCTGTTGGAAATGCCCTCCAGCTTATTTTCTTTGCCCCTGTTCTCATACATGCTCATAAAGTCAAAACTAATACTTAATAGATGATCTTCTTACTAACTTTACTATTAGTTAAATCTAAGAATTTTGTTTTTTTCCTTCAGGAAATAAGCCACAGTCATATTTTAAATGCTAAAAATTATAACAAACCTCACAATGTATCTTGGCAGGGTATACGAAGACTGTGAGATTACAAAACATCTCTGGAATATTTTATTTCTGCCTTCTGCTTGGTTTAACTGCACAGCTTGATTGAGAACAAACAATATAAATAATGTTAGTCTTAACAGTGGAATGCAAGTAAAATGTAAGTACTCTAGGCTATATCTAGATGCCTATCATTCTTTTCACAAAAACATTCATCTCTGACAAAGAACTCTGCGAAACCTCACCTTGTTAAAGATTAGTTTTGGGAGAAATGCAGATTAAAAAGAAATGTAGGCAAACCATGGGAAGGGAAAGATCACATTTATATCATTCCTTTGGATATCAGACTATGGAGGAAGAAAAATAAGTCTGACTTTGGTGTACCTAGGTTACAGGAATGATGGAAATTAAATCTAATAATTAACAGAAATATCATCTTTAAATAAGAGAATAGTCATAATGCTGTCTTCAAAAGGGACACATAGTAAATAGTATGAGCTAATCTTTAATGAACATTTACTATATGGCATGCCTTCTGCTAAACAATTTGACTCTTTTTGGGTTTCAGAAAAATAGCTCCTCTACTCTTTTGTCCTCAGGTCTCAAATAGCCCATGATTCATTGTAGTCATTAGTTCCTTGAAAAGACAATTTTTTCCCCGTTTTCTTTAGTGATGCTTCCTCACCATGTAGAACATTATGTCTGGCTCAAGGTGCTTAACAAATACTGAAAATATCATCTAAACTAATATGGAGATCTTAAAGAAAGAAATTACAGAAGGGCAAAGATATAAATGTAATTTTGAGAAACACATGTCTCATAATAATAGCTCTACTTTGCAGTTAGTAATAGGTACCATTTTTTAAAACACTATGACTAATATATGAACACTATGAAATCAATCTTTTCATCTTTATTTCTTAATTTGCAACCTAATCTTAGAAAACTCACATTGCTCAAGGTCACAGAGCTAATGAGTCTTTTAATAAAAATTTGAACCTAGAAAATTTGACTTCAAAATCCACCTTCTGAATGAGTAAGCAATACTGTTTTCCAAACTAGATCATTAGATTATGAACTAAAAGTAAATACACAGAATTATAAATGTTTTATTATAAATTATGATTGAGAACTTTTATTTTGTGAAATGTGTCTTCTAAAATCACCTTGCTCGTGATTTTTGATTCTCAAGAAAGGACTTAGGAAATCACATAAACAAAAGCAATAAGATATTTTCTAATTTTCAAAAGTCATTGCATTTTTTAAAGATTTTATTTATGTATTGGCAGAGAGAGAGAGAGATCACAAACAAGCAGAGAAGCAGGCAGAGAAAGAGGCTGGAAGCAGGCTCCCTGCTGAGCAGAGAGTCTGACATGGGGCTCTATCCCAGGACCCTGAGATCATGACCTGAGCTGAAGGCAGAGGCTTAACCCTCTGAGCCACCCAGGTGCCCAAAGTCACTGCATTTTAACAATGCATTTGGATAATGTGCTCTTAATTTTTATAAAGCTATCTCAAACTTAAGCTTCCGTGCCTAAGACAATGTCACCAAATCAAAATAAAATATGGAAGAAAAATGGATACTTACTGGTCATACAAAAAAAATGTATCCATGTCATTCATCATTTCTCACATTGGACATCAGTGCCTATGAAGAGTGACAATAGCAGAACCCTGTATATACAGTTGACCCTTGACCAATGCAGGGGTTAGAGATGCTGACTCTTGTGCAGTTGAAAACTGACATATAACTTTTGATTCCCCAGTAATTTAACTACTAATAGCCTATTGTTGACTGGGATTTTTACCAGAAATATATTTTGGTAAATATATTTTGTATGTTATATGTATTATGTGCTGTATTCTTATTATAAAGTAAGCTAGAGGAAAGGAAATGGTATGAAGAAAATCCTAAGAGAAAATACATTCATAGTTCTGTACTGTAAAAGATCCATGTATAATTTGACTAACACAGTTCAAAGCTGTATTGTTCAAGGGTCAGTTGTGTAGGAATGAAGTACGTCAAGGTCATCTTCTTCCTATGTTCTACAGCCAAGCTATTCTCCTTATAATAATATTTAAAGTGAAGAAACTTAAATGAGTATAATAAAATATAATTAGTTTAGAGGGAGGGGTGGCTATCAATTTTTGAAGCTTCAACAGCTATTCATATCAATGCACAACAAAGTAAATCAGTTCATAGCTTTGTCCTTAATCATATAAAAATTGCCAAAAATATTGGTTTCTTTGGAGGAGGTTTCAAAACCCCTACTGGTATCTCTGGCATGGTTTAAAACAGAGGATGCAATATTTGATGAGGGATATTTGAGAATGGGGCCAGAGGTCAATATTAAAAGAGTTAGTAGAAACAATAAAATGAGTAGTATTAAGTAGGTCTCCAGATGTAGGTTTCTCTAGGTTTTAAATTTTTTGTTTTGTTTCAAATAAATATAATCATCTAGGTGCATTAGGTAATAGTATTTCTATCTATAAATAGCTTCTGTTTGAGTGATAAAAATTATAATTTTCTGAAAATAATTTAATAAAAGTTTGATAAAACTGCATCTATAGTCTACCTGTGTTATTGATAGATTACAAGGCAAAGGAAAATTTGAAACAAGAGCAATAAAAGAACAGAAGCTCATTTGCATAGAATGTCTGAATTGCTCAAGTCAATTTTATTTTGCCTTATGGCAAATGTTTTTCATCAGCCTCAGACATAGAATGCATTTCTATTGGCTACAATAGCTTTCTAACAGCTGAAGATACAGCATGAGTCCAAAGACTAATAGCAACCTTAAAATAAATTACTTTTATTCTATGCAATAAGGCAAAGCCATTTCACTAATGGATCACAAAGAGGGTAAGAACATGACACAAATGTTAGTCTAAATTGAATAAACTGAACACCATTAGTTCTTTAGACTTTACTGCTAATATGTATATAAACTGTTTAACAGATTGGGGCATCAGATCACTTTTTGTTTTTGTTTTTGTTTTTCAAATGTTCAAAATGGATGTTTTTAGGTGGCTTAATTCAAATTGTGGAACTCATCATGTTTGTGTCCAAAAGCCATAGATTATATTAAAGTTCTCTTTGTTTTTAGATTGTCTTTGTCTTCTGTATTTTCTAAGGATAGTTGTGAATAGATCATTTTACTTAGAAAGCTTTATTGATTACAAAGTAAAACCCAGAAGACACACACACGTATATACCCCACAACCAATGCTTTGTGGAGTAGAATTGACGTTTTTTTGAAATTGCTTATGTATGCAGACATAAAAGTGCACTTAGTAGATGTAATTACAGCTTTTTACAATGGTCTAATTAAACAGCCCATCCATCATATATATTGTCTGCTTTGCTGAGAATTGTATAAATCAATTTGAAGCAGTGCAGGCAGTGAGTTGCTTCTGCCTCCTCACCTGCTGATACTAACTATAAACAAGCAATAGCCAAAGAGAGAGAAAAAAAATCTTTCATACCAGAAAGAGATAAATGATATGATTTCCTATTCTCAGTATTTCTTGACTCAGACTAAAATGTCAATATGTGTATTATAATTACTGTACATTATTTCTTTGGAACTGAAATTTTTCCTTGGTTGTGAATTAACATCATTATTTTATTATTAAATCCAAGGACAAAGATGATTTTTCCCATGATGATAAAGTAGTAAGTATGTTGAATGGGTGAGCATGACTGACTACATACTTACATTCAAATTATAATTTCCATCAAATGCATGATTAGCTCTTTGTGACTCAATTCCCTTACATTTAAATAAAAGGAAAAGGAAAAGTTTATAATTGCATTTTAATCAATGTGGTTTCTGATTTTCATTTACTCTGAAACATTGGTAATTTGAAAAGAAGTATTTTTTCTCATTATGAGGAAGAAATAGTAAATTAAGTGACTTCAGATGATATGAGCAAACTATAAATTACCATCAGACCGCACCATGTTCTGAATTACACAGGCCCAAGATGCTTAGTTGTCTAGATTTTAAGGAGAGAAATTTAAGTGTTAACTTTAAAGATTGAGTAAGGAGAACATGAAAATTACTTTCTGAGAGGAATTTTAATAAATAACACCACTGTAGGGAGATATTAAAAAAAAGAAGGTGGGGAGATCAAACATTTCTCACTTGGGGAGAGTAAAATCTAGTTCATTCTTTTTTTCCTTATAAGAGAAACAAAACCAATAAGCAAGTAAAAAAAAAAAGTTGGTTTTCAAATCAGTCATTAATATGATGAGAAGCATCAATGAGAAATGCAAACACTGAAAGGTTTTTTCTTACAGGGAAGAAGACCATTCCTTAACAACCTCAGAGGGAGGAAAAGTACACTTTACTGCTCTCTGATTTTTCACTGAATTTATTCACCTTATTAAAGTCCCAGAAATATCACTTGTCAAATATGACTTTATAAAGTATTGAAGGTGAGCCAAAATAGATGACTTTGCAGTGTTGTCCTGTGGGTGAACATCTGAACAGAGTTAACTCAGGGGCAAAGAGTCAATAGCAGTTGGGACAGTTGCTCCCTCCATTTCACTGGGCTTGCTGAGTACAGTTGGTGTCCCCCACCCCCTTTTTAAAAATTTATTTGAGAGACAGAGAGGGCAGGAGCAGGGCGAGTGGAAGAGGGAGAGGAACAACAGACTCCCCATTCAACAAGGCGCCCTACGTGGGACTCAATCTCAGGACCCTGAGATCATGACCTGAGCCAAAGTCAGGAGCCCAAGGGACTGAGCCACCCAGGTACCTTCCTGTCTGTTCCAAGCAGAGAAGAAAGCATGTGACTGAAGAGCAGTGGAAAGTTGGAGGGTCAACCTGGGATTCTGCAAACAGGTTTTTCTCTGTTGGCAGGCACTGAGAGAAAGTAGAAAGCAAGTGGGAATGGCAGAAGATGATTTCTGCAGACTCACTCACTTACATTCTTAAAATTAACTTATATTCTAAAATTCATTCATTTCATTCTTAAAATTCATTAAAATGCATTCTAAAATTCAAGGTTCAGATCAACAGCTTGGTGATTTTTAGTCTTTGCTTTTTCTATTCCATATTTTGTAGTTGGAAGGAAGAGCCAGAGGCATAGTCAACTAAGGAGAAAGTAATTCAGTAGAAATTTGATAATTTACTTGCACTTCCTTCATCTACTCCAATGCTTCAAATTTTGAAAACACTGAAAAAAAATTTTTTTGAAACACTGATTTCAGTTAAACTGAAGATATGTGAAGATACATGAAGATATGTGTTCCACAGAGGCATATGCCTAATCCAAATCATTAGGAAAGTAACTTTTTCTTTTATAAGAATTAAGTTCAGTGACACCATAAAAGCCTAGCAGCTTTTAAACTTTTTGTGTGTTTCCTTATTTATTCTAGATATCTATATACCTGAGAATCTTTGAAATTATCCATATCTTCATTTACTGTATAAATTTGAATAATTCTAGCACAGAATTTATAGATTATTCTTGAGAATGTAGCATATTTGAGTTATTCACAATAAATATAAGAGGCACTTCAGGTATGAGCAACTCTGAAGAGGTCGCCAATTTTGGTAATTTGGAGAAAACAAGTGTAAAATTGGGCAAAGTTTGTAAAAAAACTACATCTCAGGATGTTGCATGTTGACCAGAATTAGAAAACAAATGGAGAATCCCTTATCTTTGAAAAATTGAGGGAAGCTAGAGTGTGTGTTCTTCCTTTGGGGGCTATCCCCCATCATCTCATCCACTCTCCCTCTACAGATTTCAGGTATAAATTGTAATTTTACCAGATTAAGGCTGGCTGAAAAACATAGCAGCTTTGCTGCCAGAGATGGAAAATTAAATCTAGAGCCAGACATGTGAAAACATATGGTTTTGCTAAGTAAAATGGACAAATTTTGTTGGAACCTTCAGGAAAAATTAAGTTTGTGGTCCAGTTTAAGGTAAGAAATTGACCAGCCAGAAACTTAACTGGAAATAAGGAAATCATAAAAGGGCTGATATAAATTCTTCACACAACTTAGCCTGGCTGCCAAACTGCACTTGCTGAGGGGAGTTCCAAGGGAGTCCTGAAGGTGTAAAATTCAAGAGACTTCAGGATAAGCTGCAACAATGCCTATTCCTCAGCCTCCACACCATTAGGTGAGCAGAAGATGAAAGCTTTGTGGACTTACAGTGTCTAAGCATGGCCTCTGACCAAAGCAGTCACTGGTGACCAAACTATGCCAAGGGTTGACCACTGGGGTTCCAGACTAAAAAAATAAAAATAAGAATAAAAAATTGATTAGAGACACTAATGGCTGCACATGGAGAGGGAAAAACTAACACATGATCCAGGGTTATTAAAATATTATCTAAATATTTAGCTTTCTTAAGTATAAAATATATGTCTATCTATTATCTATCTGTCATTTATCTATCTACCTATCTTAGATCAGATAAGCAAAGGAACAGAAAAGTCTTACAAGTACTAAGAATAAAAGAAAGTCAACTTAACCTGACTCAAAATAGACTTAGAAATTAGATATACCTGACAATGGTCAATAAAAATCAGAGTATAAATCAATGAAATTTTAAAAAAAGAAAAAAGAAAGAAAATCTATAGTCTAAAAGTTGCTTTTTTAAAAAGATCGTCAAAATTGATAAATGTTTAGCTACATCTATTAAGAATCTAATTAACAATTACAGAAAACAAGAATGAAGAATGAAAAAAGACATCACTACAGAAACTGCATAAATAAAAAAGAGTCATAGGGGCATATTATCTTTTAAATGCATGCTGAAAATTTTGATAACTTAGGTGAGATGGAAAAATTCCTAGAAAGAAGCAAATACCAAAAGTGTTGAAAAGGAAATTAAAAATATGAAAGACCCATATCAGGTAAAGAAATCTAACTGAATTGCAACCTTCATACATTTCTGGTGAAAATGTAAACAGTATGGACACTTTGCAAATCAACTTAGCAGTTTTTTAAATTTAATCATATATTTCTTTCATGATCGGGCAATCCTACTTCTAAATATTTATGTTGAAAGAGATGAACATACGTCCACACAAGAACTTGTATGGGAATAATCACAGAGAACTTCAATGGGTAAAGAGATTAGAGGAGAGATGGTACTTACACAGGAGAGTGAAGGAAACTGTCAAGAGTTGTAGTGAGACACTGAGACCCTTTTTACTTTTGCTCCCTCTTTCAGTCTTAGTATGCGAATACCTTCCATTCCTGATCTCAATATCCCTTTTGGCTTCTTTTCAAACCTTTAATATCTCTTTTCTTTTGGAATTAATCATTGCTCATTTACATGACCTTTCCTTCTGCACGAGTTTTTAACCATTTATATCCCAATAAAATATTTATAATTGTTGCAACAAAATATTTTTATTCCTCATTTTATATCATAGGTTATAGAAACTCAAAAAACATAACAAAACACATTTTTATACAATGAATATTCATACCATCAATATTCTTTCTCCTTTAATTAAAACCTTACGGTAACTTTATAAAGTACCATCATTATACCTATTTTATGTATGGAAAACTGAGTGTTAGAGATACTCAATAAACTATCTAAATGGATTTTAACAAGGGTTGGACTACCTCCAAGATTTTCTTTCTTAATACTGTATCTTGATTTTGTTTTTAATAATGCAAGAGAAAAAAGAATCTAAAACAACAAAAATGCAAAGCACTTATATTTCTGTTTGTAGCTGAAGCTACTACTTGCAATGTCAGAGAATAGAATGCTCTTCAATCTTTCTGGAATAACCCTGTCCATAAGGTTTAGTCCAAATAGATGATGTCTTTGATATCGGATAAAAAATTTGGTACACAGACTTAGTTAATAGAGCTAATAAGTTTAAGTAGAGCTAATAAGGTAAAATATTAAGTAGAGTTAATAAGGTAAAATCAAACAAAAACACCACATGAAATTAAAAACCAATTTTCAGGTATCTTAATAAGAAGTACTTAGACAACAAGTTCATCAGCATTGTAATTTAATCAGTCATTAATGTTACTGTATAATTCTAGAATCCCCTTGAACAACTGTGATCACTCTTTACAGGTTCATTTCTATTTATAATCCAAGCTACTTCCATTAGTAAACTTACTCCAGAAATACTAGACACCAATTATATGACAATATCATATTATTATTAGAATATTATATTATTCTAACCATTAGGGGTATACCAGTGAACAAAAGAGACAAAAATTTCAGTTCTCACTGAATCAATATTTCTGTTGAAGAAAAAAGAAAAATATTTCAAACAATCTTTCTAAGTATATATCTATTTATCTATCTAGTATAGTAGATTATAAAGTCATAAATGACATGAAAATAAGTAAAGAAGAAAAGATTGATACTTGGATCTTGAATAGAGAATGCAATGTAATTTCAGGTAAAGTAGTCAGAAAAACCTCACTAAGCTAATAACCTTAAAGCAAAGACTGGAAGACAGTAAGTATGTGATACATATTCACAGTAAAGGAAAAATGTTTTCAGCAGGAGAAACAAGTTGGAATTGTTATTGGTGATTTCTGGAAGAGGGTAGAAGTACACTGAATATGGAGTACAACCAGGAAATATAAGAGCAGATGAGGTTAAAGAATTATGAGAGGGGGTTGATGAAGTACCTCATAAATTAGTGGAAAGTATTAAGGGGACCAGTGACACAATCTGACTTAGGTTTTAATAGAATGATACTAAATTGTTTGTTGAACAGATTATACCAGGAGGAGGGCTGTGCCACAAGAAAGTAGGTTGAGAGGTCATCTATAGGGTTATTGCAGATGAGATGATGGTGGCTGGAACCAGGGCAGTAGGTTGGAAATGATGAGAAGTCATAATTTTCTAGATGATAATTGTATGATAGAGTCAATAGAATTTGTTGAAGGATTGGGTGTGGAGTGTGAATGAAAGAGAGCAGTCAAAAAAGGCCTTGCAGAGTTGCCAATCACTTAGAGAAAAGCTCATGGAAAAGCAGACAGCAGGAGGAAAACCAGGAGTATGGTGTTGGACATGTGAAATCAGGATGCCTTTTAGATACCTAAGTGGAAATAAGTAGACCTTTAATTATATGAATCTAGAGATTTCTCCTAACTAAACATAGAAAGAGAGAGAGAGAAATTTGTCAGCATGTTGATGTGTTGGTCGTATATGGTATTTAGGGGCATTTGATTAAATGAGATTATAAATACAATGCTAGAGAAAACAACCCGTCAAAAGAGAGAAACAATGAATAATCAACAAGAGACTAAAAAGTAATGGTCATAGAATTTTCAGGAAAAACAAGACAGTGTCTTGAAAGACACGTATATTAAATATCTATTGCTATATGACCATCTCTTCTAGCACTTACTGGCTTCAAAGTTTATATTTATTTTTTCATTATTCTATGGGCTGACAAGATAAGCTAGTCTCTGTGGGGATGGTCTGTTTTTGTTCTTCTTAAAACCAATGGGGCTCGCTGACATGTCTGGGCCTTCTGCTGGGAAGGCTGGCATGGCTGAGGCTTCTACTCACAAGATATCCTGTCCTATGACATGCCAGCTTTAGCTTATTCCCAGGGTCATTTTCCAACACAAAAATTTTCCGACACAGAAACTCTGCAATGTTTCTTGAGACTTAGATTCAGGGCTCACAAAACATCTATCACATACTATTTGGTCAATAGCTGATTAAAGAATTTGAAAACTGAAACTAACTCTTTTACAAAGACCTGTAAAGGATTTGTGACAATTCTTTGAAATCTGTCCCATCAGATGAAGAAAATCCTTCAACAAGAGAAAAAGAGAACAGTGTAGTGTTATGTCACATAAGATAAAGGCCTAAATTGGAATTTGCATTAATAAAATTAAGGGTTCAGCCAAATTCTCCATTATTAGAATTGGCCCATGTGAAATATAAGAAGACCATGTTTAAGTATTTATTGTGTAGCAATACAAAAGAATTACATAAGAATTCTTATAGTTTGAAGAAATTCTATGCTTTAAATAATATTTATATAATTTCAATGATTTCAAAAAATAGCAATGAATTCATTCATATTTTTATACTTTAGTTTTCAGTTCTCACAGTTAGTTTCCTTTGCTAATTCAATCAGGCAGCAACTTGCTAATTTTTTTTAAGTAAAAGAATGGTATTGAGAACTATATTTTTAAAGAAATCAAGTGCAACACCATGACAACTAATGTCTTATTCTCTAAAATGGAAAGCTTAATGGTAATTTTAAAAAAAATAAATGCTTGACACACTACATATGTATTAAAAAGGAGGACTTAAAATTTTTAAATGGAGAGAAATGTAAAAAAGTTGACTATATAAAACCACATTCTATTTTTCTATTTAAAAAGATAATTGCATGTGACCTGAAGAGTAGCAAGAAGTTCACTTAAAAGAAATAATTCTTTTTTTCCATTAAGCAAGGGGGAAAGCTACTTTAGCAATATTTTTGAATTGAATGCAATTTAATGTATGATAATGAGGTACTCTTAGACAGTAGTTGCTACAAGAAAGAAGAAAAAAGACTTAACTTTTGTAAAACTATGTCCTTCCTTACATTTGGGATAACTAGAGACAAATAATATTATGAGACAAATTAAGTATCAAAAGATGGCTTTTGTGTATGTTATGAAAAAAATCACTGTTAAAGCATTCTATTTATTTTTTATAATTTTACTTACAGAAGCAACATTGGTTAAAGTAAAAAAAAATCAATTAAACAATGCAGGAAGTAAAACTTAAAAATTTTTTAAAGACTTTATTTATAAGAGAGAGAGAGAACACAGAAGGAAGAAAGGGAGAATAGCAGGCAGAGGGAGAAGCAGGCTCCCCACTGTGTGAACAGACCAATGTGGAACTCAATCCCAGGACCCTGGGATCATGACTTCAGCTGAATGCAAACATTTAACCGACTGAGCTCCAGGCATCCTCTAAAAAATGTTTTTAAGAAAAAAACTTGATAATATCAAAAACTTGATAAAAGCACCAGATAATGATTGATAAAATTTTAAATAACTTGAATTATGTTGCCATTCAAATACAAAGTACAGGTCTTGAATATTTTACCATTATTTTATTAGCATATATTGTCCAAAATTGGCAAATGCTAAATTATTTTGAAAATATATTATTCTTGAGTGAGATGGCAGAACAGAATTTGCCAATGCTCATCCCCTTGCTGAAAGGTCAATTTGAATAATTATCCATGCTTGAAAATACCTTTACAAGAGCTAGGAATTCCCAATGAGAGATTATAGCACCTATCTAGAGCATAGAAATAAGAAAAGACATATTGAAGAAGATAGGAAAGATAGCTTCATATCCTTCACATTCACACAGTAGCTGTGTCACAATGTAATGAGTACAAAGATACTGTCTGCTTGGGGGAGTGAGGCGAGCACCTGAATTTACTGTGGACCCCAGCATGAGGTCCACCACAGTAAACTCCAATGCCAAACTGACTCTCATGGCCCTAGACTCCAGGATAGCTCTTCCAAACCCAGGCTCTAAGCCTACCTCAGCACTGGGCTCTCTCCTACAGCACTAGGCTTCAGTGTTGCCATGACACCAGATGGGCCTTGTTGGTACCAATCATGTTCATGTGGCCTCAGGCTGCAGATATAGACTCCAGGATGACACCTGTGACCCATGCTCCAGACCCAACCAAGCACCAGACTGAAAGACACAGCTCCAGGCTCTGGCCTGCCACAGAGTTAAGCCCAACCCCATTACTGGGCCCTGTGGATCCAGGACACATACACATTCCTATAGTCTCACATTCCAGGTTTTCTCTTATTGAATCCAGCATCAGACCTGCTGTTATTATCCCAAGCACCAAACCCATTGCAGGGGACCATAGAATCTGCCTAGTCCCTGAAGATGCAGGGTCCAACCCTTCACTGTGGAACCAAGTTCCAGATTTGTCCTGAAGACATGGGCCCTAGGACAAGCAGTTTCAGACATTGGCTCCTTTCAGTGGAGCCCAGTTCCAGGTCAGTCTCCATGAACTCATGACCAAGCCCATTCTGTGAACGCAGGTGCCAGGCCTACCCTAGTCCCAGGCTGGCCTCCAAAAACTCAGGTTCAAGACCCAACACATTACCAAGTAGACCCTCCATAGACCCAGGCTTCAGAAGGAACTCTGAAGATACAAACTTTAGGTCTGCCCCCAGTAGATGCAGTCATTAGGATCATTCCAGTGTGCCCCAGTGTCACACCAAGCTCCACAGACCCAGGATAAAATCCTGCACTTGCAGGCCTAAACACTAGGCCAACTCCTGTGGACCTAAATTCCAAGCCTGACCCAGTAGATCTAGCTTTCATATCAACATACCTGAAGACATCAGCAGCAAGCCTCCGCAGTGACCCCACCAGCGGGCCCATGCAAAATCTCTAGATGGCCTGACTGGTGGGGGATCTTCCAGCCAAATTCAGATGGCAAAGATTGGAAAAAGTATCTATATTTCTAATGTGTGGACATCAGTGTAAAGTCAGAGGGATCACAACTGATCAAGAAAACATAATGCCACCAAAGGAACAAAATGAAATACTAGTAAATGACCCTAAAGAAAGAGAGATATACAAACTGCCTGATAAAGAATTAAAAAAATATTTTTAAAGATCTATCTATCTATCTATCTATCTATCATCATCTATCCATCTATTTTATTTATTTATTTATTTATTTATTTATTTATTTATTTATTTATTTAAGAGAGAGCACAAGCAGAGGGAGTGGGAGAGGGAGAAACAGACTCCCTCTGAGCAGGGAGCATTGTATGGAGCTCAATTCCATGACTAAGCTCAAGACCTGAACCAAAGGCAAATACTTAACCAACTGGGCCATCCAGGTGCTCATCAAAATAATCATCTTAAAGAAGTTTAGTGAACTATAAGAGAACATAGACAACTAAATGAAATCAGGACTATAATGAACAAAAAAGAAGTTGAACAAAGAGATAGAAAACACCCCCCAAAAATCATAAAGAAATTTTGGAGCTGAAGAACATAATGACTGAATTGAAAATTCAATAGATAGCTTCAACAGTAAAAACTCAATTAAGGGGAAGAATTTAGCTTGAACACACATCACTTTAATGTCAACAGTAAGAGGAACAAAAAGTGGAAAAAATGAAGAATGCTTTCAGGGCCTATGAGACATTTTTGAATGAATCAGTATGCATCTTACAGGTTTCCTAAAAGTAGCAGAGAGAGAAAGAAAAGGCAGAAAACTTTTTAAAAGAATCATGATGAAAAACTTCCCAAATTTGGAGACAAAAATGAACATTCTTATCCATGAATCTCAAAGAACACAAAATATATTAAACATAAAGAGATCTCAAGACACATTATAACTAAAGTCTTAAAAGAGAAAGAGAAAAAGAATTTGAAAACAGCCATAAAAAGACAACTTGCCCCACATGCAGAAACCCCACTCTCCAAGACTAATGAAGTTCATCATCACTAGAATTGCCTTGTAAGAAATGCTAAAGGGAATTTTTCAAGTTGAAATGAAAGAACATAACTAACATGAAAACAAAGTATAAAATTCACTTTAAAGATAAGAATACGATCAAATTCAGCACACTGTAATAATATAATGACAGTACACAGATCACTTTTAACTCTAGTAAAAAGTTGAAACATAAAAATACTCTGGGCACCTGGATGGTTCAGTTGGTTGAGCATCCAACTCTTGGTTTTGGCTCAAGTCATGATTTTATGGCTTATGGGTTCAAGCCCCAAGTCAGGCTTCACACTAAAGGGGAAGTCTGCTTGGAGATTCTCCCTCTCTGATCCTCATGCCAGTCATGTGTGCTCTCTCACTTTCTCTGGCTCTCTAAAATAAAAAAATCTTTTAAAAAATACTGAACATAACCATAGGAATAATAATTCATTAACAGATACACATTTGAAATAATGTAACAACAATAACATAGAATGTGAAGAAGTTAAAAGTTGAGTTCTTATATGTGGTCCAAACTACGTTCTTACAAAGATAAAATTGACACAACTATAAATTGTTTTATGTCAGCCTCATCGTATTACAAAGAAAAAGTCTGTAGTAAGTACAAAAATGTAAGAGAAAGGAATCAAAGGATGCTACTATAAAAATCATCAAATCACAAAGGAAGACAGCATAAGTGGGAGAAATGAACTATAAAACAGAAAACAGTTAACAAGATAGCATTAGTAAGTCCTTACCTAGCAGTGATTACTGTCCAATAAAAAGATACAGAATGACTGAACTGATTAAAAGAAAAAAAGACTCAAATATATGTTGACAACATGAGATTCACTCTAGATTTAAGGATGCACATCGGGCAAAAATAAATGAATGGACAAAGATATTCCATACGAATGGTAACAAAGAAAGAGCAGCAGGGTCTACACTTACATTAGATAAAACATCTGATTAGACTAAAGATACAAGTTAAACAGCATAAAGAAGGCAGTCATGGATATACTTGGACAATTCTTTTTTTTTTAAGATTTTTATTTATTTATTTGACATAGAGAGAGAGAGCACAGTAGGTAGAAAGGCAGGCAGAAAGAGCAGAGGAAGCAGGCTCCCAGCTGAGCAAGAGCCCAATGTGAACCTCGATCCCAGGACCCTGGGATCATGATCTGAGCTGAAGGCAGAGGCTTTAATCCACTGAGCCAACCAAGCACCTTGGACAATTCTTTAAGCTTATTTTGAAGACAAAATTATACTTAAAACTGATACGGTACAGGAAATTCTAGCTCTCTTTTTGGTGTGTGTATGAGAAACAAAAATGCGTAGGTTTCAGATCTTTCCGAATCTTCTCTCCTTCTGTGAAAAAGGGGAAAATAGAATATACCTCAAAAGATTATTGTAAGATTGAATGAGATAATATATAAAAAGCTAGGAGTGCAGCATAGAAACATAGTTACCATTTACTTTCCCCTACAAGTAACCATCATAAACTCTGTGGAAGAATATAGAATAAGAGGATAATGAGTTAACATGAAAAGAAAAATCAAATTAGATATACATCTGCAAGTGGATCAGAGTCTTCTTTTTCTAAAAAAAGATTTTATTTCTTTATTTGACAGAGAGAGAGAGCTCACAAGTAGGCAGAGAGGCAGGAAGAGAAAGAGGGGGAAGGAGGCTCCCTGCTGAGCAGAGAGCCCGATGTGGGGCTGGATCCCAGGACCCTGAGATCATGACCTGAGCCCAAGGCAGAGGCTTAACCCTCTGAGTCACCCAGGTGCCGCAAGATTCTTCTTTACATATTTTACTTCCCTGGTGGTGAAAAGCAGCTGATCCTGGATCTGTTCCTGACTTTGGTTCCAACCTTTACCCAGTTTCTTTCTTTCTTCTTCATCTTTTTTTTTTTTCTAAAGATTTTATTTATTTGAGAAAGAGAGATCACAAGTAGGCAGAGAGGCAGGCAGAGAGAGAGAGGGGGAAGCAGGCTCCCCACTGAGCAGAGAACCCAATGCGGGGCTCTATCCCAGGACCCTGAGATCATGACCTGAGCCCAAGGCAGAGGCTTAACCCATGGAGCCACCCAGGTGTCCCCCTTTACTGGGTTTTTTGTTATTCTACCTAATCATGACTTACTAAATATATTATGTTAACTATTATTTGAGTACCAAATGATTTACTCTGAGAAAATAACAAACTCAGGAATACTCAGGAATACTCATATTAAATACAGTTATTTCCATTTTAGTCATTTTTTTGGACAAGATTTTTATTAGAAAGCACAGCCTTGAAAGTGTTCCAGTCATTCTTGCATGGAAGAACCACACTCACAATATTTAGTTTTGTTGAATACACTTTCTTTTTTCCCCCCACTCTTCCTTCTTCTGCTCACTTCTGTAGCACCCTTTCCCAGGGGAAGGCAATCCCTGGAAACTGCATTACCCAGGCTCCCTTGCCCCCTGGCTTCTAGTTAGGTGTAGCAGATCAGAGAGCACAAGGTAAGAGACCTCAGGATATGTATTCTTCCACCTGCCTGGATACAGTTTTGATGAGGGCTGCCTTACCACAATTCCTGCAAGGCAGGCCTTCTTCCATAGTCCGAGCAGGGGGGTTTGATAAGCCTTCTACTCTTTCCTTAAACCTGACTGTATCTTGGTAAGTGTGCTTTGTATTAAGCCCTGTTGTTCCTTTGAGGATGCATTCTGATAATTGGAGAGTGAGAGGGTGGAGATTCAGACTGCTGCTAAGTATTTGTCTTAAACGGCATTCCTACTAGGATATAATTGTAGAGATAAATATATATAGTTATTGAATGTTATGGAGAAAATGGTGTGGGGAAGCAGAAAACATGGCATTAGTTTTTTTTTTTAAGATTTTATTTATTTATTCAGGAGAGAGACAACAGATCAGGAGAGAGAGCAAGGCAGGGGAGAGGGGTTTTTTGTGTGTGTGTTTTTTAAATTTACTAGATCATTGTTGCCTCTTAATGGGTATTATGGGAGTAGAGTGAGGAAAAGGATAATTTTCTATCAATCTAATATATTAATTTTTACTATTCAGTAACCTCTGTCTTTGAAGTCATATCTTAGAATTTGAACTATCACTAGCACTGTCACTTTTAAAGTAATGATGTGCATCCTATAAATTAATAATATTTTGTGCAAGACCACACATAGTCTTAGCCTATGTCCTCCTGTATTTTTTTTTTTTTAACATTTTCACAACACTAAAGTTTAATGGCAGAAACATTAGTAAAGTGCAATGACCCGATTCTGGTAACACAGCAAATGACACTGAAGTGAAAGTCGGCACATGGGTGTTATTAGAGGAAACTATTTAAAAGGCTGAATGTAACAATCAAGCAAATACTGAATCAATATGCCATTTACACAAAGATCAGGATACTTATAGTCCTCTCTCTAACATTGTGCTTTTGTTGTTTCTTCTTTTCTTTTTCAAAAATATTTCTTTGTTTATTTTAATTTTAATGTTACAAAATGAGCACCGAGCTTTTTACTTGTTGGGGGGGGGTTACTGTGGTTTTCATAAAGCTTTATGAAGCAATTTAATATTTATTGATGCAAAAAAGTATCATATTCATTGGTAACAGTTTGAAATAGTCCACATTTGCCAATCGATATACCAGACTTTTGTCTTTTTCCCTTGAATACTGTTGACTTTTGGGGAAAATTCAGTTTTAGCTCTGGATTTCTAGTCAACTTTTTAATGTAAATATAGATAATACACAAACCAAGAATTTTTCAGATTATGGATATCACATCATTACAGTACATTTATAATATAATTTGTGATATCTTCCACTTGTATTTAATATCAAGAGGTCTGTCTGAATAAAAATAGCATCTTTATATGAACTAATCTGTATTTCACACTTAAAGTATACTAAACAATTTGATCACACACGTTTGAACTATCCACATCTTGACTGTTTTGTTTCCTGTACTAAAGAAATTCCTTTTAATTTTACTGCTGGACCCTTCTGTGACCC
Source organism: Spilogale gracilis (assembly GCA_004023965.1). Taxonomy (NCBI): domain Eukaryota; kingdom Metazoa; phylum Chordata; class Mammalia; order Carnivora; family Mephitidae; genus Spilogale; species Spilogale gracilis. The sequence goes on along the minus strand of PITA01000768.1, from coordinate 43,729 downwards.
TCAGGTTTATTTTTATTATGCTGCAAATTTTTCTTCTAAAGCTTGTTTCTTCCTTTGTGGAGCAACAGAGTTCAGGTATTACAGTTTCACATTTGTTCTACAGCATTTCTGCTCTTTTGTTCACACAAGGCCAAATATTTCTGAAAGATTTCAAAGAAGAGACCGGATTTTATTTAAAAGCAGTATTTCTCTGATAAAACTCAGCACACATATAAGGCATGGAGTAAAAGCCACTAAGGGAAAACTAAACTCAAATTGTAGGAAATATCAGAAATCATTGTAAATTCACAAGTATATGACACAGAAAACAATGTAATAGTTTCTTTGCTTGACTCTTCTTCTCTTTTTAAGTTTTTCTTGCCTCAAAAAATATCAGAAATTTTGGCAACTGGGCGGTTTAGTCAGTTCAGCATCTACCTGTGGCTCAGTTTATGATCTCTAGGTTCTGAGATTAGCCTCCAGGTCAGTCTCCCTACTAGGTGGGGAGCCTGCTTCTCCCTCTCCTTCTGCTTTTCCCCCTGCTTATGCTCTCTTGCTGTCCTTGTCAGATAAATACATGAGATCTTCATATATATATAAATGTATGTGAACTCCAAAGAGGGATGGCAATGAGGTGAAAGGATGATAAGATTTCGTTTTGATGTAAATAAAAGAAGTCGATGGTGGTTAAGATGAGAGTCTTAGAAATAATTCATTTTTTCTGTGATTTTCATAGCAGTTAATGATAAATCATAATGATAATCACTGGGGAATGGTGCTGAAATATAGGTAAAGGCATGAATTTTTAGGAAGCATTTCAACTTTGGAAAGAGCAAATAATACTGAGATAGACTGTTACTACTTTCTCTCTTCTCTAACAGTTTTGTGTGAATACTTCAGGGTCATAATAAAACTTTAATCAATGTCTAGTAATGCAGTTGCTTTTTACATTATAAATTACTTTAATAAGATATTTCTTCTCTGATATATAGTTTTAAAGATGACTTTATTCTTATCCCATTATTTGGACAATTGTTTCACTAACAGAAAAATACTGAAACTTGACTGCAGATGTTACAGTCATTGCTAGAGGAAGAAATGTGTTCAACGTGTGTCTTCTATCACTTCCATCCCCTGATGAACTACCTTAACATCCCCACTACCTACCTTGCCTAATGTGTCTTCCCCCTTGCTGATACTAGTGTGCATCCTTTTATTACAATAAACAATAGCCACGAGGTGTTTTGTGTTTTTTTTTAAGTATACAATTATATTCTAAATCTGTGATTTCTTTGTTTGGCTCAAATAAGCACAATAATTATAGTAATTTAATACTGAAAATTAAAAAAAAATCTCCCTTTGAGCAAAAGTTAATATATCCACTTAGTATTGAGTCTAAAATATTTATATGAAAATTTGAAAGTTGTAATGACTGCATAAGCATACATACATATTCATTCACTTACATTTTTGAATTTCAATTTAATAATTAAAGATATCAGGCTCTCTGTAGGTTATCAACAACAGCATCTTGGGTCCTTTAAAAAGTATTAAAAAAATAACTGAGGGGGTGCCTGGGTGGCTCAGAGGGTTAAAGCCTCTGCCTTTGGCTCAGGTCATGATCTCAGGATCTTGGAATCGAGGCCTGCATCGGGCTCTCTGCTCAGCAGGGAGCCTGCTTCCTCCTCTCTCTCTGCCTACTTGTGATCTCTCTCTCTGTCTAATAAATAAATAAGAAATCTTTAAAAAAATATTTTAAAGAAAGGATCTATAACTGAGAGAAAAGTGAAAAATTCATGGAATGATTTAATATTGGGTCTGCATAATCTAATAAATATTTTTAAATGCTTTGTAATATTCTCATCCTTCTCAAATATTTGTTTTTCTCTAATATACTTTGTTTTAGTTTAAGAGATTCTTATCCCCAGCCCTGGGAACAGAAAGGATTCAAATATAACCCAGGAAGATGAAGCATAATTTATGACATTTTTAATATATTGCTGTTTTGTGGCATATAATGTTGCTTTGCCTACCTGGGAGAAGATTCTTAATTTGGCCAACTAAAACATTCTGACTCGTGAGGTTATCACAGGCCATGCCTAAAGCTATCTAAGCTGAAGAAGTTGAGACTGGGAGTCAAAAACCACTGCTTCCGGGAGGACAGCACAAGGGCCTTTCAGCAGGAAGATCTGTAACACACAGTAGAGCCCTCCAGGAATTACTTTCTGTCCTGTTGACAGCCCAGGTTCCAGAAGGTAAGATCCACATAGGTTAGTGTGGAGTTTACAATGGCTCAGATCCATCCCACACAGGGACTGGTTATCTCTTATAACAGTTCACAGGCTTACCTTTCAGTGCTCTACAAGGTAAGCCAATCCAAGATTGACTGTCTTTGGAGAAACCCCAAACCATGACTGCCATCAAGTATTTGTAATTCATTTATCATTCCTCCTCATAGAGATGTATATACCAATCAGATTATTTGTATCCTAATCCAATGTTCTTTAGAAGCAGTTGGTTCTAAATAATCCAATCAGGAAATGGGCAGAAGACATGAACACACATTTCTGCAAAGAAGACATCCAAATGGCCAACAGGCACATGAAAAAGTGTTCAAGATCACTTGGCATCCAGGAAACACAAATCAAAACCACAGTGAAATACCACCTGACACCAGTCAGAATGGCTAAAATTAACAAGTCAGAAAATGACAGATGTTTGTGAGGATGCAGAGAAAATGGAACCTTTTAACATTGTTAGTGGGAATGTAATCTGGTGCAGTCACTCTGGAAAACAGTATGGAGGTTACTCAAAAAGTTGAAAATAGAGCTACCCCATGACCCAGCAATCACATTACTGGGTATTTACCCTAAAGATACAGATGTAGTGATTTGAAGGGGCATGTGCACCCCAATGGTTATAGCAGCAATGTCTACAATAGCCAAACTATGGAAAGAACCTAGATGTCCACCAACAGATGAATGGTTAAAGAAGATGTGGTATATATATACACAATGGAATGCTATGCAGCCATCAAAACACACATACAAAAGATAAAATCTTGCCATCTTCAACTATGTGGATTGAACTAGAGGGTATTATGCTTAGTGAAATAAGTCAATCAGAGAAAGACAACTATCATATGCTCTTTCTGATATGAGGAATTTGAGAGTCAAGGTGGGGGTTGTGGGAGGTTGTGGGGGAAAGGGACGGGAAAAAATGAAAGAAGATGGGACCAGGGAGGGAAAAAAAAAACATAAGAGACTCTTAATCTCAGGAAACAAACTGAAGGTTGCTAGGGGTTAGGGGAGGAAGGATACAGTGACTGGGTTACGGACATTGGGGAGAGTATATGCTATGGTGAGTACTATGAATTGTGTAAAACTGATGATTAATAGTCCTATACGCCTGATGCAAATACTACATTATACATTAATAAAAATAAATAAATACATAAATAAGCAGTTGATTCTTACTAAGTTTCAAGAAGAACAGAACTAGAGAGATTAAATGACTGGCAGATACTCATCTAGTAAGGAAAAGGGTTTATTTACTCTTTTAGACAAATAAAACAAATGTCTACATAAAACTTTTGGGATTTCATCAAAATAAATAGCTTCTACACAGCAAAGGAAACAATCAACAAAGCAAAGAGGCAAACAATGGAATGGGAGAAGATATTCGCAAATGACACTACAGAAAATGGGCTGATATTCAAGCTCTATAAAAAATTCCTCAAACTCAACACCCCCTCTCCCCCCCAAAAAAGATGATCACATCAAAAAATGGGCAGAAGACATGAACATACATTTCTCCACAGAAGATATACAAAAGGCTAACAGACATATGAAAAAAATGTTCATCATTAGCAGGGAAATTCATATCAAAAGCACATTGAGATACCACCTTATACCTGTCAGAATGGCCAAAATTAATAGGACATGAAACAAGTGTTGGAGAAGCTATGGAGAAAGGGGAATGTTGGTAGGAATGCAAGTTGGTGCAGCCACTTTGGAAAAGTGTGGAGATGCCTTAAAAAATTAAAAATAAAGCTACCCTATGACCCTGCAATTGTACTACTGGGTATTTACTCTAAAGATACAGATGTCATGAAAAGAAGGACCATATGTACCCCAATGTTTGTAGTAGCAATGGCCACAATTGCCAAATTGTGTAAAAAGCCATGATGGCCTTCAACAGATGAATGGATGAAGAAGATATGGTCCATATATACAATGGAATATTAAGCCTCCACTAGAAAGGAGGAATACCCAACTTGTGTATCAACATGGACAGGACTGGAGGAGATTATGCTGAGTGAAATAAGTCAAGCAGAGAAATTCAAGTATCACATGGTTTCACTTATTTGTGGAGCATAAGGAGTAACATAGAGGACATTAAGAGAAGGAAAGGAAATGTGAACTGGGGTAAATCAGAGAGGGAGACAAAGTGTGAGAGACTGTGGACTCTGAGAAACAAACTGAGGGTATTAGAAGGGAGGAGGGTGGGGAAATGGGAGAGCCTTGTGGTGAGTATTAAGGAGGAGGGCATGTATTGCATGGAGCACTGGGTGTGGTGCATAAACAATGAATCTTGGAACATTGAAAAAACAAAATAAATTATTAAACAAAAAAATTTACTGTGATGGATGCTTTTGGTTGTTATTACTGCTGAAAGGGCACAAAGATAAGATTTATCCAAAGTTCTTAGAATACATTTCACTCTTTATGAAGAGTGATGGAATGTGTTTTAAATGTCAAACTAGATGAAATGATTTTTAGCAATCCCAGTTTATTAATTGGTAAGATAAAATCACGAAAAGCTTAGAAATGACAAGGTGAAGATCAGGAGGAGAAGGCTTTGCATAAAGACAAATAAAATAAAATACGATTACAAAGTATAATATATTTATGCCAAAGTATCATCAGTAATTTAGGTTGTAATTATTAGAATTTATAAATAATTTGATGACATTATAAAATGCAGCTTTATAAAAATGGAATATCAGTAATAAGCACAAAATAAATATTAAAATATTAAATTTGAATTATGAAAAAACACATGAGAAAATATCTTTGACTATAACTTACTTAAAACTGTCTCTTGCAGGCACCTGGGTGGCTCAGTGGGTTAAAGCCTCTGCCTTCGGCTCAGGTCATGATCTCAGGGTCCTTGGATCGAGGCCCGCATTGGGCTCTCTGCTCAGAAGGGAGCCTGCTTCCTCCCCTCTCTCTGCCTGCCTCTCTGCCTACTTGTGATCTTTCTGTCAGTAAATAAATAAAATCTTTAAAAAAAAAACCAAAAAACTGTCTCTTGCAAGTCTTCTGTAATAGGATTAAACCAAAAAAGCTTCACTCATTAACAGAGAGAATGTTGACTATCAGGAGCTGGAGGTGGGGGCAAATGGGGAGCTATCAGTCATGGATACAAACTTCCAGTTATAAGGTGAATAAACTGAGAATCTAATGTACAGCATGGTGATTACAGTTAATAGTACTGTATTATATATCTGAAAGTTGCTAAGAGAGTAGATATTAAATGTTCTTACCACAAAGAACAAATGGTAATTATGTGAAGGGATGGAGGTGTTAGTTAACCTTACGATGGTAATCACTTCACAACATATAAGCATATCAAATCATCCTATCATATAGTTTTAACTTATGAAATGTTACATGTCAATTATATCTCAATGAAGCTGGAAAAAAAACCTTATTTTTATCTACCCCTTAATCACCTATATCCACAATCAGTAATCCATCTGGCTCAGTCCCAATGAGGAGTCTGATAGATCCTCCTTCTAATAGTGGTTATACTGGTAGTTGGTTGTTTTTTTTTTTTTTTAATAACATACATGGAGTTGATGAGCATTCTAAATTTGCCATAAGTGACATTAAAATAAATGAAGATGTCATATAAAAATGAAAAAGAGATCACATTTTCCTGTGGTTGTAAAATACATTAATTCCATAAGTCTTTATTGATACTTTCTTATATGACATGCACTATGTTAGCTCCTAGGAATAAGAGATTTATAAGTCAGAATACAGAGGGTTTTGATAGCATTCAAGAATCAAGGCATCCTGCTGGGACATGGAATTATACAATTTTGGAGTGACCTCTTGTTAGCTAAGCTATAAGCTCAGACCAGAAATATGTCATACAAGCCTGATTTTGATGAAAGTAGGATAATAATGGAAGATGAATTTTGAAATAAGTAAAATCTTATTTCTATGATGAGTTTCATTTGGAGGAAATATAACAAAAATCAATTTATCCAAGACAGATTTCATTTTAAAGCATTGTCTCAGTCTTGTCAGTGGAATGACTTTTTGGCAACTGCTAAACAGTAAACATAATCTGATTTAGGACCTTAGCAGTGTCTTAACTAATCAGTGTTGCTGAGACTTTCTAACATGTTTTCCTGTCAAACGTCATTTTGATTAGATTTAATACATACTTTTAAGGATTTATTAAACCTTATTGATATTAAGTCTGTTTTCAAAGATGTATAATTGACAAAGTAAAGTGTATTTTTCTTCAAAAGATATGTATCCAAATTTGTCCCCATCTTTTCAAAAATATCACTTTAAATATCCCTGTTAGACACATACTGGCATACTCATCCTTCTTCCCAGGTTAGCAAGGTCAGTAAAATAGAAAAAAAATTAGCTTGATGTGAGAGATATGTGCACAGATTTTTTTTTATTCAGGGATGATTACCTTTGTTGACTTCAGATGAATTATGAATTTGGTCCAATAACCTATTAGCAGAATGTGTCCATTGGATAATGTATTTTTGCATCAAATGCACAATTATTGCACATTTTCTTGAATTAAGTAGTACAATGACCCAATTTTTCCATTCTCCACAGCTCTAGAAATTTATATGAAAATGAAAAATTAGACACTAATATCCAACTTTTTCACAATTACACAAAAAGTCAGACACCGTATTTAAAGTGTATGTTAATGCTGGGTACACATCAAGCACTTAATATTTAGGGTTTTGAATCCAAAAGAAGATTACTATTTTTATGTATGAGGCTCATTTATTGAAAGACTAAGTTCTACACTTAAATGTATTCAGTCATGCCTGATCAAAACATGGAATAATGGAAGCAGACCATAATTATCCAGTTTACTGGAAATTGTTGACCCAGCTGTGAGTGATGAAGATCTCTGCACGCTAAAATCTATTTGTAAGGCCTTGCCCCTATGATTCAGAAGATCAAACTTACACATTTTCAACACATCTGATTCTGTTGATTCAGACAATAAAACAGATCCAAACACTGTCTCTGGTAAGAGACATGTCAGGGGAAAGGCTCCCAATCAAAATAGTGATAGAAATATTGCCACATGCCATCTAGTCAATTATGACCTGTTACTGAAATTTAAATTCCCTTCAGTCTCTCCAAAAATAAGTCTGAAATTCTTCAGGTCCAGATTATTTATTGCATTTTATTTCATCAATATGAAATAACAGTCTAGGCCTAACAAGTGAATCATATGCTTGAACATTTAATTTTTACTTTTAGAATATAAAATATCCCCATTTTAAAGTATGGAATAATATGAACATCTAGTTTCTTAATATTCTTCATTGGTTTAGAGTTAAGACCTCTTAATATTCTTCATTGGTTTAGAGTTAAAACCTCTAAGTTTGTATTTTTAAAATGCCATGAAAATTTTATAACTATGTAATGTAAATCTCCAGAGAATTTTTAAATAACATTATTATATAAGATTTACACATAGCATTGCAATGTGAATAATTAAACAAAGAAACATCTTTAAAAAGATTTGTTGAGTTGTTTGGTTTACAATTTCAATTCTTATATGTGTAATGGTATCACAAATTCCAAGATTTAAAGACATAATAATGGACATGCACTAAGATCTCTGTTAAAGTCATAAATTCTAAGACTGAATTTTCTGTTTCTCTTGTATTGTGAAATATTGTTATGGTTCCTACAGCATCCAAGTTAGGGCAGTGTATCTGAAAAAAAGACTGTATGGATATTCCTGTTCCCAATTCAGCTTTGTGATCTTCAGAAATTGCGTAATCTCTCTGAGCCTTAGTATTCTCATCTGTAAAATGAGGTAACAATTGTATTAACTTTACAGAGCTATTCTTAAGATGACAAGAATAGATATGCATACAATCCCTTAAAGAGTATCTGCCTCATAATGGGCTTTTAGTGAATGTTACTTATATGACCATATCTTAGTAGTAAATTTACAATTAAATTAAAATAATTTTTATATTTACAACTTCATGTTTAAAAAATGAGACAGGAGAAATGTGCTTAAGAAATAAGCATCATAGGGCACCTGGGTGGCTCAGTGGGTTAAAGCCTCTGCCTTCAGATCAGGTCATGATCTCAGGGTCCTGGGATCCAGGCTTGCATCAGGCTCTCTGCTCAGCAGGGAGCCTGCTTCCTCCTTCCTCTCTGCCTACCTCTCTGCCTACTTGTGATCTCCTACTGTCAAACAAATAAATAGCATCTTTAAAAAAAAAAAAAGAAAGAAAGAAAAAAAGAAGCATCATAGCTAGCTAAGTTTGCTTTTGAATTCAAGTTCACTACTTAAGGGCTCTGTGACTTTGGTTTTGGTTATTGGCCTCAACTCAACATTAAAATGGATAGACATTTGCCTCTAAAATACCTGAATAGACAGTTTCCCAAAGAATATACACAAATGGCCAATAGGTGTGTGAAAATTTGCTCAACATCACTAATTATTAGGGAAATACCCATCAAAATCCCAAGGAAATACTACCTAACTCATTTACAGTGACTATCATCAAACAGACAAGAATAACAAATGTTGCTGATAATTGGAAGGAAAACCTCATGCACTGATGATAGGGGTGTAAACTGGTTCAACCATCATGGCAAAGAGTATGAAACTTTCTCAAAAACTTGAAAATAAGACTACCATACCTGGCAAGTCCACTTCTGGGTATTTATCCAAAGGAAGTGAAATCAATATCTCAAAGAGAAATCTGTATTTTCATATTCATTGTAACATTATTCACAAGTCAAGACACAGAAACAACCTGTTTCCTTTGTTAGCTGAATGGATAAAGACAATGTGAGACACATACACATATTTTTTTTTGCTCTCTCTCCCCCCATTGCCCACAGATGCAGAATATCATTCATCTGTAAAAAAGGAAAGAAATCCTGCCATTTGTGACAACATGGACTGATCTTGAGGGCATCATGCTAACAAGTCACACAGAGAAATACAAATACTGTATGCATGTGTTTAAGTAGAAAAAAAGAAATTGAACTCATAGAAAAGAGAATGGAAAGGTCATTACTAGAACTTTGAGGTTGGAAGACATAGGAAAATGTTGGTCAAAGGGTGTAGACTTCCAGTTATACGATGAATAGTTTCTTAGAATCTAAGCAAGACATGGATGGCTATTATTAACTATAATGTATACTTAAAATTTGCTAAGAGGGTAGATCTTAAGCATTCTCACACACCAAAAAAGGTAACTCTATGAGGTGATATATGTGTTAATTAATTTCATTATGGTAATTATTTCAAAATGTATATGTATATCAAAATCATGTTATAAAGTTTAAATATATACAGTTTTGCCAATTATTCATCAATGAAAAATCTATAATCAATCAATAAATAAAAACTTTGCCTCCTAAAACCATGTGGGTGTTGTAGGACCTAACTTATATAAGCACCTAGTACCTAGCACAAAGGTAATAATTAATGATATTGTGCCACTGTTATACAAGTATAAAATTAAATAATAAACTAACAAACAAATAATAGATATTTTTAAAGAAAATATTTACTTTTTATCCTTTTTTATAAGTTACATATTAATATTTTAATAAAATATACATTTGTTTTCTTTTTTCAATTTTTATAGCAAAATCACAAATGTGTTTTGTGACTACTATTAATAATATGTAAGATAGAGTGGCAACTTAAGGTCTTCGGAGCTAACCAACTTGTTGCCAGTAATCACCTCTTTGTTTTTGTACATTGTTAGGTTTTTAAGACATTCTCAATAAATATTTAGTAGCAAAAAGTTAAAAGACAATGTAGGCAAATGACTAACACAGATCGATCTTGTAGTCTTAGTTGTGTTTGTAACAGACAACTAGAAAATGATGAAACATTTATTTAGTGATGATTCTCTGTGTCTATAGAAGGCTTAAAAATTGGACATTTTGTATTTATTTTCTCCTATCTTAAACAGCTGGTCACTGTTCAGTCAAGACGTCAACTACCAGAATTGATCACCAAGAATCCTAATTTTGGTTCAAAAATTTTATAAAACTAGATAGAGAAGTAAGATTACGGGTTAAAAATTTTGCAATCTAGAACATAGTGTTAATATCAGAAAAATAGAAGAGGACATTTATGACCAATATTGGGCATAAACGGCAGGGAAGAAGTCTAAATCTGGTTTGAAATCTTCCTGCAAGATGAAAGGATAGAATTCTAAGACTTAGCAGTAACCTAGTTTAGTAATATAAGGGAAAACTATAGAATCTGTAAAGTTCAGTGTTTTAAATACTTCCTCTGACGTGGGCAATATTTTGAGATTTGTCTTTGTTCCTATAGGTTATAATGATAGCAGTCAGGTATTTAAGTCCATAGGAGAGCTTTAGTTCTGTTAATATATTTTTTTCAAAGGTAGTGTGTGTAGCGTTTAGATGGAATGAAAAGGGAAGAATTAAAAACTGATTGCTTTCATGAAACAACTTTTGAACTTTGTGGCAACATGAGCAGTTTCTACTTTGCTATTAGACTAGAGTATTTTGGGCAGAAAGTCCACATGCCTCAGCATAGAAAATTTAATAGTACCTTACACTTGAGTACTGTATTTTCTTTCAATCATGGAGAAAAATTAAGTACCCACTAAACTAATCTCAGCAGGATTTGCAGAATCTAAAAAGAACCATTAAAGTAAAAGTTTATGAGGAGAAAGTATCAGTGGTAAATTAATGCAATATTTTTACATATAAATTAGGAGATTTAGCCATTATCAGAAAAAACGTCACTTTAAAGAAAATGGAAAATTTTAATCTTTATTTCAATGATACTATGGTCTTTGTATTTCATACTCTAATTGCATACTCGCATACATAAGAAATCTTTCCTCCAATGGTTCCAACAGAGAAGAGGTAATTAGAATGGCATGTAGGAAACAAATGACTGAAGTTCTATGACTATTTGGATTGGTTGTTATGTTAAAGAAAAGGGTTAAAATTATTAAAGGTTTGATAGTATTTTCCCATACTACATTTGGGACTTGAAGAAATTTTTATGGTTATTTTGTTCTGAATTTTTTTCTTTTTAATTTCTCCTTGGAATAATTTTAGATTTATAGAAAATTTTCGAAGACACTATCAAGTTCCTCTATACGTTTTGTCCAGCTTTGTAACCTAGATATGATACCATTAACTGAACTATTGCTTTACTTGGATTTCATCAGCTTTCCCATTAAGGTCCTTTGCTCAATCCAAGTTTCATTTCAGTACACCATATTGAATGTAGTCATTGTGTCTTTTTAGTCAAACTCCAAATCTGTAACACTTTCTCAGTGTTTCTGTGTCTTTTTTTTTTTTTTTTTTTTTTTAGGATTTGGTAGTTTTGAGAAGTGCCAGCTAGATATTTTGTAGAATGTTCCTCAGTTTGGGATTTGTTTGATGTTTTCTTATGAGACTGCCTTATGGGATTTGGGCAATAGCAACATGCAGGTCAAGTGCCCTTCTCATCTCATGATAGGAAAGGTACATGATAAAATTTTATGTTACTGTTGATCTTAGCATCCCCTTATGAAGACCCCTGTGATTATACTTAGGGCCCATCCAGATAATCCAGAATCTCCCCATATCATGATTTTTAACTTAATCACATTTGCAAATTCCTTGTTGTCACATGAGGAAATATTCACAGATTTTAAAGTTTAGGACATAGATATCTTTGGAGTAGGGGAGGAAGAATATTATTTAGTCTACCAAATATATTTCAATTCTATAATTGAATATCCAGAAATACTTTTATTCATGAGAATCTGTGAATACAGATCTAATTACAGCATTATTTATTAGTGAATAATTGAAAACAGCTGAAAATTTGCCAAAATATTAATTTATTGACTATTAAATTTGCCATTGCACAAGTTTGGGAGTTTTGTTGAAGGAAAGTGATATTTATATGGATATTTGAAAGCAATGATTTTATTAAAATGAAGGTAAGAGAAGTTTATAAGATATGTCTTCCAAAAACGTTCCCATTTAACCATCCCTTCCTTTCAATAGAACACTTAAGCTTGTTCAAAAATAATAAAATTTCATCAAAATCACCTAATAAAGTTAAAATACAGGTTGTAAAGAAAAAATATTTAAAAATTGAATTAGAATTACTTAAGCTGAGTTTAAATGGTTTTGAAAATGTAATTAAATCTTATTTTTATAAGAATCAAACAAATACAAATATATATTCAATTTATTTTTAATTGATAAAATAAACTACTGATATAATACTACACACAGATTCCATCTACAGTGATAATTTTAAGAATGGTATTAGTTGCTTAATATTGTAAAATGTTCTTCAGCCACCATCTGTAATGGCTACAAATGCAGTGATAATTCATGACTATCCCAGAAGCACATGTTAGAATGTGGAAACAAAACAAAACAAAACAAAACAAGAAAATAGACTGTCAGCACTACTAGGAAGCAATAATTCTTTATGTAAGAATCTATTATATTCTTGCTATCTGAGAGGAAGAGTTTGACAAGTTAATAAATTTGTCTTTTCACCTACCTAAGAGCCCCCATCAATCAAATCTTTACTGCACTACAAACTTAAACATCTGTCCCTGACACAGGCAGCAAAAAAATCTACAAACTTTCACAGTATTCAGACACTGTCCTCTTCTGGTTCAAGTGAATGGTAAAATAAATGTGAAGTTTCTTTGACCTGATCTATGTTAGTCATGAGGATGAGTAGTTGGGGTGTTGAGTTGCACCAGATCAGTACAAATCTCCATATCCTGAGTGACAGAGGTGCCCATGTATTCTTATTAAATTTATTTGTTTGATTTATAATATGTGGAGAGTCAGTCGCCCAGTACCAAGGATCATAATGTGCTTATATGTCACCCTCTTCCCCCTCCCTAAAAACCTTTTGCTTCCTAAATGCCTACAGGTCCTTCAGAGCTTGTTCAAATATTGATTTCCCAGGAAGGCTTCCTCCAGCCCCACATTAAGTCAGTTTGTTCAGTATACACACCGTTGTCTTTTAAGCTGCCCGCTACGACAGAAAAAAAAAAAAAAAAAAGAAGAAGAAAACCCCCCAAATCTCAGTGGCTTTACACAAAGAAAACTTATTTCTCAGCCACCCAAGCTCTGATCCAAGATAAACATCTATACTCTTGAATCATCGTCATCTGGAAGCCATGGCTTCATCATCACTGCAGAAGAGGAAGAGTCATGGAGAAGCCATGCTGATTTGTATTTGCTAGAACCCAGGAGTAACTCATGTTATTTTCACTCTCAGTCCATTGATGCAAACTAACCTCATTCTTAACTCAGAAGTGTGCTGCAATGTGCAAAATGGCTCTTGGGTAATCACCGAGAATTAATTCTAGTAATCTGTCTCTCTGGTCACCAAATGTTCTTTTGTCCTTTTCTTCCCATCTCAATGTCCCTTCCTTCTCTGAGTGAAACCACTCAAAGGTCCCTCTCATCAGTGTATTCATCTGAACATCTAAGATTTCTAAATAATGCTCATAGCCCCTTTATTACCTTAGTAATTTTCTTCTTATAGTCAAAAAAAAAGTATAAAAAAGCAAATCATTTCCCTCTTCTCTACAAGATATGCTTATTTCAAATGGTTGAAATATGGACTGGAAAATAACAATAATCATTTTATTTGGCAAGGAAAAAGGTGTAAAGTACAGAAATCAGTGGTTCTTAGCAACTCTAAAATATTTGCTTTCCGCAGGTCTTAGAAAAGCTTGCTACACTTGGAGTGCAGGAGATGTCTTTAATTAGGATCTGAATCTGTTCTCTAGAGTAATCCCTTTGTCCTTATCTATTTCTTCTGGGGTGCATGAAGTGCGTTTGGGGAAGTATGTCCTCCTTGAGTGCTGCTTAGCTTCCATAAAGCGCATTCCAACTGAAAAATATAAATGCTTAAATAATGTTTTTAGGCTAGTAAAGTAAAAAAAAAAATGTTTCTAATCCATATTTGTGATTTCTTTAGCAATACAGTTTGCTCAAGTTTTGTAAGCTTTTGTCTGTGGCTTCCAGTCATTTCACCATTAAATGCATACAAGTTTCTTTACTGAGAAAAAGTATTAAGTGTAACAGCATTCCAGCAGATCCTAAAAGTTAACTTGTTTTAACACACTTCCTGCTTGCTGACCTAAGGCTCTTGATCTGTAACAAAACTAATTTACTTTTGGGGCTCCTGGATGGCTCAGAAGATTAAGCATCTGACTCTTGATTTCAGCTCAGGTCATGATCTCCTGGTCCTGGATCAAGCCCAGTGTTGGGGTCTGAGAATCTGCTTAAGATTATGTCTCCCTTTCACTCTGCCCCTCCCCATGCTCACTCACTGTCCCTCAAATAAACAAATAAATCCTAAAAAAAAAAAAAAAAAAAAAAAAAAAACCCTATTTTACTGTCTTTGAGATTTGCAGACCACTGGCCTTGGGGAATGAAGGACCAGAACATTCTCAGGCTGCAGAGACCACCAAGTCTGTGGGAAGCCACTTTGACTACCTGATTAGCCCAGCAATCTTTTAGCAAAACGTTTTTCTTTTTTAAGGCCTCTCTTTGCACATTCATAGACCTTGGCCTCCTTTGAAGAAAGAACAGAGCACTCTTGTACAAACCCCAAGTACCAAGGAGACAGAACTTGTGCAATCTGCAGGAACCATGACAACTCTAGCTGACATCGTCAGGTCTGCAGTAACCAGGAAATGTCACAGACCATCACACTCCCTTCTGATGAAACCCCTTTAAAAGTCTCCAGCCCAAGCAGAATGCTCAGAGTTGACTTTTGGACAAGAATCCCCCTTCTCCCCAGGTGGCCGGCCACCTAAATAAAGCTCATATACCTTTCCTCTCAAAACTTGCCTTATGTATGAATCCTTCGCTTCTTTGTGGCCACACTACCAATCTTACCCTAAGCCTGGATTGGTTTAGATTATTAGGTTTGTAAGAGAAAGCCAAACATTTAATCAGAATTTGGTCTGAGTCGCTTGAGATTTTAGTATTTGCCACACCTTAAATTCAATTTTTTTCTGAAGGCACTTTAATTCAAATGAACGATTTTTACTGCTTTAATCTCTTCTATTATTCTTTGGGTCTAAAAGTAAAAAACATACAAACAAAAAAGAAACAAAAAACAAAGTTAAAAATAAAAAGAACCAAGTTTATCCTTCTTGAATTCTTTCCTTTTCTTGTAATAACATACCAAACATGGACAAGAAATGTTTCATCGTTAATCCTATTTTTTCCAAGTTACTCCACCTATTTGCTTCTAAAGATATATTTCAATTGATAAATTCCTTAAAGTTTTTGCTATGTCATCTTCTATCTTCCCAAATCAGTTTCTTTTTCACTTATTGCCCCTAAAAATCTTTTCTTTTCTTTTTTTTTTTTTTTAAGCAGCACCCCATTTCAAGATAGAAACTTTTATCTTGATCACTCTAGATAAAGTCAAATTTGCATATCTTTGGTTTGCATGCTCATCTTTATCCTGCATTTGTTTCCTCTGGAACAAATGCATGTCTTCCAGGTTTACTATGGTAAAGAAGAATGAAGTAGGCATGTCATTGCAGCCCAAGAGACACATATTGTGCCTGTTTAGTGTTGATTAACTATATTCATTGCCTAGTCTCAAAATAACTGCAGGGGATGCTGGGAAATGTAAAGAAGCTTGTTGTATACCTGTGCACATGCACATCAACTATCGATAATATTAACTAAATTACTCTTTAATATCTCAGTGGCAAGGTTTGCTTTCCTTCTAATACACATTGGCCCATGCTCACTTTTAACACCCTGTGATGGGCTGCCCAAGCCTCACCAAATAATGCCTGGAAGCCAGAAGTCAATTCCCAGTTCCATTCCTCAAAATTCCTTGGGCAAAAAGTGGGAATTTTTTTTTTTTTTCTAGAATACATGTATAGTTGCAAGTAAAAATCTCTGCTTGGGATATTTACAACCCACTAGTAAAATTTTCATTGGATAACACTCCAAACAAGTTCATAAAACTAAAAAGCAGACAAATTCATATAGAGAAAGCTCTCAAATAGTCTTCTTTACCTGTGAGTTTAGGGGTGTGATGGGGGTTGAGATAGTTAAAAAAATATATTTGTTTTTTTAGTATGTTTTGTTTTTCTCAGTTTGGGAAAGATTTTAATTTATTTGTGTAAGTAGTGAACACATACACCTGTATATTTACATAAACACATATGTTTAAATTTTGAGCTCTTCTAAAACATCTTTCCTCCCTTTTGTCTTTATTTTCCACCTCCATACACAACAGGGTCCCTTCATATCCATAAGCTCACATGAATACTCAACATAATTTTTAACCATTCTCCAATAATTATACATAAACATACTGTGCATGTGCATGTGTTAATACACATAGAAAAGATATTTTTGGTTATTGCATTACAGGATGATATGATATCTGTTTATCTACCTATATTATACACATTCAACTGGGTTTCATGGAACAAGCTTATTTCTTTGAGAAATGCTGCTTTAGCATATTTTCAATGGCTGTGTGGTATTCTGGTTAAATGTAGCTTCATTAGTTTAAATTTTTCTTATTTGCACATTACCTAGGTTTGCTACTTTTTGCTGCTATGAAAATCCCTGAAATAAGTATGTTCTTATGACCATTATGCTTTTATTTCTGTGAGAAAGATTCCCAGTAGAATTGGTGAGCCACAGAGTATATGTATTTTTAATTTTAATAGATATTTACCCAATTGCTTTCCAAACAGGAAATTATAACAATATACATATTGCTTTTCAAATAGTAGATTGTAACAATATACATATCTACTAGTAATTTGTGAGGTTACTTTTTTTCCTACATACAGCACAATACATCTGGATTTAATTACTGTGCATTTGTAGTATGCTAATATCTAGTAGGAAAAATGTACCTCACAGTTTTTCTTTTTTTCTTTCACATTTTTCATACTTCCAGATAGAATTAAAAAATTATAATGATACTTGAAGATTGATGAACTTTTGATAGTTTGTGAGAAATTAACATTTTTATTTATTGTTTTTATCTTATTTTTTAAGACTTTATATTTTACTTCATTGTTTTTATTTTTAGTTTTTATTCAAATTCTGGTTAGTAAACATACAGTATAATACTAGTTTCAGATACACAATGTAGTGATTCAACACTTCCATACTCTACCAGGTGCTCATCACAAGGGAACTCCTCCATCCCCATCACCTCTTTCAAGCCTACCTCAACCCACTTCCCCTCTGGTAACCATCACTTTGTTCTCTATAATTAAGAGTCTGTTTCTTGGTTTGCCTCCCTCTCTGTTTTTCCTTTTGCACATTTTTTTTTTGTTTTTTATATTCCACATATGAGTAAAATCATATGGTATTTATCTTTTCTTGATTGACTTATTTTGATTGGCATTAGACTCTTAACTTACATCCATGTCATGGCAAATGGCAAAATACCATTCTTTATTATGATTGAAAAATATTCTGTTGTATATATATTCCACATCTTCTTAATTCTATTCATTTATCAAGGGACACTTGGGCTGCTTACATAGTTTAGCTATTGTAAATAATAGTGCAATAAACATAGAGGTGCTAATGCTTTTGTATTTTGGGGGTAAATAGTAGTGTGAACACTGGGTCTTTGGGTAGTTCTATTTTTAACCTTTTGAGGAACTTCTATGCTGTTTTCCACAGTGGGTATACCAGTTTGCATTCCCACCAACAGTGAAAGAAACTGATGGTTTTATTCTGTGAAATCTTACCATTCAAGTACACAGTGCACTTTTCTATCCTGTTGACATTTTGTATTACGTCTTTCAATATGATTTGATTGTTTTTATCTATATAGGTCCTGTGCCTTTGTGGTGGACACTGTTTCTAATTATTTTATTTTTACTGTATCTATTGTGGGAAGAATTGTTTCCCAATTCTATTTCTAGGCATGTTTTGTTATCCTACAGATCAGTTATTGATTTCTGTGTTTTTAGCTTTCGTCAACTTTCAGCTTAATGAAATTCCATCAAAAAACACCTGTAGTGTCAGCAAAGCTTGGTTTGTTGGATTTATCGAAATAAGAAAGAAAAATATCCTGGAAAAATTTTAACAGCACCTCCAAAAGCGAAAGTAGAGAATGGTGGTTTTTTTTGTTTGTTTTTTTAGGATCTGGCTAGGTGATGGATTTTAATACAAGTGTTGAAAGGTTGGGGACTACTAGGCAGTGTGTAAGACATAACAGTTTGCCACTAAGAGGCATGGTGAGATAAAATTTTGAACCGAGTTTTGATCAACAGGTTGTTATGTTTGTCTTGATAATTCACGTGCTTTCGTATTTATGTTTTATTTTCAGGGGATAAGTATTTCATAGAGAAGATTCTAAGATTTTTTCACTTTTCTCAGTCTTATACACTAACGGAAAAATAACTTGACAGTTGTATTTTTCCCTAAAGAAGAAAATTACATTGGCTTAAGCTCAACTTCTCCCTGCTTTTAGTCACTTGTTAGCCCAAAATAGATTACAACATTGTTGCTTATGAATATAATCAATTTAAAATTTCAGTACTTTTTGCTGCGTTGTAGATATATGAAATGGCTCTGCTAGTAGTTTTTCCAACATATTAGTTTGAGGGGTTTTTTTGTTTGTTTGTTTGTTTGTTTATTACTTTTGCTTGAAAATCATTTGGTGGATTCCTTGAAGGGACAATGTCCAGCAGCAATATTTCAGACTTTGAAGATGACACATTTAAGCATAGAAACATAGAATAAAGGTCACGGGTGGCTCAGTGGCTAAGCCTCTGCCTTCAGCTCAGGTCATGATCCCAGAGATCAAGCTCTGCATCGGGCTGCCTGCTCAGTGAGAAGCCTGCTTTTCCCTCTCTCACTCCCACTGCTTGTGTTCCCTCTCTGGCTGTGTTTCTTTCTTTCAAATAAATAAAATATTAAAAAAAAAGAAATAAATATAGAATAATACTAAGAGATTGATATGATTTGGGATTTGAAGTCATATTTTAAGGAAAGCCCAAACTTTATTTCTGTGAAAGTTTGATTACAAAGAACAACTCCTGAGAAACATTGCCAGGTTTTATTATTGTTGAGACCGATACCTTCACATCACTCCCACAGTTCAATGGGAGTTTTATTTTTCTGGACATCTGACGCATTATTTTCTTTGTCACCCAAAAAGCACTTAGTGTTGGATTCAAATCATACAGAAAATCATCATTCTTCCTGTAACACATGAGGAATCACAGCAGGCTGGTTGTCAGCCAAAAGAATGTAAGTTACAAACAATAATTACATGGGGTATATATTTTATTTTTTTATTTACAATTTTTTTAAAGATTTTATTTATTTATTTGACAGAGAAAGAGAGAGATCACAAGTAGGCAGAGAGGCAGGCAGAGAAAGAGGGGGAAGCAGGCTCCCTGCTGAGCAGAGTCCAACATGGGGCTCTATCCCAGGACCCTGGGATCATGACCTGAGCTGAAGGGAGAGGCTTAACCCTCTGAGCCACTCAGGTGCCCCATATGGTGTGTATATTTTAATCAGAAACATGTACAAAGCAGAATTAAGGATAAGAAATTTATGAACATCACAGATAGGAGGTTTAAATACCTATTAATAATCCAGATCCTTAAGTAAGTGAAGAGGAAAGAAAATAATGATGAAAGAACAAATGTAAGCAGATTAAAATATAAAAATCAGTGACTCTAATCAGTTGGAGCTTGTTTTCTGGATCTTATACAGAAACTGTCTCCTTTATGCTGTCATCATATTGATCGATGTTCTGGGGTAAGTATTATGTCCCCTCAAAACTGAAAACTTCTTAAGAGCGCTGGACTGAGGTCTCTAAGATAGCTTTTTATGACTCAAAGGCATCTTTAAATCCCCTTGATTGTGAGATAGAGATCTAAATCTCAACAATCTAGAGTTTCATTGCTGCTTTAGTTTTTGAGAGCTTCTGGTGTTATCTTCATTGAGGCTTGGTGCACATATTTACTGACATTCACGCAAAAGATGAAAGTTCCTAAGCCAAAATCAGAATTATAAGATTGGAATTACCTCTTGAGGGGTAACACATAATTTATAATGACATGTTCAGTGGTTTACTCTAGGAGTAAATAATACTGTATGAAGGAAGGACACTGAAAATCTTCCGGGTTTCTTGAATTATATCACAAAATATGACTTGAATTATATCACAAAATATCACAAAAAGACTTAGCATATTTGACAAGTGAATTGGAACCCAGCAATCTAGAAATACATCTTTTGGTAAAATGATTTTTCTAACCAGTTTTTGAATATGAAAATGAGTATGTTCCTGAGTTATGCACAGTCATTGAGATGTTCATTTTTACTCCATAAGTAACTTAAAGCAACTGAAACTCATTTCTGAAGCAAGATTTTATTTCAAATATGATCAACTAAAGAACTCCTGCAGTATTATTGAGTTGATTAAAACTTAAATAATGCTAAAGAATACTGCTTGTTTCTGGTACCTTCCTTTTATATGGAGAAGGACAGAACTTAATGTTACCTAATAAATACTCCAGAGAACCCAAAAATAGTTATTTTACAAGCTTTTTCAGTCTTATTGTTTTGGAATTTGGGAACTGGATTGGAAAAAACAAAAAAAAAACCCAAGAGGGGCTGTCAAAAGAGACAAACATTAACAGAATTGTAGTAGCTAAAAAAGGAAGTGATTATAGGAATTATTTTGAAAACCCATCACAACAAGAATGAGAAAGAAAGCACATAACAATAAAAAACAATGAATATTAGTAACTTAATTATTTTTCAAAAAGAAGAAAATTTTATCAAAATTATACCTATAATTTCAGAGAATTAAGTACATATTTTGGTAATACAGAGAAGCAACTTATCTGGACAGAATTATTCTATCATTTTATGGAAATAAAATACCAATTCTGCTTTTCATATATCCTCATTGTAATATATTTGGTAAATTATTCATAAATCTTCCCCTTCATTACTAACTCCATTAACATTGATTCTATTTTATAGAATTCAATACAATGTATTTTCCTTTATATTCATGATTCATAAGCATAACCAATCAGGGAATCCAAATGTACCTTCCTCACACTTTTGACATTTTTACTGTGATCTCATATTTGTCTTCTATTATCTTTTAAATTTTTTAATAAAAAAATCTGATAAAAGACTGCTATCCAAAATATACAAAATCACTTAAAAGCCAACAATAAGAAAACAAACAACCCAGTTTAAAAAAAAAAAAAAAACACAAGAAAGAAAAGATCAAAGACCTTAACAGACAACTCCTCCAATAAGATATTAGATGGCAAATAAGCCTAACAAACATGTTTACATTACATGTCATTAGGATAATGCAGATTCAAACAATGAGAAACCACTACAAACATATTATAATGACCAAAATCTAGAAAACTGACAATGACAAATGTGTGTGATGATGTGAAACAACAGGAATTCTCAGTTGTTAGTGGAAGCGCAAAATGGTACAGCCACTTTAGAGATTTATTTATTTGAAGGGTGGGGAGGAGCAGAGGGATTGGGGAAAGGGAGAGAATATCAAGCAGATACCACCCCTATTCCACCCCGACCAGGGAGCCCACAGCAGGCCTCAATCTTACCACCATGAGATCATGACCGGAGAGAAAATCAAGAGTGGGATGCTTAACCGACTGAGCCACCCAGGTACCCCAGTACAGCCACTTTAAAAAACAAATTGACAGCTTCTTATAAAATTAAACATATCCTGGGGCATCTGGGTGGCTCAATCATTAAGCGTCTGACTTCAGCTCATGTCTTGGAGCCGGGATTGAGCCCCGCATTGGGCTGCCTGCTTGGCAGGAAGCCTGCTTTTCCTTCTCTCACTCCCCCTGCTTGTGTTCCCTCTCCATCTGTGTTTCTCTCTGTAAAATAAATAAATTAAAATCTTTTAAAAAAATTAAAAATATTTTAAAAATAAAATTAAACAAATCTTTATCATATGAGCCAGAAATCATGCTCCTTGGCACTCATCAAAAAAACTGAAAAAATTTGTCTAAAAAAGTCTATCCATGGATATTTATAACAACTTTATTCATAATTGCCAAAACTTGGAAGGAGCCAACATATCTTTCACTAGGTGAATGGCTAAACTGTGATACATCCAGACAATGGAAAATTATTCAGTGTTAAGAAGAAATAAGCTATCAAGTTATGAAAAGATATGGAGGGACTTTAAATTCATTATATTAAGTGAAAGAAGCTAATTTGAAAAGTTTACCTATTGCATGATTCCAACTATATGACATTCTGGAAAAGGCAAAACTATGGAGACAGTTAAAAAAAATATCAGTGGTTGCCAGGGTTTGGGTTGTGAGATGAATAAATGGAGCATAGAGGATTTTAGGGGAGAAAAAATATTCTATAAGATACTTAAAAGTGCTATAAAGAACAGTCACAGAAAGAAACAAATGGAGAGAGAGAAGAAAGGAAAAGAAAAGAAAAAATTAAAACAAGAAAAGAGAAAAAAAGAGAGAAGAGAGAGGAAAGAAAGAAAGAAAGAAAGAAAGAGGGAAAAAAGAAAGAAAGAAAATTAAATTAAAATTATTGAGTCATAGAGAGGACCCTATGATGATGGAAGAATATTACAGACCATGCCCTTAAACCCTGGAATCTGTGAGTGTGTTACTTACCATGGCAAAAAGAGCCTCATGGATGTGAATAAGGTTAAAGAATTTTAGATTGGAAGATTATCCTGGATTATCCAAGTGGGCTTAATGTAATCATATGGGTCCTTCAAAGTGAAAAATTGTTCCTGGTTTGAGTCAGTTAGAGATGTGATTATGGAGAGATGGAATACTGTGGACAATGAAGATGGAAAAAGAGATCAGAAGCAGGGGATGTGAGCAGTCTTTGTAAGGTGGAAAATGCAAGAAAATATTTCCTAGAGCCTCCATAAAGGAACACAGTCCTGATGACACTTTGATTTTTGCCCCAGTGAGAACTATGCTGGTTTCTAATCTATAGAATTTAGCATAATAGATCAGTGTTGTTTAAGACACTAAATTTGTAGTAATTGACATAATTTGTATGCCAGCAATAGAAAATTGATATAAGCATGAAGTGATAGTTAACTTATGAGCCATCCTCCATTTGTACATCTTTTTCAAGCAAATTTCAGAATTCTGAAACAGAAGCACAGAAAATGAATTTTGTTTTGTTTTCTCAAATATGAAGATTTGCAAATTAACTGCAGTGGAAGAAGAAGGAAAGGAAGGAAAGGAAGAAGAAGGAAAACTGTATTTTTTTCCCCCCTGTGGGCTACCTCCATCCAGAGTTCCACAAAAGTTGTAAAGTGCTGTGGATACTATTTTTTTTTTAAGGTTTTATTTATTTGACAGAGAGAAACACAGCCACAGAGGGAACACAAGCAGGGGGAGTGAGAGAGGGAGAAGCAGGCTTCCCGCCGAGCAGGAAGCCCAGTGTGGGACTCGATCCCGGGTCTCTGGGATCATGACCTGAGCCAAAGGCAGTTGCTTAACCAACCGAGCCACCCAGGCGCCCCACGTGGATACTATATTTGGACCACCTTGGATAAACTATTAAACAGAAAAAAATGTAGAAAAATGGATGATTTACCTTCATTCTTTTTTTTTCCTTCATTCTTAATTATAATTTATAATTATAACTTTATTTTTTATATAACAGCTTTTGAGAGAGACAGACCATGTGTGTGTTTGTGTAACAGCAGAGATAAAGGAAAGGGCAGAGAGGGAGGGCAAGAGAGAGTCCTAAAGCAGGCTCACGCTCAACATTGCAGAGCCCAAGGCAGGGATGGATCTCACAACCCCAAGATTATGACTGGAGCCAAAATCAAGAGTTTCACACTTAACTGACTGAGCAACCCAGGCACCCCTATTATTTGTATAACATTTTAGAGTTAGTTCAAAATTAGTCTTAATTTTTGTCTCATGCAGAATGTTCCATTCAAATATAAGCTTAAGAGTTAGAGAAATTTTCTGCCCTATTTTATTACCAATGCTTAAATACAATAAGCACTCTGTAAAGTTTTGTTGAATGAATGGATTATTCTAATTATGGTACAGATAGTATTTAGATAATCTTGTTCCACTTTTTTTTATTATATTATTTTATTTTTTCAGTGTTCCAAGATTCATTGTTTATGCCCAAAACCCAGTGCTCCATGCAATACATGCCCTCCCATCCCCCACTCTCTCCCCTCCAAGACCTTCAGTTTGTTTCTGAGTCCAAAGTCTCTCCTGTTTCATTTCCCTTCCAGAATTACCCTTCTTCCCATTTCCTTTCCTTCTCCTACTGTCCTCTATATTACTCCTTATGCACCACAAGTAAGTGAAACCATGTGGTACTTGACTTTCTCTACTTGGCTTATTTCACTCAGCATATTCTCTTCCAATCCAGTCCATGTTGCTACAAAAGTTGGTATTCTTCCATTCTGATGGAGGCGTAATATTCCATTGTATATATGTACCACATCTTCTTTATCCACTCATCTGTTGAAGGGCAGCTTGGCCATTGCTGCAATGAACATTGGAGTACATACGGCCCTTCTTTTCACCACATCTGTATCTTTGGGCTAAATACCCAGTAGTGCAATTGCAGGGTCAGAGGGTAGCTCTGTTTTTAATTTTTTAAGGAATCTCCACACTGTTTTCCATAGCGGCTACACCAACTTGCATTCCCACCAAGAGTGTAAGAGGGATCCCCTTTCTCCGCAGCCTCTACAACACTTGTTGTTTCCTGTCTTGTTAATTTTGGCCATTGTGACTGGTGTAAGGTGGTATCTCACTGTGGTTTTGATTTGAATTTCCCTGATAGCTAGTGATGATGAACATTTTTTCATGTATATTAGCCATTTGTATGTCTTCTATGGAAAAATGCCTCTTCATGTCTACTGCCCATTTTTTGATGTGATCATTTTATTTTTGGATGTTCAGTTTGAGTAGTCCTTTATAGATCTTGGATATCAGCCCTTTGTCTGTAGTGTCATTTGCAAATATCCTCTCCCATTCCATGGGTTGCCTCTTCGTTTTGTTGACTGTTTTCTTTGTTGTGCAGAAGCTTTTTATTATGATGAAGTTCCAAAAGTTCATTTTCACTTCTGTTTCCTTTGCCTCTAGAGACATGTCTTGAAAAAAGTTGCTGTGGCTGATATCAAAGAGGTTACTGCCTATGTTCTCCTCTAGGATTTTGATGGATTTCTGCCCCACGTTCAGGTCTTTCATCTATTTCGAGTTTATCTTTCTGTGTTGTGTAAGAGAATGATCTAGTTTCATTCTTCTCTACATAGCAGTCCATTTTCCCAGCACCATTTATTGAAGAGACTGTCTTTTTTCTACTGGATATTTTTTCCTGCTTTGTCGAAGATGATTTGCCCATAGATTTGTGGGCCCATCTGGACTCTCTACTCTATTCCATTGGTCTATTTGTTTTTGTACCAGTACCATGCTGTCTTGGTGATCACGGCTTTGTAATAAAGCCTGAAATCAGGTAACGTGATACCCACAGCTTTGTTTTTTTTCTTGAACAATTCCTTAGCAATTTGGGGTCTTTTTTAGTTCCATATAAATTTTAGAATTGTTTGTTCCAATGCTTTGAAAAATGTTGGAATTTTGATCAGGATGGCATTGAAAGTATAGATTGCTCTGGGCAGTATAGACATTTTAACAATGTTTATTCTCCCGATGCATGATCATGGAATGCTCTTCCATCTTTTTGTAGCTTCTTCAATTTCTTTCATGAGTGTTCTTTAGTTACTCATGTACAGATCCTTAACTTCTTTGGTTAGGTTTATTCCTAGGTATTTTATGGTTTTTGGTGCCATAGGAAACAGACTCAATTCTCTGATTTCCCGTTCTATATTTTCATTGTTAGTGTATAAGAACGCAACTGATTTCTGTGCATTGAATTTGTATCCTGCCACATTACTGAAGTGTTGTATGAATTCTAGAAGTTTGGGGGTAGAGTCTTTTCAGTTTTCCACATACAATATCATGTCATCTACAAATAGAGAGAGAGATTGACTTCTTCTTTGCCAATCTGAATACCTTTTATTCCTTTCTGTTGTCTGATTACTGTTGCTAAGACTTCTAACACTATGTTGAACAATAGTGGTTAGCGTGGGCATCCTTGTCTTGTTCCTGATCTCAGAGGGAAGGCTGTCAGTTTCCCCTGTTGAGAGTGATATTCGTCATGGATAGATTTTATGAGGTTGAGAAATGTTCCCTCTATCCCTATACTTTGAAGAGCTTTAATCAGGAATGAATGTTGTATTTTGTCAAATGCTTTTTCTGCATCACTTGAGAGTACCATGTGGTTCTACTCTCTTCTCTTTTTGATTTGTTCTAACACATTGATTGATTTGCAAGTGTTGAACCACCCTTGCATTTCTGGGATAAATCCCACCTGGTCATGGTGGATAATATTTTTAGTGTATTGTTGGATCCTATTAGCAAGGATCTTGTTAAGAATCCTGGCATCCAAGTGTTTGATTTTCTTCTGAACTTTTTGTGTTTGAGTTCCAGTTTCACGGCATTGTGGTCAGAGGACATGCAGGGAATAATCTCGATCTTCTGGTATCAGTTCAGCCCTGATTTGTGACCTAGTATGTGGTCTATTCTGGAGAAAGTTCCATGTACACTTGAGAAGAATGAGTATTCTGCTGTTTTAGGGTTGAATGTTCTCAATATATCTATGAGATCCATCTGGTCCAATGTGCCATTTAAAGCTCTTGTTTCTTTGTTGATTTTCTGTTTAGATGATCTGTCCATTGCTGAGAGTGGCGTGGTAAGATCTCCTACAATTAATATATTTGTATCAATATGACTTTTTATTTTGCTTAACAGTTGGCTTATGTAGTTGGCTGCTCTCATGTTGGGGGCATAAATATTTACAATGGTTAGATCTTATTCATGTATAGACCCTTTGATAATGATGTAGTGCCCTTCTGTGTCTCCGAATATAGTCTTTAGATTAAATTCTAATTTGTCTGATATGAGAATTGCTACCCTAGCTTTACTTTGAGGTCCATTAGCATGAAAGATAGTCCTCCATCCCCTCACTTTCAATCTGAAAGTGTCTTTATTTTTTATTTTTTTTTAAGATTTTATTTATTTGACAGAGAGAAACACAGCCAGAGAGGAAACACAAGCAGGGGGAGAAGCAGGCTTCCCACCAAGCAGGGAGCCCGATGTGGGACTTGATCCTGGGTCTCTGGGATCATGACCTGAGCCGAAGGCAGTCGCTTAACCAACTGAGCCACCCAGGCACCCTGGAAGTGTCCTTAGATTCAAAATGTGTCTCTTGTAACAGCATGTTTGTCCCACATTTTTATATGTCCTTTTATTGCCCACCTAATGGATTGCTCTGACTATGTATAGAAAATAATCACATTGCAGGTGCTTGGTGGCTCAGCCAGGTAAGCATCCAACTCTTGATTTTGGCTCAAGTTATTATCTCAGGTTTATCAGATCAAGCTCCACCTCAGGCTCCATGCTGGGTTTGAAACCTGCTTGGGATTCTCTCTCTCCCTCTTCCTTTGGTCCTCTCCCATCTTCTCCAGTCTCTTAAAAAAAAAAAAAAAAAAAAAAACTAAAAAAAAAAAAGTAATAAATAAATAAGTAAATAAATAAATAATAAATAAATAAATAAATAAAATCACATTGCTTTCAGTCCTTCATTCTGCTTCAAAGTGGGAGACTTCAGATGTATGAGACCTCCTAGGCCCTGATCTGGCATCGTTCACTAGTCTCTAGTGGTAGTAGCACAGAGCTGATAGTGAGTTCTGTAAGGCATTCCAGAGTGTTCCATGCTACTGACACAAAAGAGAGTCCTGCTACTACTGGTTGTTACTTTTTATATGGAAATACATACCAGCATAAATAAATAACATAAATTGTGTTTATGTAATTCTGGGATTTTTCACAAAGTATAAGTACTTATATAATACACACACTGACATAATATAATCAGAATCCCAGAGCTCTTTTGTAGTCTTTTTCAGTCAGCTACTGACCCCTTACATCAGGCTCTCTGCTCAGCAGGGAACCTGCTTCCCCCTCTTTCTCTGCCTGCCTCTGCCTATTTGTGATCTCTCTGTCAAATAAATAAAATTAAAATATAGATTAAAATTGTATGATATATATTCAAATTCCTCTTTAACCTTTAAATTAATTGAAAACTTTTAAGTTTTAAGAAGAAAGCTTTTAATCTGCCACCAATAGGTTAAGAGAGGAAAGGTGATACTCTTATAAAACTTAATGAATGGTGTGGTAATGCTAAATAATGACACAAACACTGTTAGATTTTTTGATAGAGTGTCTTTTAATTATTATTCTTTCTTCCTGGAAATGTAGTTATCTTTAAGTGATAACTTTTGGAGGACTGAAGCCATATTTAATAATAATATGATAATTTACTATCTTGGAATATCTAAGTAAAATCTATTCAGCCATTTTTGTAATGAGAACAATTTCTGAAGAATATTACTTTGAATCATAGATAATGCCCGATCTATTTTTACAACTTGCTCAGCAAGAATGAATTAAACTGATTGTCATCTTCAAATAAAGAAAAATAGTTTTAGTTTCTATAATTAAAATATTGCTAATTTGAAAATCTTCAAAATAGGATGAATGTTTCTTGCACAAAATTACATATTAACAATGCAAAATTTCCCATCATGTAAATCAATGCTCTTAGCTTTGTATTACATAAAATGTTTACAAAGCCTAATATCCTCTAATAATTTCAGACATTGTAGTGAACCTATCAATGAGTTTGGACTATTACCATATAGCGAAGTATTTTTTCTAGAATATAAGAATTGTTAGTAGATGGAGAAAATTTAGTGGGATTCAAAAAAGCTTATTCTCATTATTATTAATTACTAATTATTATTTTCTTTATCAGTTTTTCTGTTTTTAGTGTTAAAAGAGAGTACCTTGAACAGTTTTCTAATATTCTTTATTTTCAGACAAAGGGAGTATTAGAAAGTCGTGAAAAACTGGCATATTCTTTGATGGGTACTCACTCACCTGCTGGCTTTATTGGGGCTGAATACCCACACCACC
Source organism: Spilogale gracilis (assembly GCA_004023965.1). Taxonomy (NCBI): domain Eukaryota; kingdom Metazoa; phylum Chordata; class Mammalia; order Carnivora; family Mephitidae; genus Spilogale; species Spilogale gracilis. The sequence goes on along the minus strand of PITA01000768.1, from coordinate 14,364 downwards.
ACCACTACAACTTCCATGCTCGAGTCCCTATCTACTGTGACCAGTGGGTGTTCCAGGATCCTGCTCTAGCTTATTGCCATCATATGCTTCCATTTCTCCATTTGTCCATGCCCTACAGGTGGTTAAATATTTTGAATATAACCCTGGGTGGGGGCGGGGCAAAGTTTTCTATAATACACTGATGCAATAATAGAATGCTTGCTTTTTTGTTTAATGTTTTTGATAGGATATATCTCATTTATTATTTTTTTTCTAGGAATGTTAACATGGAGCTTTTTTTGAACTTCCACTTATATGCAATGTAGATAATGTCAAATTCAATTGAAAATATGGTCAGCAACAAAGGTCACCTTTGCAAGATTTGCCATGTTTGGTTTTTTTCCCTTTTATTCCTGAATTAATACATTTATTAATTTAGTTTATTATTATTTGCAGAATGAAAATTTTCCAATTTGATTAGGATCAGAATATTAAAATAAGGATATGACCAGAGAGCTCTGTGTTTATGTGAATTTAGTTTATATAAATTCTGTTTATATAAATATAGTTCTATGTTAAATAAATTCAAATTTACTTAAAGTTATCATTTGTTAAAATATTATATTTTCTTACATATGGATATTTATAATTCATTTTTTAAAGAATATAGTATGCTAAGATATATAAGCTAAGTCACGCAACTTCTATTGTTAAAATATTATGCTGTATGATGTTTGAAAACAGTAAGCACTTAACTACTATCCTCATTTTGTGATAAAATCCCTTGTAAATTTCAATATAAACATTTGCGATTTAGATAGCAATCAAATCATGTGTTCAGGTTTCCTTTTCTTTGATCATTTTTTAAAAATATTTATTTATTTGTTTGTTTGTTTGTTTGTTTGTTTGTTTGTTTATTTATTTATTGAGAGAGTGAGTGAGAGAAAACGTGAGAGGGGAGAAGGTCAGAGGGAGAAGCAGACTCCATGTAGAGTTGGGAGTCGGATGTGGGATTTGATCCCGGGACTCCAGGATCATGACCTGAGCTGAAGACAGTGGCTTAACCAACTGAGCTATCCAGGCACCCCAATCCTTTTCTTTGATCTTTAATTAAATCTCTTGTTTCTATTCCATATCTGAGTGTACAGGTCAGAAATACATAAATAATAACAAATAATGGCAGGAGAAGAATCATTTTGTTTGTAATTTTAATGAGAATGTCACACGTACTTTTCTTAATATTTTTTAATTTGACGTGTGTTTATATGCTATAAAACAACTTTTATCTGTATTATTTTAACTTCACTAGTAAAGGGTACTGAGCTTTATCAAATGCTTTGATAGCTTGCTTAGTGTATTAAAGAGTTTACATTTTAAAATTAATCATTCAGTAACATCATGCAGTATGTTTACTGTGTGTGATTGCATTTATGCGTTTCTATTTCAATTAAATTTGGGGGGCTTTCTGCTATCTTTTTAAATTTGAGGATTTTCCATTGTTTGTACAGGTAGAGTATTGATTTTAATAGCATATAATTTCCTGTATTACAAACAAAATTATAGAAATCTTCACTGTGAATCTCTCATTATCCAACAGCTTTAAAGTGACTTGAAATTTTAATAAAAATTGAAATCTATTTCCACAGTGACAATATTCAAGTGCTACATTTTTTACTATCATGAACCTTGTGCCAAAAGACCAGATTTGTAGAGATCACATAGCAAGCTTTTTAATTTTTTTAATGTTCACACAGAGAGATGGGCTGACGAATGTTCTTTCAGTATGTATTAAGGCAAAAGGAATATTGGACCATTTAGTTGCCATTAACATTTTTGAACATGCTGATTTTGTGTTAGACAACTGGCTAGCAGATGGATAGCAGAAAGACAAATCCTTAAGATCATACATAGATATTGCTGTGAAATAGAATGAAAGAGAATAAAATAGCAGAGAGGAGTAATGGATACAGACACAAAAGATAAATCAATTTATGTACCTTATATAATTTCTTTAGTTGTTTGCTGTTTGTTTCTAGGAAAAATCATCCCCATTTATTATTTCTGTGCCTAAAAATTAATCAATTTTAAATAATAAAATAGTATTACTCATCTTACTCTAACATGGAATAATCACAGAGAAATGATTTTACAATTAAAGTTCTGTTATTAATATCAAACAGTATTCTTTTTTTTTTTGAGATTTCATTTATTTATTTGACAGAGATCACAAGTAGGCAGAGAGGCAGGCAGAGAGAGAGGAGGAAGCAGGCTCCTTGCTGAGCAGAGAGCCGGATGTGGGCCTCGATCCCAGGACCCTGAGATCATGACCTGAGCCTAAGGAAGAGGCTTTAACCCACTGAGCCACCCAGGCTCCCAAACAGTATTCTTTTAACTCATTCCATCAAAAAAACCTTTTATATGTATTTGTCATTTTTCTAGACTTCTAGATCACAGTAGATATATTTTAAAATCATAAACAATATTTCACATATATTCACCTTAATTTTAAAAGTGTTTTTGTTGTGTGTGTGTGTGTGTGGTTATTTTATTTTATTTTATTTATTTGACAGAGAGAAACACAGCCAGAGAGGGAACACAAGCAAGGGGAGTGAGAGAGGGAAAAGCAGGCTTCCCGCGGAGCAGGGAGCCCAATGTGGGACTTGATCCAGGGTCTCCGGGATCATGACCTGAGCCGAAGGCAGTTGCTTAACCAACTGAGCCACCCAGGCGCCCCCAAAGTGTTTTTGTTTAAAGATTTATTTATTTATTTCAGAGAGAGAGCAGGAGTGAGATAGGCAGAGGGAAAGGGAGAGAAAATCTCAAAGCAGACTCCATGCTGAGTGCAGAGCCTGACACATGGTGGATCTCAGGACTATGAGAGGTCATACCTGAGCTGAAAGCAGGACTCCCACTTTTAACCAACTCTTCCACCCAGGTGCCCCACATTCCCCTTAATGTTTAACAGTAAGCAAATGGAATCTCAGACTTTATTAATAAAGTTCAGTTACTTGTTTTCCTTTTATTCTATGTCTGAATTTGGTGAGTGTCAAGTGGTGCAGTGGGGTAACTGAGATCATTTTTAAATTCAACTCTATTTGAAGCAGCAACATGCAGGCATTATGCTTGACAGGTAAGTATTATTCACTCTGCATTAAAATACTGCATAGAAATTCAGCTACTTAAGTAATTAAGGTTATAGTACACTAACAAAATGGATAAAAACGAAACAAAACAACTTCATCCATTTATAAATACATAACACTAAGCTCATTTATAATGAGAAAAAATATAAATCCGTTTTAATATACATGTGACTTTTAAATGGAAAATTATTTTTTTTAATGAAAAGATTAAGGAAGGAAGGAACATAAGGGTCTTTATAATTTCCTTAACTAATTTGAAAATGAGGGATCTGAGGGGTACCTAGGTGGCTCAGCCAATTAAGCATCTGCCTTCAGCTCAGGTCATGATCCAAGGGTCCTGGGATCCAGCCCCTGCTCAGTGGGGCATCTGCTTCTCCTTCTCCTCCTTGCACATGCTCTCTTTTGCCATTCCTGTTGTTATCACATTTCTCTCTCTTTCTCAAATTAATGAATAAAATCCCCCCCCCCAAAAAGTGAAGAACTTGAAATGATGGTACAGAATAATGTAGTTTAGAGTCTGCATGTTTAAGAGACTAGAAATAGGGTTGTCTGGTTTTTCTGTCTGTGGGAAGTGGGGAGTCCTCTGGAGCCAGAGTTCTTGGGTTGGAATCTTGGTTTATCTATTTTCCTACTGTGTGACTCCAAGTCTAATACCCAAATGAGAAGTGGCAATAATATAATTCTCCTCAGAATGGTTAAACACAGCAATCTGAAGAAATTAAAGATTTCCCTTTATTACCACCATGAAGCAAGGATAAAGAACTCTGAAGAAATTGGCAGACAGGTAGGTAGTGTATGTTGAGCTTTATCAGGTAATATAAAATGAACTTTGCCTTTCCAAGTTACATTCTTCTTTGCAGGAAGGCTCTTTCCTATATCTAGAACCAGTGGGTTAACTATTGTTTGACAAGAGAAGCTAGGACTTCTGAGTTGTTTGCAGTTGTCTAACACCGTTGCCTGTGTATGTTATCAGCCAAGGGAAGAGAAATTCTAAAAAGATTCCAGTTTCAGTTCACCATTTAAATCCTACCACAAAAATGTTGACCTTTTTGAGAAGAATGATTCAGGTGAGAAATAGAAGTGTTCTTCAATCTACTAACACAATCTACTAACATATTTTAAGTGCCTTAAAAATTTATCTACTATAATGCTTCTCAATTTCTATATTGAACAGGAGCAAAATGAGAATTTCAAAGTGGTTTGATATCTTGGGTAACAATACGTACGCTACATAAAAAATAAATGAAGGAGACACTCATACAGTTCTTAGCAAAAAGGTATTGTTTATAGGTTGTGTCATTCCATAATAATATTGTTTTTAAGGCCTTGCTAAATATGTGGTCTGTATTGTCTTCCTCTGTGGCCCTGAATATCTCATCTCCAGGACAACCAGTTGTTAACATAAACTTGTCCACCATGGAGTTCATAACGTCCTGCCTACATATTTATGTTTTTAAGGTTCCCTGCATTATTTGTACATATTTCTACTCAGCTTTTACTTACTATATACAGCTCTTGGACATAAAGAGGATGAAGTTCAACTAACTCTAACAAAACTATATATATTTTAAAGATCTTATTTATTTATTTGACAGAGAGAAACACAGCTAGAGAGGAAACACAAGCAGGTCCAAAGTCTGAAAGTCCATTAATTTGGGGTGCCTGGGGGGGGGGCTCAGTTGTTAAGCATCCAAGAATATCTTGTGCATAAAACTGTCAAACAAACTACCCTCAAAAAATCCTTGAGAAAAAAATCATTCAAGCACAAGATCAATTTACAGAAATTCAAGTAGCAATTTTTATCTTACAATCATCAGAACGTTGAAAATCGAAATTGCATAAAAATCAAGGAAAGCAAATTTAACCACTTAGAGGACTCTAGTCACCTACTAAGAGTTTAAAGACATGTTAAGAATATCATCGCCTGTAAGAAAGGTTATATCATTATGGTCAAACTAAAGAATGTAAAATTGACAGTCATTAGGGGAAGACAAGCTTAGGGTGGGGCAATCTTTCAGGTATGGCTCCCAAATGGTAGTAGATATTGGATTCATTTTTAAAGATGATCAAGGGAGAAGGGTCACCCCAAAGTTTTGGTAAGCTTTCCTAACTCAAAGATGAGACTGACCCGACTCCTGGGAAGGCTAAAGTAAAGCTTTCAGAAGAAGGCCTTGCATCTCTCTTATGGTACAACATTTTCTTTTATTCCTTCTTTCGTGATGAAAATAGCTCCCTCCAACATTGGACAGAGAGACAGGTATATATAAAGAATTAAAATTTATTTGAGCTGAAAATCAGGAGTTGAAACTTCCAGAAGAAGTGAACCCCCGTAAGAAAACTGAAGTTGTGAATGATTAATTGCTGGATGCTCAGTGTAGACAAGTTTGAGAGTTAAAAACTTAAGGAATTCCAATATTAGGAAAAGACACACACTGTTTTGAGTGGTACCTCTAGAATCACTACTTTCTCATGGTGAGATTAGAGAAAAATCCTCTAATGCTTCTGACGGAAAGAAAGGGAAACTGTTATTTTGAAATACGTTAGAGCAACATGAAATATGTTAGAACAACAAAGTATGTTTGTTATTCTTCTTAATAAGATTTGCCCTCAAGAGAAACAGTTTTAGCAGAGACTAACCTATTGGGATTTTACCAGGTCTTCCCTAACCTGAGCAAAAGAAAATACACAGTTCCATATCACTCTGGCATTCCACACAGGAGAAGGGAAATACCTCAACAGAGATTCATAAGTGGAAACTACCGGAACCAGTGTCATGGTAAGGAAATCTGAATTCTGAGAGTTCAAAATTCTGGAAGGATCTAATCACAGTGATACCCCCATGATATTGTGAGACATATCTCTAGGGGCTCAAGGAGCTTCCCACATCAAAGATAGGTGAAAAATCCATTCATACTTCTGCAGAAGATGGGAAAAGAAAACATTTTGAAACATACCAAAATACCCCATCCTTCTCAATGTCTGGCCTAAGGGAAAGCAGTTTACTAGAGCCTAATCTACTGGGGTTATCAGAGACTAAATGAAAGGGAAGTAAGACAGAAAGTAAAAGAAGACATATTTGATGCAATATTGACTGAGAACATCATTTTCAAACTACAGAAAACCAAAAATAAACAAAATATCCTGAGACCAAAGATTCCCTGGGCTTTAAAAGATGACAAAATAAAACTATAAACAGCTCTATACCCCAAATTTGATAACCTACATAATATGGACCAATTCCTTCAAAGACATAATTTCTCAAAACTCACACAAGAATAAATCAACAATCTGAATAGGGCCATATGTATTATAGAATTTGAGTAAATAATAATATTCCAAAACAAAAAGCACCTGACCCAGATGAGTTCACTGGTGAATTCTAACAAATATTTAAGGAAAAAACTGTAACAACTTTTTATAATTTCTTTCAGGGGATAAAGCAAATGGAATACTGTATAACTACTTTTGTGAGAACAGGATTACCCTAATAGCAAAACTATATAAAGATGTTACAAGAAAACTATAGACCATTGTCTCTCATTGGGTGTGGATTCAAAACTCCTAATGAAAATATTAGCCAATGAAATCCAACAATGTATAAAAATAATACAACACAACAAAGTGCATTTTATCCCAGGTGTGCAGAGCTGCTTTGACATTCAAAAATTAAGTAATGAAATACATCACATCAATAGGTTAAAAATTACATGATTTTGCAAAATGCTGAAAAAGAACATTTGACAAAATTCAGCACCCATTCATGATTAAATTTCTCATTAAACCAGAAATAGAAGGGGACTTTCTTAACTTGATAAAGACTACAAAAAACATACAGTGGGTTGTTCAGAGGATTAAGCCTCTGCCTTCGGCTCAGGTAATGATCTTAGGGTCCTGGGATCAAGTCCCACATCAGGCTCTCTGCTTGGTGGGGAGCCTGCTTTCCCCTTTTTCTCTGCCTTTCTCTCTGCCTATCTGTGATCTCTCTCTCTATCAAATAAATAAAGAAAATCTTAAAAAAAAACCTACAGTGAACATCACACTATAGAGAAACTATAAACTTTCCACTTAGATCAGGTATAAGGCAAGGATGTTTCCCTTTACCACTCTTTTTCACTATCATAGTGGGAGTCCTATATGACACAATAACACAGGAAATGTAAATAAAATGTATATAGATTGGAAAGGAGGAAATAAACCTATCTTTGTTCACAGATGATATGGTTGTCTATGTAGAAAATAGCAAGAATTGACAAAACAAATAAAAAAAGACTGTTATTCATATTTAATTTTTTTAAAACTCAAAAATAAGAAATGCACAAAATATCTGAACAGATGTCTCATCAAAGAATATATACAGTTGATAAATATATGAAAAGGTAGTTGATATTATATATCGTTAGGGAATTTCAAATTAAACAATGATGTGATACCATTGTAAACCTGCTAGAATGATAAATTCCAAAACATTCACAATATCAATTCCTGGGGAGGATGTGAAGCAACATAAACTCTCATTCACTGCTGGTGGGAATGCACAGTGGTACAGCCACTTTGGAAGACAGTTAGTTTCTTACCATGCTAAAGATATTCCAACACCCCAGCAATTGCACTCCTTAGTATTTACCCAAATGAATTACAAATATATGTCCACAAAACCTGCACACAGCTATATAGTAGCTTTATTCATAATTCCCCAAACTTAGAAGCAACCAAGATGTCCTTTAGAAGCGAATGCATGACTAAAAGAGGAATAGCCATTTATTGGACTACTACTCATTGAAATAAAGATATGAGTAATTAAACCATAGAAATACTTGGAAGGAACTTAAATGTGTATTACTAAGTGAAAGAAAACAATCTAGAAAGGGTACATACTTATGATTCCAATTAAATGACATTTTGAAAGAAGCATAATTATGGATTAGGAAAGTCAATGATTTCCAAGAGTTTGGGCAGAGGAAAGGTAGCAGGTGGAGCACAGGAATTTTTTTAGGGCAGTGAAACTATTCTGTATGATTATCTGCATGATAATAGTGTATATAAGCCATTATGCATTTATCAAAATGCACAGAGTGCACAACAAAAGAGTGAGCATGAATGCAAGCTATGGACTTCAGTTAATGATTATCTGTCCATGTTTGGTTCATAGATTATAGCAAAGGCACCACACTGGTGGAAGAGAGATTATGAGAGAACTATATGGAAACTCTGTATTTTCCACTCAATTTTGCTCTAAACATGAAAATACTCAAGTAAAATGCATTAATTAAAAATAACAAATAGTAATAATGCTGGTTGACTACATATCTTGCTTTTAAATTCACCCCATTAAATAGGAAGAAAAAGAACAATAAGTAAAACGTATGACCCAAAGAGTTTCACATTCCCTCCTATTAAGTTTCTGTCCTTGCAACATTCATATATTGAAATCCTGGAGCTCATGTGGTGGTATTAGGAGATCAGGTCTTTTGGAAGGTGTTTTAATCATGAGACTGGCACCCTTATGAATAGATTAGTGCCCTTATAGGAGATCCCAGAGAAACCTAGCCCCCACTGTCCTATAGAGTATATAAGAAGGTGTGCAACTGAGCATGCTGGGCCCTCATCCAACCATGCTGCCACTCTGCTTTTGGACCTCTAGCCTCCAGAATTCTGAGAAATACATTTCTGTTGTTTATAAATTACCCAGTCTGTGCTTTGTGTGTATAGCAGCCCAGAATGGACTAAGATGCCCCTCTCACTGTACTCCTATGAAAAAAAAATTGTTGTTAGTTTTTCCTTTGGATGTTTATTTTTTATGCAAAATCAAGACCACTAAGTCTTTCACATTTTATGGCGATAAACTTTATCAAATGAGCAAACTTTTTCTCTTTTTTTCCTTTTCTGGAAAAGGAAAATGTGGTTCCTCTGGTTCTTTGCTGTAGACCTAGAGTTGTCTTTCATTGTCACGTGAGTGATATTCACTTATGCATTCAACAATATTAATTTAGCATTTGCTATGTTCTAGGAACCATGGTAGGCACCAAAGATCTGATACTTTTTGTTAGGTGGCCAAGGTGTAGAAGGAGCAAAATTGGCACTGGGACCTGGAGTGAACCTGGGCTTTAGGTATTATCTAGTTTAATGTTTTCCATATTATCAAGTCCAGCTGGTCAGAAGACTACTTTGAAGTATTTGGTAATATGGTTTTCCCTTGCCCTTTTTTTGGGTATCTTGAATAAAATGTACAGGCATCCTGAATTCGCTAGATGAATAAAACCACCCACATTCATTGTCTCCTAATCTCCAGTGTAAAAACAGACCTGATCAATCCATAGGCCAGGAATAAATTATCCAAGGAGTGCTTTGTTAGCTTTTTGCTTTGTCTAATAGTGTCAAGAACAAAAGAGCACCCTAGATTCTGTCTCAGAGACCACTCAGAGAATTAGTTGTCTTTTTTTTATTTTTTTAAAGATTTTATTTATTTATTTGACAGAGAGAAACACAGTGAGAGAGCTAACACAAGCAGGGGGAGTGAGAGAGGGAGAAGCAGGTTTCCCACTGAGCAGGGAGCCAGATGTGGGGCTGGATCCCGGGTCTCCGGGATCATGACCTGAGCCAAAGGCAGTCGCTTAACCAACTGAGCCACCCAGGCGCCCCAAATTAGTTGTCTTTAATGGACAAACAAATTCATTCCGAAATAGAGTTTGCAAGCCAATGCTAAAAATAAAACAAACTAGTGAAACTGATAGTTATAGTCCAGAAGGGCTAGAGGGTTTCAGTGGTTTCACCATTCCTTGTTAAATATTTAAAATGTTGTTTTGATAAGAAATTCTTCAAATCAAAGCAAGCAGTGGGTTCCCAGCTTCTGTTTTATTTTGGGTCTTGCATTATTAAACATATAGGAGCTGGCAAGCCTGAAATATGAAGAACTTTGCTGAAACTTTGTGATATGATCATTTTAATAGACTGAATATCCTGTTCCAGCTTCTGAGACCTCAATGTGTGCATTAGCTCCCATATTCTGTATAAAAAGTAATTTAAAGAAAGAAGTAGAGTAATTCTGTTGCGGTTACATGTGTATAAGAAAGGAAAATGCAATTAGCTGTGGTCGCAGAGTCTGGAATAAAAACATTTCTGTCAATTATTGTTATCTAGAGCTCCCTTATAGCAAAGAAAATGGATTCCTTTACTCATCAAGATTTCTCCTAATTCACCTGGTTGTTGGAAGGTTTATTAGGGTTTTGATAAGAACAATAGCTTGCAACACTAAAGGATTCATTACCAAGAAGAGACACAATGCAATTATTAAATAGACAAGAGCTTGCGATTTCAAATGAAGGCTTTTTATTTATTTATTTATTTATTTATTATTAATTAGTTGGTCAATTAATTAATTTTACTACATAAAACTCCAGGGGCATTCACAATAGTTTTCTAGATGGAACATTTTAAACTAGGGTCCTGGATATTATTACTACTTGCTTATTCAGACATGAGACTCATAGCAAAGGAATAGAGAGTGTAAAGGTCCATGTGAGCAAAAGAACAGAGTTGTATGATACTGCTTGTTTTTCTGGAGATACGGTGTTTTACCTTGGCCTAGCTGTAGAATATCTGACCATCCTTTTTATTTAATTACAAAATATGGAAGATGGAAAATCTCTCTCTCTTTCTCATAGCTTCAGTTTACAGAATTGAAATGTCTCATAAAGAAAAGCTGTAATTTAAAATATTAGCATACTTGGGTCCAGTCGGTTATTTTCCAATTAAAATCCACTGGTGACTGGTTAATTTGACTCTCACTGGCTGTATAAAGTGTTTTACTCTATTGTTCTGGGTTCTGTCATAGACTTGTAGTAATAAATAATTGTCAAAGCAAAGCAAATATTAGTTAATATCTATATGTGTAACTAATATCCCTATCTATGGAAATCCCATCTATATGACATTTTAAAAGTACATTAAGTATTCTCTGGAGGCATGAATCCTGCTGGAACAACCTCATTCTAAGCTTATCCTCATTTTAATGCCATTAAACATTTAGTACTCTTTCACTGAGATTGACAAAAGAATTCAACAATTTTTTCCATCAGAGTTTCTTCTGTTCCTTTTTAAAAATGATTTCACTTTTAATATCATTTTCAGTTTTATCTAGAATGAATACTTTGCTAGAAATTCTCATTTGTTGAGAATTAAGAAACTTCCAAAACATCTTGCTATTTTCTGCCCCTTGTTAATTTTTAGGAAAGAAACCAATAGATAGAAAAACCTGGCTCCTGATTGTGTCCTATCTATAGGAAGGACTGGCTTACCCAGTATGTAAATTGTTCATTTCCTGTCAAAATGTAAGTATTAATGCTTATGTCAGTTTCAGGAAATCTGGAGTTAAAAAGAGAAGTTAGTTCAGTCCTTACTTAAAATCTTTTATGTACCACGAAGACTTGCTTAATATTTTTTGAGATGCTTCTTTTTTTTTAAGATTTTTATTCATTTAACAGAGAGAGAGAGAGAGATCACAAGCAGGCAGGGAAGCAGGCAGATAGAGAGGAGGAAGCAGGCTCCCTGCCCAGCAGAAAGCTCAATATGGGCCTCTATCCCGGGACCCTGAGATCGTGACCTGAGCTGAAGGCAGAGGCTTTAACCCACTGAGCCACCCAGGCACCCTTGAGATACTTCTTAATGTTATTTTATAAGGTAGAACTAATATGTCTTCACGATATTAATCTAAGAAATATTCATGGATTTTAAATTATTGTAGTAATTCAATTTTTGTATATTTTTATTTTTTATATTTTTAAATATAAATTTATATTTAAGGACTTTAATAAGTCTTTAAAATGACTAAAATGCAAAGCTCTATGGAGAAATTAAAAATAATAATAACATGGTTACTGCATTTGAAAACCTTATAGTAAAGCTGGCAGATTATATGTTCTCAAAAACAAATGGAAAGATGATAGAGTTATCTATATAGTTATGTGTATATGTAATTATATGTATTTGTATGGTTATATGTAGATAAATAGGGTGATATGGAATTAACTCCAAGATAATGTCTGTCTAGGCAGTTGTACTATAATGTAATAAAATCACATAATCATGCAAGTGATCAAAAAAGGAGAAAGAAAGCAGAATAGACAATAAATGAAAATTCCTTAGACTTACACTCAGGTTCTTGAATTCCAAACTGATAGAAATTATTTTTTTAAATATCATGAGAGAAGCAATCAAGTTTTCACAAATTTGAAAGTTGAGATAGGCAAATTCTATTAAACTATACTTTAATGATATGTATTGTGATTTGAAGGTGCTAATGGCTAATTCCTAACACCTATTGCAGGAATTTCCAAATGTGGACCTTAGAAATGCACAAGGCAGTATGTGAAACCCATTCTGAGTTTAGTGCAGTAATTGAAAACACATAAAATTTGAAGCTATAAAATAAGATTGAGAAGTAGTTTAACTTCAAGTTCAGTCAAGTTTCCTATGACCTCGTCAGTTCCTATACATAGAAATGGAAGAAAATCATGGAAAGCAAAACAAAAATAGATGGAATGAATCAGTGGTGCAGAGTGAAGTTTTGAAACCATGTGCTAATTATGCTTATCTATAGACTCTGACTTATTTGGTGCAATTTACTTTTCAATTTGTTTTATTATTATTATTATTATTATTTTGATATTTCATTTATTTATTTGAGAAAAAGAGAGGGCTTGAGACGGGGAGGGGTCAAGGGGAGAAGGGAGCTCAATGCGGAACTGGATTCTGAAGTTCTAGGATCATGACCTGATCAGAAGGATGTCACTTAACCAACTAAACCACCTAGGCACCCTACACTTGTTCAGTGCCCTTTTTTATTCCTAAAAGCAACCTAGTTTGGGAGATACAGTATGGGACCAATCTGAGAAACTGCAAAGTAGTGTTGAATTCAGGAGCTGTAAAGCAGAGAGAGTGCTCCACGAGAAACAGGAAACTGAAATTATGTTCAGTACTTAAACTCAGGCACTGTGAAATCTCAGTGGAGAAAAAGACCCAGGAGAAGGTGCAGATAGAATCCATAGACCAGAAATAAAACAATGCATCAGCTCTGAAATACCCCTGATTATTTTGTGTTGGGACGTAGGAATAAAAGCCTGGGTAGCCAACTACATAACCACAAAATCACAAAAATTAAAAAAAAATAATAATAAATCCTCTCTGAAAAATGAGCCTATAAATCAAAATTTCATAAGAACTAAAATAATAAAAAATTAAGAAATATAATATTGGAAGCATGACGAAGCATAATTCATCACAAAGTATGTGATTAAGAGTGAATCATAGTTTATGTGAGCTAAAGAATGTTCTTGGTGCTCCATGATGTTCCCAAAGATCCATCAGCAATGTCAAACAGAAAATCCATGGTTGAGTGGATCTGGGAAATTATATGAACTTGATCCTTTTACTTTCAAATTTATTACTTATGTTACTCATATATCGCATGTAATGAATTTCCCCCTAATTTTTCAACTGAGAAAACCAAACATTTATTATTCTTTAGGTGTTAGAGATTCAGATATAGCATAGTTGATGCTTCTGCCTCAAGGTCTCTCGTGTGACTAGTTTAGCTGTTGGTTGGGGTTACGGTGTTATAAAAGATTCACTGGAGAGAGAATTAACTTCCAAACTCACTCTGTTTCTTGGCAGGATTCAGTTAACCAAGTATGGGTAATTTTCAAGTATTATCATTTCAAATATTTTTTTTTCTATTTTCTTCTCTTTCTAGCATTCTAGTTACCATTTAATATTTTCCTATAGCCACAGAACTGAACTCTGATCATTTTTATAGTTTTTTTTTAAAGTTTATTAATTTATTTAAGAGAAAGAGAGAGCAAGAAGGAGAGGGAGAGAAAAGCAGAAGCAGATGATGCGCTGAGCACAGAGCCTGATGCGGGCTCCAATCCGTAACTGCGACATCACAACTGGAACCAAAGCCAGTCTGAACTTAACCACCTGAGCCACTCAGGTGTCCCTGAACTCTGATCATTTTTAAAACTTTCTTTCCTTTCATTTTTCCCAACTGAATGATTTCTATTTATTAAGTTTACTCATTCTCCTGTCATCTCTAAATTGCTCTTAACTCTGTCTGATATTATTTCTATTTCTGATACAGGACTCTGTGTCTTCTCTTGTATTGCTACCTGGTTCTTCCCTCCCTTCTTCCCCCTTCCTTCCTTCCTTCCTTCCTTCCTTCCTTCCTTCCTTCCTTCCTTCCTTCCTT
>PITA01000767.1:182788-238879 GCA_004023965.1 Spilogale gracilis | reverse complement strand
TACAAAGCCTGAGAGCTCTCTGTTGCTCGAGGAATAGAGGACAAACTCCTAGCAAAACAAATCTAGTCCCAGCTTGTCATTCTGATCTGCTTTTCCTGTCACTCTTCCCATGTAACCTCTACCAGCACCACTCTTCAGACCTCCCTGATCCCCAAACCCGGTAAGCTTTAGGCCCCCTCTGCCTTTCACTCACAGAGTGTGCTCTCTTGGTAGAGTGACAAACTCCTTCTCTTCCTTCACAGAATGGCTCAAATGTCATCTCCTTTATAAATTCTATCCAACCTCCTCAGGCAGATTTAATGGTTCCCCCTTTGGGTCCCTGACATTTTGTATGTCCCTTCATTACTAATTCTCTTATAATTACTTGTTCAGTCATCGCCTTCTCCATTAGATTCTGCGTTCACCAGGGGCAGGAACCCTGTTTTATTTGTCCTTGAACTCCCTCTCCCTCAGTGGGTAGCATAGTTCCTATTAGGTATTATGCTTTCATAACTGCTTGCCGAATGCATTGACCTAATATCGTTTTGTGGCATTTCAGAAGTAAATGGAATTAGATGGAGTTTCTGAATAATATTTGCCCTCAAACTCCCTTAAATAAATAGTATTCATAATTTTTCTTCCACAGTGTGCTCTTAATTTTCACTTTACTTTAATCTTGTTAAATGAAGTGTGGAGGTCACAGCCGTGGGGAAGGCAGGGCTAAATATGGGGAGAGGGAACCTAGCCAGTGGTCTCCTGGACCCAGCATATAGATGAAGACTTCTCTAGCCAGAGCCTTGAGGAAAGGCTGTGCATGTGGCTAAACGCTTGGTGCTGGAAAGGAAAACAGCTCCCTACCCGATAAATTATTCTTACTGCTTCAATAGGAGATGACTTCTCAGATGGAACATTTGATCATATTCTTCCAACCCTGGTGAGCACCTGTGTCAAGTGTCAGGCATTGCCTTTCTAGTTCTATTCCCAAATGGGGGCCATTTTCTCAATGAAAATCCACCCTTGGAGTTCATCCAGAATCTCATCCTTGTTATATCTCTCTGGGACATACATGGCCTACTAACTGAGCTCCAAAATTAGGCCAGAATGTCATTCAAACTCTGAAACCAGCTGAAGATATTGAAATCTTTCTAGGATTTTCTTCCAAAGTAGTTCACAAAGGTGAGGCAGTGAAGAATTTTGAATGAAAGTGATTCATGTGTTGAACACGTAACATGGCCTTTTTCTGTCTGCCAGAAAATATGTGGCTCGTCATCATGTATGATAATAAAAAACGCTTAATGTGTTATATTCTGTTATAGCTTAAAATGTTCTAATTTCAAACTTTATTCCAATGCTGTACTAAATAAAAACAGTATTGTATTGGCATAAAAACGGACATACCAATCACTAGAACAGAATAGAGAGCCCAGAAATAAACAACCGCGTATATGGCCAAGTAATTTACCACAAAATCTCCAAGAGTATACAAGGGGAAAAGTGTCTTTAATTAATGGTGTTGGGAAAGCTGGACAGCCACATGCATAAGAATAAAACTGGACCACTATCTTACACCATAAACAAAAATTAATTCAAAATGGATTAAAGACTTGAACATAAGACCTGAAATCATGAAACTCCTAGAAGAAAACATAGGTGAGTAAACTCTTTGACATCTGTCTTTGCAATGATTTTGTGAAATTTTCAGCAAAAGCAAAGGCAACAAAAGGAAAAAGCAACAAGTAGGAATATGTCAAACTAAAAAGTTTCTGCCCAGCAAAGGAAACCATCAACAAAGTAAAGAGACAACCTACTGAATGGGAGAAAGTATTTGCAAATCGTATAGCCAGTAATGGGTTAATAGCCAAAGTTATAAAGAATTTATACAACTCCGTAGCAGTAAAATTCCCAAACAATCCGATTTAAAATGGGCCGGAGCAGGGGGAGTTGCCTGGGTGGCTTAGTCATTAAGTGGCTGCTTTCAGCTCAGGTCGTGATCCTGGGGTCCTGGGATCAAGCCCCACGTTGGGTTCTCTGCTTGGTGGGAAGCCTGCTTCTCCCTCTCCCACTCCCCCTGCTTATGCTCTCTCACTGTGTCTCTCTCTCTGTCAAATAAATAGATAAAACTCAACAAATAAAATAAAATAAAATGAGCAGCGGATCTGAATAGACATTTTTCCAAAGAAGATATACAGATGGCTAACAGTACCTGAAAAAATGCAGGGAAATGCAAGTCAAAACCACATTGAGATATCACCTCACATCTGTTAGAGTGGCTGTTATCAAAAAGACAAGAAATACCAAGTGTTGTCGAGGATGTAGAACAAAGGAAACCCTGGTACACTGTCTTTGGGAGTGTAAATTGGTGCAGCTACTCTGGACAACAGTCTGGAAGTTCCTCAAAAACATTAAAAACATACTGCCATATGATCCAGCAATTCTACTTCTGGGTGTTTGTCCACAGAAAACAAAAGCACTAACCCTGAAAGATATCTACACCCTCATGTTCATTGCAGTCAAGGTTGGATGGAAACACCCTAAATATCTATGGACAGATGAATGGATAACGTAGATGTGATACACACACACACACACACACACACACACACACACACACACACACCACAGTGGAATATTATTCCCCCATCAAAGAGAATGAGATCTTACCATTTGTAACAACATGGATGGACCTTGAGAGCATTATGCTAAGTAAAATAAGTCAAACAAAGACAAATACTGTATGATCTCACTTATATGTGGAATCTAAAACAAACAAACAGCAACAGTAAACCCTAAGCTCATAGAAACAGAACGGATTGGTGATTTCCAGGCACTGGAGGTGAGGGGAGACGGTGAAATGGTTGAAGGGAGTCAAAAGGAACAAAATTCCACTTGTCAAATAAATAAGTCTTGGGATATAATGTGCATAATAAGAAAAGAGGTTCTGTTACTATGT
Source organism: Spilogale gracilis (assembly GCA_004023965.1). NCBI lineage: Eukaryota > Metazoa > Chordata > Mammalia > Carnivora > Mephitidae > Spilogale > Spilogale gracilis. Next base: position 235,950 of record PITA01000767.1, on the reverse strand, counting down.
TGGTGATGATGTTAACTAGACTTTCTGTGGTGATCATTTTGTAGTATATACAAATATTGCAGCATTGTGCTCTACACCTGAAACTAATAAATGTTGGGTGTCAATTATACTTTAATTTAAGCCTTCTAAAACAAACTCCATGACTTCCTCATTCCCCCCATGAACACCTCTTCCTTCTGTAGGCCTCCATATCTCAATTAATGGCAATTCTGATCTCTCTTCTAGGAATAGGAACCTTGCAGTCATCCTTTATTCCTTTCTCTCACATCCTACATCCAGTCTGTTAGCTAATTGTGTTTTCTTTCTCTTCAAAATATATCCAGAAGCCAACCATTTATAACTATCATTTCTCTTTTCCTGATTCAAATAATGAGGATTTTCACTGGATTTTTTGAATAGTTTCTTATTTGGTCTCCACCATTGTACCTCTGCTCCTCTATGGCCCATTTTGAATGTGGAGCCAGCATGAAACAGTTAAAAACAAAAGTCAGATCATGTCACTCCTCTGTCCAGAGCCTCGTAGTGGCTTTCCATTTCATTCTATGAAAAAACCAAGTACTTTTTTTTTTAAGATTTTATTTATTTATTTGACAGAGAGAAACAAAGCTAGAGAGGGAACACAAGCAGGGAGAGTGGGAGAAAGAGAAGCAGGTTTCCCTCTGAGCAGGGAGCCCGATGCGGGGCTTGATCTGGGATTATGACCTGAGCCAAAGGCAGGTGCTTAACCCACTGAGCCACCCAGGCACCCCAAAACCAAGTGATTTTAATGATCTACAAAATCCTATAGAATCTTGGCACACACACATACCCCTTAACTCTCTAAGCAACCCTACTGCTTTTCTCCTCACTCTCCTAGCCTCTGTATCGTTTCACACATGGTGCACTCCCATCTCAAGGCCTGTGTACTTGATATGGTCTCTTCCTAGAAGGCTCTTTTCCAGATACCTATATTGCTTGCTCCTTTATCTCCCTCAGGTCTTTATTCAAGTTATTTTAAGTTCACCTTCTCATCGAGGCCTTTCCTATTTAAGATTGTTGCTTTTGGCTCCCACTACCTCCGCCCCACCCCCCACCAAACCAAAACCAGAGTGGAGCTCTCTGTCCTCTTCCTTGCTTTATTTTTCTCTAAAGAATTGATCATCTAGTATATTTTGTGCCTCACATATCTTGTTTAATTTGTTTTCTGCCCACTAGAGAGTTATTTCATGTGGGTATTGATTTTGCCCGTTTTGTAAAACAGCTTTATTCTTATGTCTAGAATAATTCCTAGCACATGGTAGCCTTTCATTAAAAGAATCTCTATATGGTTGCCTTAGTTTTAAGTACTAGGAAGTTAACAGCCTTTTAGGTATGAATTGTTCTACAGAACACCTGATGTACCATTAAAAGTAGGGATTTCAGAGAGTTTTTGATCAGTGGCTTAAAAATGTGTTGTACATATTGGATTTTATATAAACTCTATACCTTTCAGTGAAGTAGAGAAAAGATGTTTCCTAAAAGTATTCTTGGTTGTAGATTTCTTTGCTTTACGGTATAGATTCATAGAGACCTGCTGATAAATGTCCCTTCCTAATAACATGTGGTCCAGGATGGTGATGTTGATGGCGATGATTGTTGATGAGATTAAGTATGTGGGGAAGAAAACTGTGAGCCAGATGGGAAAGTCTGATCACAAGTTACAGTAAAACTTAAGGCAACCGAGCTGATCAAGAAATGCTCAAAGTAACTTGAAAGAACAGTTGGGGAGGAATGTTTTGGTAAACTGAAAATGTGCTCCTGATTAGAAAGGTGTGTTGTGACTTTTATAGAGGACTTTTAATGTTATTAGGGACGGAGTCACCTCTTTTTCTAGCAGAGTACAGTAGAGTATGATGATATGTGGAAAGTTTGGAAAATCAGGGGCTGCCAGGTGAATGTGGTAATGTGATCACCTGGGATAATGAGTTCAGTAAAGGAGAGAGAGAGGAGTCCTCCCTGCAACTGTGATAGTTTAAGTACAGTTTCGTGGTTCCAAACAAACAAAAATTAGATATTAAAACTGCACAACCTAAAATTAGAGTCTACAAATTCAGTAGTCAATTTGAGACATGGCAGAGAAATCTGAAATAAGATATTCCGGGCTAATTAGGCACCTTCTGTTGCTTTCTTTATGTCATTTTCCTTCATCCCCTCTCTCAGCGTGGTTGTTGGTGTGTTGGAGGGTGTTAGGCCCACAGCAACGCAGAGAATGGAGACTGGTGTGTGGAGTACACCGCCTGCTTTCACAGAGGGCAGCTGGCAACAGTGGACTATCCTTAAATAGCAGATTGCCTGGACAGGGGTCACAAGATTTAATCTCTAAATCTGCAACTGGCTAATTGCATAAATGCTAAGGTTGGAAGGCCTAGATGAGCCAACCCGACTCCTTGAAATGTGGATTTTTTTTAAAAATTTCCCAGTCTGTAACAGAATAAAATAGTTGTGGTTTTATGTTAGTCGGATCCTGTAATGTGCTGAGCAGCATAGGTTTCAGAGATTTCAAGATTGCGGCTCCTCCTTTTTATGAGTTTATGGTAAAAGAACTAAAAAAGTCTTGGCAAAAAGCTGGCTGTGGCAGAGGTGAAGCCATTCACCTTTCTTCCTGCTTTGTCTTTCCCATTTTTTTCCCCAGAATCCAGTGGTAATTTCAGATGCACACACAATTCTAAAATCTCTTATGCACATAATGGAGTCTTGAGTTATGCATTGCCTTGCTGTCTTTTAGGTATACACAGACCCCTGGGAGAGACTAGAGATCATTGTTTTTTCATAAGCCAAGCTTTATTACTTTTGAAGAGATGTTCTTTAGGCTCCAAGATGATAGAACAGAGTTTCCAGTAGAGCTGAGGCTAGAATTGCTTACAGTGGCAAAGATTGGCATGATTTCACCCACGTTTTTGTCCTCTTCATTGTTGTCCCAGGATAAGGTGGGTGACAGATTAGAATTCAATTTGGCAGCCAATGGTGGGGCCATCTCCTCCTCACTACCCTGAAGAGGCAGTCAGGGTATCTGTGATGATGCCAGACACTAGGTTGTCTTGGGAAAGTCTCTTCTTTGTATTTTAATTTCCCTGATGTCAAAGGAAAAAATTAGGTTAGATAATCTTCATGTTCCCTATAATGTCCTATGTTCTGTGATTCTGGACCCTCTTCACTGGCTTTAGACTTGCCCTCTTTCAAGATGGTTCCTTCCTAATTTCTTTTTTTTTTTTTTTTTTAAGATTTTATTTATTTGACAGAGAGAAACACAGCCAGAGAGGGAACACAAGCAGGGGGAGTGAGAGAGGGAGAAGCAGGCTTCCCGCCGAGCAGGGAGCCTGATGCGGGGCTCAATCCCGGGTCTCCGGGATCATGACCTGAGCCGAAGGCAGTCGCTTAACCAACTGAGCCACCCAGGCGCCCCACCTTCCTAATTTCTTATTCACACTTGCTTAGAATTCCTTTGTTTCAGTTTTAGAAGATAGCATTTATTTAATAGGAAGATCTTTAGCTTTCTTAGAGCTGGTGATCCTCAGTTTATAACACAGGATCCATCCAATTCCTTTAGTTAATACTTATCCATCCATATGTCTGTATCGCATAGAATTTACTTGATTCAGTTGGAGGGAAAAAGAATATTGACTTCAGGAGTCTCCCTGCTTGATTTATTTTTTTGAAAACCTGAGGTAAGGGTCTTGTAACCAGCAGTGGAACCTGCCATCTAGCTATTACAACTTTCCACAGCTACCTGGCTTTAGGGAGTTCTAGCGATGTTCTATTATTATTCTATTGCCTAGAGCAAGATGTTCCTGGAAAAGAGGTCTCTGAATGTTCAGCCAATGTAGCAATTCACTGGCTGAGTGTTCTGAGATATTTCAGGATATTATGTGCAAAATTGACATTTGTATGGTCACTGCCCAAGTAGCAGCACATGAAAGATGACTGAATTAGGAGGTAAAAGACTAGGCAAAAGAGTTTTGAGAAAATTATTTCCAAGTTAAAAGAGGAAATCAGTAAGTCATGTATAGGCAAAACTTCACATAAGAATCTTCGAGATCAGTGTCCAGTTTCAAGATCTACTTCTCTGCTCCTTCTCAGGCTCCCTTTTTTGCGGGGGCGGGGGTCATTTTTTCTACCCATTCCTTAATATCATACTTCAAGTTTCTCTCGGCCCTATTGGTCCTCTGTTCTTCATACTTTTCATATTCTGGAAAGAAAAATGTGTGTGTGAGAGAGAATAATGCCCCACTTCTCCAGAGATGTCCACATCTTAATCCCCGAGACCTATATAATTTTTATACCTTTGGGACCAAAGAGACTTCACAAATATGATGGTGAGAACTCTGACATGGAGAGATTATCCTGGATTATCTGGGAAAATTCAATCTAATCCCATGAGTCCTTAAACGTAGAAAAGGGAGACAGAAGAGTGGATCAGAGAGATGAGATAGAGAAAAAAAAAAGAGAGATTCAAGGTGTGAGAGAGGTTTGGCCTACCTTGCTGGTTTTGAAGCTGGAAAGAGGCCATGAGCCAGAGAGCACAGGTGTCACCTAGAGCCTAGGAATGGCCCTCAGATGACAGCCAGCAAGCAAATGGGGACCTCAGTCCTATACCCAAAAGACATTGAATTATCAACAGCCTGCATGAACACAGAAACAGATCCTCCCCTAGAACCTCCAGAAAGGATACAGCCCACCAACACCTTGATTTTAGCTGGGGGGAGACCCGTGTTATACTTCGGATTTATAGAACTATGAAATAATACATTTGTGTTACTTAAGCCACTAAATTTGTGGTAGTTTGTAATGGAAGCAATAGAAAACTAATACAACATACATTACTTCTTCTGTTGCCAAAGTTAAAAACTGCTTATGCTATTCAACAATGCAGTGCAGGAGAAAAGAGTGTGATCTGTATGATTTGGGGAAAACAGGACAGTGACATGAAGAAGAATGAAACTGGACCACCTTCTCACACCATACACAAAAGTAAATTCAAAATGGATGAAAGACCTAAATGTGAGACAGGAAACCATCAAAGTCCAAGAGGAGAAAGCAGGCAGCAACCTCTTTGACCTCAGCCACAGCAACTTCTTACTAGACACGTCTCCAGAGGCAAGGGAAACAAAAGCAAAAATGAACTATCGGGACTTCATCAAGATTAGACGCTTCTGCACAGTGAAGGAAATAATGAACAAAACTAAAAAGCAGCCAACGGAATGGGAGAAGACATTCACAAATGATTTCTCAGATAAAGGTTAGTATCTAAAATCTATAAAGAACTTAACCAAACTCAACACCCAAAAACCAAATAATGCAGTCAAGAAATGGGCAGAAGACATGGATAGACATTTTTCCAAAGAAGACATCCAGATGGCTAACAGACACATGAAAAGATGCTCACCATCACTCATCATCAGGGCAATACAAATCAAAACCACAATGTGATACCACTTCACACCTGTCAGAATGGCTAAAATTAATGACATAGGAAACAGATGTCGGTGAAGATGCAGAGAAAGGGGAACCCTTTTTGCACTTTTGGTGGGAAAGCAAACTGGAGCAGCTACTCTGAACAACAGTATGGAGGTTCCTCAAGAAGTTAAAAATACAACCAGCAATTGCATTACTAGGTATTTATCCAAAGGATACAAAAATGCCAACTTGAAGGGGCACCTGCACCCCAATATTTATAGCAGCATCATCAACAATAGCGAAATTATGGAAAGATCCCAAATGTCCATTGACTGATGAATACACAGGGACGCACAGACATAGACACACACAGGAATATTGCTTGGTAATATTGGTAATATTGGTACCAGTATTAAACTTGGTAATATTGTGCATGCGTGCACACACACACACACACACACACACACACACACACACAGGAATACTGCTTGGTAATCATAAAGAATGAAATCTTGCCATTTGTAACAGCATGGTTAGAACTAGAGTGTTTTATGCTAAGTGAAATAAGTTAGTCAGAGAAAGACAAGTATCTATGTTTTCACTCATGTGGAATTTAAGAAACAAAACAGATGAACATAAAGGGAAGGAAAATTAGGATAAAAACAGAGAGAGGCAAACCATAAGAGACTTAAATATAGAGAACAAACTCAGGATTGCTGTCGGGGAGTTGGATGGGGGTTGGGCTAAATGGGTGATGGACATCAAGGAGGGTACTTAATTGGGATGAGCACTGGGTGTTATAGGCAAGTGATGAATTACCAGATGCTACTCCTGAAACCAGTACTACACTATATGTCAACTAACTTGAATTTAAATGAAAAAAAAAAAACAAAAACGAAAGGAGTGTGATCTGTACATTTAGACACAGCTGAATTTGAACCATGTCTCTCTCATATCCTACTGAATGACTTTGAGAAAATAACCGTCTCAACTTTTTTTCAATAGGTAAATTTGGGGAGAGACACAAATACTCAGTTCATAACATAAGGCTATCCTTTGATTTCTTATAATGCTGCCTGAGATGACTTATTTCCTAAAGTTTCTAATCACTCTCCTTTATATTGGATTTACCATCTTCTTTATGTTAGTAGAAATTACTTTTTCTTATGATATTAAAAGCAATTTTGTTTAAGTAATTCCCTTATACACTTAGAGTCATCATCTTCATTTAAATTATAGAAAACACCTTTCTTTTCCTACTAACAAAAAAAGAACTAGGCAAAAAATTTTTTATCTCAGATAGTTTTAAATATTATGAATAAGTGCCTGCCTGTTGTAATGGGGGAAAGTAATAATGTTGGGATATCAGAACCTTCTTAGAAATGCACATATATGGAGACTGTCCTCAGCCATGAATAAACTAGAAGGTCTCTTCTTAGCCAATTATTTCTGTTTACTTAAAGCTGTAAGTTCCAGCTGCCTAGTGAGAAACAGGAAAAAGAACTAATGGTAGTGACATGTGCTAAGAACTTTGTGTATTAACTCATTTGATCCTTACAACAGCTCTGTGAGGTAGATACTTCTGTTATTCTCATTTTACAGATGTCCTCTTAGTCGCAGGCACAATCAATTAGCAAGTTTGTTTTACTTGAATGTTTTCCTTCTTACCCATTCCACAGCCATTCTGTTGCTTATTTATTGCATAGCTGTCCCTCTTCCACCTTTGTTAGGACTCTTGGTTTAGGCCTTCAATATATTTACAATAAACAAGGGTTGATTTAGAAAATTAATAATGCCATAGGACATAAGACTGTAGGGCTGAGATCTTTCAAGAGATGATCCACCATTGTGGAAAGGGTTGCTAGGTCTGTTTGGTTGTATACAGTAAACACATGGGCATTTCTTAGAGTCTTCAGGGTTATTTGGACTTAGTGAAGTAAATGGTAAAAGCAGAAGATATTTAGGTGTTGTGGTCTTCATTGAATTTTCCTTCTTTGCAGTCTCTGCGCAGGAGAGTTCCTCACTTCGGAGTATTTAAATAACTTTACCCACTTGGTTGTATAAGGCTTTCAAATGAGTCAACTATTTGAACTCAGCAATTCTAATGAGTTTCAGCAATGGACTCTGGAAGTCAGCATGGCTATGTCTTTGTGGTGAATGAATATCTCCTCTAGCTTATATTCCGCTTTGTAAACGTATTTGTTACATTCTATATGATGTTTTACATTCAAACATTAAAGAGTACTAGCCAGACACGGACCTTAAGTTTTATTAACTTTGTGTTACTCCTCTAGAGTATGTGCTGATATGAATCCACTGAACCTTTAATTTAAGCCCAAGGCACTGTGCTGAACTTTGAGTGGAAAACATATAGAAGATCTGGTCCTTATCCTTGGTCTGTACTCTAGTAGGAAGACAGTATACATAGTATCAAGTTCTTAAATTCCTGAGGTAAAGAATGCCTACTTACTGCCACCTGAAAAAAACAACAAACAAACCCAAAGGTTCTTTGCTCTTATAGAGTTTTCTGTGGTTTACCAGAGAGCTCAGACATTGAAAGAGTAATTATGAATAAAATGAGCTGGATAATGAGGGAGCTTTAACCCAGAGGTTAGTGACATTTAAGAGTAGCTCAGTAAAATTTATCTGGGAGAGGGAGTGGAAGTCCCATGGAGAGTACATTGACGATCCCAAGCAGGAAAAGGTGAGGCATATATGGCCAGATGTTCCAGAACCATATAGACCAAGTTAGAATTTTCGACTACATCGTAAGAGTAATGGAAAGTCATTAAAATTTTAAAAATTGGCTGTGATGAGACTTGAGTTTTTAAAAGGTTATTCGGACTGTAATGTGGAAGGGTTGAAGGAGGGCACTCACAGACTTGGGAAAACAAGCTAGTAGGTTCCTTAGTTTATTACAAGAGGTAAATAAACATGGTTCTGATCCTAAAATGTGCACTAAAGTGAGCACCTAACAAGTGATCTGACAGTAATCTCACTTATAAACACGAATGCAAATATCTTAAATAAAATGGAATTCACCCTTAATAGAAGTATCTTGAAATTCACGATGAGTAATAGGGACTATTACCATGTTTTCCAAGAATTGCAGAGATTGAGAGCAAATGGAAACTCACTACCAATTACAACAGACAAGGATTTTTGAAGATATAGGCTTAGATGCAACTGAATAAATTGCCAGAGTCTTTCTGGAGAAGAGTTTCACAGTATGCAATGAAGATCATAAAACTGACCACTATTTTTTTTACCTAAAAATATTCTTTATCTTTATAAAACTACCAAAAGGGATGAGAGAGGGGATAAACAGAAGGTCCTTATATCTGCACCATTACTAATTTTTGTTTAAAAAATAAAAACAGTACAGATATCTAACAGTGGAGAAGAGTTAAACTGTTGTATGTTAATCATAGTTGAATATTGTCATTATAACAATAGGTTTGTGGACCAGGTTAACGCAAGTAAGGAGCACAATACATATAAAAAGTACAACATAATCTTAAAAAATAGAAGATCAGAAAAACCACATATCCACAATGATACAATTTTATACAAATGTATTTTTGTAATGGTGAAGATAAAAATGTTATGATGAAGATGTTACGAACACTTGTAGAGTTTGGGGAGTTTTTTAATGTGAAGTTACTTATGCCTCTTGGACTCAGTTTTATCACCTGTAAAACGAGGGTATTGGATTATAAAGATAAACTTTTTCATGATAGATAAATTAATTTAAATGAGCAATATATACGGATATACCTTGAGAGATGTCTTAATCTGAGTCAGCTGATTCAGGATTTCAAGAAGCATTTCTCCTTGCTTTCAACAGAGCCTGCTCTCCTCAAGAAGGAAAATGTGTTCAGGATTTTTAGGACTCTGGGACTAAGCTACTTGCTCCCCCTTTTGGAATAGGAGACCAAGACAGGAAGGAGGCCCCAATTATGTGCTATCTAAACTAGAGCAGAAATTCTGAACTCTAGGGTTATAACCCTTTTATTTCACTGGCTTCTTGGGGTAGCTTGAATCACCTAGTATTCAGCTGTTGAAAAGGCACCTGTTTAATTGGAACTGAGGAAGTAACCGCACAACTGCCCAAAGGCGGATATGCCAAGAACTTGTTACAGTATCCTTTGTGATGACACAAGTTTGGAGCAACTTGATTAAAAATTTAATTAAATCAGGGTCGCCTGGGTGGCTCAGTTGGATACGCGACTGCTTTCGGCTCAGGTCATGATCCTGGAGACCCGGAATCGAGCCCCACATCGGGCTCCCTGCTCAGCAGGAAGTCTGCTTCCCCTCTCTTACTCCCCCTGCTTGTGTTCCCTCTCTCGCTGTGTTTCTCTCTGTCAAATAAATAAATAAAATCTTTAAATTTTTTTTAATTAAATCAAAATTTGATATATTTAATCTGATGAAATCCTGGTATGTACATGCCAGATGGTATGCTATGGTACATACCTCAGATGTAATGAGGATTAAATGAGTTGATATTTATAAAGCACTTAGAACAGTGCCTAATACATAGTAATCACTGTGCTTTGTTAAAATGCCATATTCAAACCACAGCATATGATGAACTTGTTAAAAGATGACAACACAAATCTACATTTATTAACATTTTAGTTGCTTACACTATTTCGTTGACAGAAAAATAGGTACTAACACATTATCTGTGATATTACTAAAAGAAAGGTTGGAAAGGATATATTAAAAAAATATTTTTTAATTAAGTGTTTTTTAAGAATACAGAGCCACAAATACAGCCTAATTTTTCTAACATGTGACTTCCCTGACAATAAGTCAGAAATTGGGCTGTATTTACCCCGAGAGTCTCTTTAATGCGAAGGGTTTTCAAGTATTTGCTCACAGCCACTCTTGGTCTCCATGTGGCCTTTTAAAGTCAAAGTCAGTTTTTATGGGCCTTGTTTTTATTCTGATTAAGAGTGAGATTTTAGAGCTCACGCTGATTGGTCCAAGAGGCAAGTTGCCTAACTTGCCTTGGGTAGGGGGAAAACTGTCAGAATCTCTTTCCAACGAGAGTCCTATTTGGGGAAATTAATTCCATTATCTCTTATGAGGTTGTGAGGATTAAACGAGTTAATCCGTTTCAAGCACTTAAGAGTACGGAGCATGCAGGAAGCACTGTATATGTTTCTTGTTGCTATTTTCGAGTTTTTATTTGAGCTCTGTGGTATTAAATGGAGCAGAACTTCTAGTGAGATATCTGTCACCCTGTGAATATTGCCACTCAGCCAAAAGACAGGGAGAAATGACAATTTTTTTCTCAGTGTTTTTGACTAAATATCAAAAGATGCTGGAAAGGAAGAAACACAGATGTCCTTATTAATAGATTATGTCATTGTCAGCCTAAATGTTTCAAGTAGATTGACGGAGAAACAATACAGATATACCTTGGAGACACTGCAAGATCTGCTCCAGACCATTTAATGAAACAAGTCAAATGAATGTTTTGGTTTCCCAGTACGTATGAAAGTTACATTGCAAGCTACTGTAGTGTGTAATAGTATTGTGTCTAAAAAATATACATATCCTAATTAAAAGATACTTTGTTGCTAAAGAAAAATGCTCACCATCATTTGAGCCTTCAACCGGTCATAGTCACTGATTACAGATCATCAAAACAGAGACAATAATAATGAAGAAGTTCGATGCAGTGCGAGAAGTACCAGAATGTGACACAGAGACATGATGTGAGCAAATACTGTTGAAAAAGTGGCACCTGCTGACTTGTTTGACATTCGGGTGGCCCCAAACCTTCAATTTGTAGAAGACACAGTTTCTGTGAAGCACAATAAAACAAGATATGCCTATGTACTAATAAAAGATGGTCCAGCATAAAAGTAAACAGCTTTCCTATATAACCGTAAGTATCAACAGAGGCAAAAAAAAACAAAAAAAAAAAACAAAAAAAAACAAAAAAAACCTCATCTATAATAAGAACAAAATTAATAAAATTCCTGGGGAATAGGCTAATAAGAAATATACATCATCTGTAGGAAAAAAAGTTATGGAACTTTGCAGAAGGGCATGAAAGAAGAAAAAAGGGAGAGATACACTATGTTTATGGATTGCAAGATCTAAGAATTCTGTCAATATTTTGAAACTCCTCAGTGCATTCAATGGGATACTAATCAAACACCCCATGGAACTGTTTTTATGAAACCTAATAGGCTGATTCTCAAACTTCTGTGAAGATACAAAGTGTGAAAATAAAGAAGGAGATTTTGAACAGTAGCTATCATATTTGAATTCTTATTATGTGTCCGCTATTGGTTTAAGTACATTACATATCTTTACTCATTGAATCCTTCTAAGAAAAAATGTAGGAACTGTTAGTATAACCATTTTTCAGATCATGTCTACTAGAACAGTACAGAGAGATTGAATAACCTGCCCCAGGTTATGAAATAACAAGATTAGTAACACCCAACTAGTAAATAGTAAATAACACAGCTTGGAGTTTACTAAAGTCTGATTCCAGCCCTAGTTCTTAACCACTGTAGTCCTGCCTGTATACCAAGGGGATATTTTTACTGCTTGATATCAAACAGCATATAAAGCTGTATTAAAATGAAAATTATTATTTTGGTGCAAGAATAAAGTAGCACAATAGAAAAAAATAGACCCATGGGAATTTAGCTTCATTATAAGGGGCAATTTCAAAACAGAAAATGTTAGTAAATTGTGCTGAGACAGTTTGCTATCTCTTTGGGGTGGCACTTAAATTAGACCCCTGCTTTATCCCATGCCCATAAAAAAATTCCAAATGTCTTAAAAACCTAAACATTGAAAGTATTAAAAGAAAAATACGAGGGGCGCCTGGGCGGCTCAGTCGTTAAGCGTCTGCATTCCGCTCAGTTCCTGATCCCGGGTTCGAGCCCTGCATTGGGCTCTCTGCTCGGCAGGGAGCCTGCTTCTCCCTCTCCTGCTCCCCTGCTTGTGTTCCCTCTCTGGCTGTCTCTTTCTCTCTGTCAAATAAATAACATCTTAAAAAAAAGAAAGAAAAATAGGAAACTATTTTCATGCTCTTGGAGTGGGAAAAGACTTTCCAACTAAAATACAAAATCTAAAGCCATAAAATAAGATTGACAAGATTTAAGACTTCAGTGTGATAGAAGACAGCATAACTAAAGTTAAATCACAGTCTGAGAGACTAATGGCAGTATCTGTAATGGAATAATGATTAATATCCAGAATATATATATAAAAAAAAAATCCTCCAAGGACTCAATAAGAAGAAAGGCTAACAACCAGTGGGAAAAGAAGCAGAGGATACATATCAACAGATGGTTGGGAAAATCAGAACTGAAAGTGTTCCCCTGTCCCCAAATGAAAAGATACTTACGTTCATTAAGGAAAATTAAAATAATAATGGGGTATCATTTTTCAGCTGTAAGATGAGTGAAAAAAAATTTAAATTATAACTCTACTGTTACAAAAAGGAGAGAAGAAACTGCACTATTTGAAGCTATAAATTGGTATAGAGTGAGGACAGTTTGGCAATAACTATCAATATTGTAAATTCCACCTTCCATTTCATCTCTAGTAATTATAACTCTCACATGTGTACAAGAATATGGATGTAAAATATTCATTGTAGTACTATGTGTAACAGGTACAAGAAAACCTAAGTAGTCGCTGGTAGAAGAATGGCTAAATTATGGACCATTCATACTTGGGATGTTATACATCCCTTCAGAAGGTGGAGGCTCTCTATATACCAGTGTGAAAAGAACTCCAAGGACGTACTAAATATAAAAAGCTAAGTGACTTAAAGTAAAGATCCCATCTATACGCAAATATCTGTCTATATCATGCATTTTAACAGTGAAATTATCCTTTCATCTTGAAGAAGAAAAGGGAGTTTTCAGAAGGGAGGAAAGGGAGAATTTCAACTTTTACTGATTGTCTTCTTTCAACTTTTGAGAATGTGTTTATATATTATTTGCATACTTTTTCAAACTACATTTAATTTTAGAGGATAAATTTAGAGGTAGAAAATCCCTGTTAGATAATTTTGTTCATCTCTTGCCTTTCTTTCTGTAGGTTCCTCCTCTACAGAACAGTACAAGAAGAACAGTCTTTTCACACGACTACAAACAATCTTCCTCAGGGAATTTAATTCACAAGTAGAAACTTGGGAAAAATCAGGAAAACATTCTGTTTATCCTGAGTTTTCCTTTGCCTAATTTCATCCCATTACACCTAGTTAAAGTCTCTTGAGATGCTTACTTTCCTCTCGTCCTCGATAGTCACGTTCTTTAAATATGTAGAGAATAGTCATTTGATTGCATCGCATCTTTTCTACTTCCATTTTGAAAACATTATTATACACATATCTTTTATCATGAAACCCCCAAAACACTTATTGGGAGCAGGCAAAATAGAGAGCAAAATAGTCCCAATAAATGATGATATCTTTATCTATCTGCTACTCGTATCTATGTCATTGAAATGCATGCTGGATACATAAGAAGCCCTCAGGAAATTCTACATGAACGATCTTCATCTAAGTATTTAGGGGCATGTTTAGAACTCACCTTCTTCCCTATGAAAAGAACAGTGGCATTGTCATTAGAAAAGCCAAGGAAATTTGGCCCTCTGGTTCTGGCAACTCAGAAAACTTTTCCACTAGAAGAGTCTGGAAGACTCGTATTTTCTTCTCTCCCAAGCATGTCAAAGTATCATTTCAGCTAGCTCAAACTATATTACACTGGAAACTTCCTGTTTTCTATTAGAAACTGCCAGCAGGAATATAAGTTATTTTCAGACTTGAAAATAAAGATTTAGGATTGCATACTAATTTATTCAGAAACAAATCTATTGTTTTTAAGATACTATCATTTAATATCATGTAAAACTGAGACATACGCACTCAGAATTCTGTTCAAATTCTCTTTCTGTGTGTACCCTCAGACAGATCCATAACAACTCTAAGCTTTCAGTTCCCCATCTTTAAGGGGATGTCTTTGTATGTATTTTACAGACAATTACAAAGTATGATTCTTATTGGACAGGCTCCTTATAAATATTTAAGTTCCACCTCCTCTTTTATACATTCTCTTTCACTGTATTCTGAAAAAAAATGCAAAAGTTTGCTTTTCCTTGTCTTAATTTATTCTATATACAATCATCTAATCTGTTTAAATGTATTAAGAGAGACTTCAAAATGTCATCTGGTCTAATAATCAGCCTTAGGCAAGCAGATGCTTCAAGAACTTAGGAGAGAGTCATTTTTTTTCCTCTTGAAAAATCTAGGAAAATTCAAACTTTACATCTTCCTTTTACAATCATTCAGCATGAGACCCCTGATGTTCAGGAAGTAGTGTTCCAGCTCTTAGTGTTTTATTAAACACTAACTGTGACACTCCTTAACCACGGAGAGTAGTACCTACTCATATGAATCACTCTGTAGACTCTGGCCAATTTTAATTTACCCCTTAATCATTTATGTTTGTTATCTACTGTTGCATAACAAATTACTCCAAAACTTGGCATAAAATGACACGTATTTATGATCTTAAGGTTTTTGTGGATCAAGAATGAGTTTGGCTTAGGTGGGTTCTCTGCCCCACAGTCTCCCACAAAGCTGCGGTCACTTCTAAGCTCTTTCAGAAGGATCCGTTTCCTTCCTTACTTAGCGGTTGGTGGGGTTCCTCACAGGTTGTTACGCAAAGGCCTCAGTTGTGCAAGACCTGCTGGTCACAGACAGACCTTTCATTCCTTGCCACGTGCGCCTCTCCATAGAGCATCTCACAACATGGCACCTTGCCTCATCAGAGCAAGCCATGGAGGGGGAAACAGAGAATATGATAGAAAGATGGAAGTCACCGTCCTTTGGGACTTCATCACAGAAGTGACATCCCATCGCTTTTGCCATATTCTGGTCTTTATTTCTAGTCTGGGTTTGAGGAAGTGCTAATACTTTCCCTGTTGATGTGTCCAGATGTGTCAGAGCAAAGATCTAGTTTTTTCTTATGAAAATAAAAAACCTCTCTCACAGATAGCTGTAGAGTGTTAAAAGATGTATAACAGTGTGTAGTCAACAAAATTTACACTAGGCCTGGGATTCAAACTAGGGCTTGATTTGGCAAATCATTGGGCAGAATCTTGAAACCAAATATTTTCCACATCTTCCTCTTTTCTCAGGATTCCTCAAAGATTGAAAAAAAAAGCTAGCTTGAGGCATATGTGTCTGAGAAGTTCTGGCTTATACTGATGATGAAACATCTTTGCTGTAAACTAGAAGAACACACATTTAAAGCTAGGCTTATTTCTCTCCTGCGGAAATTATGGCCTGTAACAATTTACCCGGCAGTGACCATTGGAGCCCTATTACCACTGGAAGATGTACTTATGAAACAAGGCTGCAAATGGTTATGTTAGGGGAGGGGGGCTTCTTGAAGTGACAAAGTACGGGAATCTCTTTGTCTCTAGGTCACACTGAAACTTACCCAGCTTAGGAAATCAGGGCATAGTTTGTTAGGTGGGCAAATGGTCTTTACTGTCTCCTGAGAACCTATTTCTAATGTTTTCAACCCTTCACTCAAAACCTGTTGTTTAAAATTATCGTGGCCTTGAGCCTAGTGATGGGTGTTAAGGAGGGCACAGATTGCATGGAGCACTGGGTGCTATACACAAACAGTGAATCATGGAACACTGCATCAAAAACTAATGTTCTATATGGTGACTCACATGACATAATTAAAAAAAAAAAAACAGAAAATAAGGGAAATAAAATAAAATTTTCCTGGCCTTGGTTGAGTTCACGACACATTCAAAGCCATTACTGCGTTAATTTTGGATCGCAGTAGGAGAGGGACTTGTGTTACACTGGGTGTAGGCAAACAGGTACATACTTTAGGGGAATCTGCTTCTCTTTCTTTCTTCTCAAAGTTCAGATCTCCCCAGTTTTATTAGCCTCTTCTAGAAACTGTGTTCTATCTCTTAACTCTTGTGGCTTAAGGCATTCTTTGCAATTTTAGTGGATTTTTTTCTATCTCCGTAGTTCTGAGAGCTTCACTGCCAACTATTTTGATAGATATTCTCATATAGCTGTGACTTTGGGTATTTGCTTATAAGCCTTTCATCCGTGCTTCACTCTCATCTTTCTTTCTTTCTTTTCTTCTTCTTTTTTTTTCAAATAGAGTAGGGATTACCAGAGTATATCTTTATGTTAGAGATCCCCCTCAAATGGATAAAGATATGGACAGAGAAATATATATAGGCGAGAAATAGAGAATAATATATAAATAGATATATTGGAAACCATTTATTTCCCCCCAAGAAACCTAACTACCCCTTTCTAGCAAATACTTTTTTTATTTTTTTAAGTTCTTATGATTAAAATAGAAAGAAAGAGACCATAATCCCTAACAAGGATGCTTATTCTGGGAAAGCTGCAGTAAGTTTAGGAGAGATTTAAAAAGAGCCAAACCAAGGATATCTGCTCTGAAAATCAAGATGATTTCCTTATTTCTATTTTAAGTGATAATTTAAGCTCAGGGGTTTGTGGATTTGTTTCGGCTGTGCCTGTAGTTGCAGTGAACACTGGTCCCACTAGATTACACTGCATCGTTATCTGGATTTATGTGGAGTCCCATAGCTCTACTTTCCCGGTAACTGACTCTTTATCTCTCCCCCTTTCTTCTCCTACCCTCTGGAATACACACATCCACCTTTACTGCTCTTACAATTCCAATTTGGTGAAAATGAGAGCCCTGCCCATTCGAATCCTTGAGGGCCCCATCCATCTCATTGTACTATAAGATGCTTACGTTACACATCTTTCACTATTCCTTCTCCAGCCACGTTCAAGAAGCAGATGAGATCGAAGTTATTTACTCTTTATTTTGTATACCAGTCTGGATTTGTCATATTTACAAAGAGGCACAGAACCTTTAGGATTTACCCTAAAGTAAAGTTCTCTTGTTGCTGAATTTATCAGAGCTCCCTGTGACATGAAGCTTGCTTTTTTCCTGCATATTTTATTTATTTATTTTTAGAGAGAGCCTGAGTGAATGGGGCAAGATGGAGACAAAGAGGGAGAGGGAGAGAGAATCTTGAGCAGACTCCACGCTGAGTGTAGACCCTGAGGCAGGGCTTGATCCCATTACCCCAAGATCATGACCCACACAGAAACCAAGAGTCAGATGCTCAACCAACTGAGCCACCTAGGTGCCCCTGGAGCTTGCTTTTATATGGCAGAAAAATCAGTTTTTTACTTGATAGAATGAGCATGTCAAAAGAAATGAGGCAGGCCCTCAGCAATTATGTTCTTTAATGAGAATATTCTTAGATCATTCTGGTTTTAAAATACTCTTTAAAGCTCTCATTTTACCTGTTTTAAAAAAAGCATAATAAATAATGACTGAATATCTATTAGATTTATGTATCGGTCTCTTATAAGAGGACTAGAGATCAAGAATTTAGAGCTGTGCCTCTCATTTCACATAGTACCATCTAATATTAGAGAAGGATTTAACTCCATTCGGCTGGCCCCAGGCCTTTTCTCCATAGCAAAAGTCAGTACAGTAAGGCCTACTGCATATTTGTATGAATAAAGTTTTATGAGAAATAGACATAACCATGCCTACTCACGGGCCTGTTGCCTGTGGCTGCTTCAGCGCTGAAGGGATCCAACTGGAGTACTTGATACAGAGAAGAAATAATTGGCACACAAAACCGAAAACATTTACTACCCGACCTAAGGTGCACCCCCTTCCCTGGAGTATTAAATGCAAGAAAGTGAAAACATCTACAGACTTTTAAGAACAAAAAGTCTCATTCATGTAATCAAGTTGTTTATATTTTTCATCAGTAGAAGTGTGGTTTTTGTTTTTGTTTTTTTAAATAAAAGGATGTGATTGTGTAAAAGACCTAGTAGGTAGTATTAAAACCTTTTAAAACATTTTAAAGTCTGAATAGTTTTTGAGAAACATTTCTAAATACTTAAAATATTTTATTAAGATATCTATTAAGAGATAGAAATACTTAAAAAAACTTAAAAATAAAGAGCTGGGTCTGAATCCCTAATAATGTCAGTCATATTGGGGAATGAGAAAAAGTTCACAGTAAATAGATGCTCTGTTTTTCTTGACACTCATAATTATCATAAGACCATATCTTAAAAATTGAATCAAGACTGTTTGTATACCTTGTAAATCATTAGGAAAAACGAGATCGAAGAAAATCTCTATGCAGTTAAAGAAACAACAAAGAAGAAAGCAAAGCGGAAAACATGAAATGAGATAGCACAAGACCACATTCATTATGGAAATAAATGTAAATAGGTTGTGTTCCTACAAAAGGCTCAGATTGGCTTTTTTAAAAAATCCAGACATCGGAAAGTGACTCTGAGATGTTAAAAGACAAATAAAAGACAAAGATGCAAACAAACATAATTGAAGGGGAAGTAGAGCCTGTAGTACTAAAATTGATACGTTGAATTTTAGTTGAAGAAGTTGAAGTGCAACCGCATTTACTTCACTGAACACCTTGTTACTGAGTTAACGATGAAGCAGGATCCCTCAGGCCTGGCGTGTTTCCGTTACTGCCTTACCCTGGAGGTCCTAGGCTTTAGATCAGTGCATCTAGGTGTGAAAGAAGAAGAAAATCTGGAGAAGAGCAGTGGAATAAGCCCAAATTTCTGAGGAAAGAAAGACCCACAAAGGTGATGTTTGTTTCCCTTTGACATGTGCAATTGGAGCCATGTGGCCAGAATTCTAGAGCTGAGCCTTGGGTCAGATCATCAGTGGTTTGTTTCTGTTGTGAAGAGTCAAACTGGGGAAAGGAAAGTAGAATGGCTGTAATAAATGTTCACTTAGGAGAGTGAAGGGTCATTGTTGATTCACTTCTTAGGGCTTGTCTCCCCATTGCAAATCATCTTCTTTTTCTATTTATCTCTGTTTTGTTTTCACCTCTGCACTCTTATCAAAGTTTGACTTGTTCTTTAATCTATAGTTACATTGCTAAAGTCATGATCATTACTACCTTTAACATTTATTAAAATTCTACTATTGCATTATGGGTTTTTTGCATTGTTTACACTGTCTCCCCCCTTATCATGACTATTCTTTCACTGTGTTATTTCTGCTTCCTTGTATCATAGTGGGAGTGCAAATCAATTTTTCATTTTTAATTTGTTTCTGGTTTCTATATTAAATCTTTTCCAAAAATATGTTTTCCTTTTGAGCCTTAAGAATGATAGTCCCTTGCAATGGTCCTAGTATTTTTTTGGTAAGTTTTTTTCCCCCCATTACTTAATCTAGAAGGAATATTTAGATGCATTAAGTATTTCAACAGACAGTATCTGTAGTTCACTGTCATCCGGTTTACTTGGGTTTGCAGTATAGAGTCCCAGAAACATCAAAAAAGAAAGTTCATGCTCTTGTGTCCATGTTAGGAATCAGCACAGTAGCATGTTTTATAAGCCTAGAGCAAGAATGTTGGCTCATAAGCCACATCACAGTATGTATTTATTTCTAGGCCAAAAGCTTAAATACCAGATTTTTAGTTTTAAAAACCAGATACCTGTTAACCCCATTCTCAGATCCGCAACTGGGGAGCACATTGATGGTACAATTCCTGTCTAAGGATCTCACTTTCAGCAATTATTCATCTAATGCAACATTAATGGTTTATTGTTTATCTTAAGCCTATCTCTTTCTCTGATATTAACCAGTGGGATGAATGGATATCCTGTTGCCCCAGCCTGTTCTCTTCCCAGGATCTTCTGATCTGTGCTGCATTGTGACTCTGTGATGCTTTGTATCACTCAAGCCCTCTTGCCTTCTGCTATATTATAAAAGTGTAAGTATTAGATACAGGCTGAGAGAAAAGGCTCTCCCGCTTTGTGCACCTCAGAAAGCAGCACTGATAAGCCAGCTGCTGATAAGAATGTGGAACAATGGGATTTCTCATGCATGCACTACTGGTGGGAATATAAAATGATAGTATTACTGGAAAATGCCTTAACAGTTTCTTATAAAATTAAATATATAATTACCATGTGGACTAGCAGTCACACTCCTGGGCATTTATCCTAGAGAAATGAAAACTTACATTTGCATAAGTAACTGTCCATGAACGTTCATAGCAGCGTTATTTGTAATAACTGAAAGTTGTAAATGTACTTGCAATGTACAGTCCAAAGGTACTTTGAAGAATGAATGGTTATGTGCTTTGAAAATACGTGCAATCTGTGGTAGATTTATACAACAGAATCCTAACTACTTGACAATAAAAAGACCATATTGATTGATATATGCAAAAACATGAATAGCTCTCTAGCTAGGGCTGTTATGCTGAATGAAAAATAAGAGCCAATCTCAAGACAGTTACGTAGTGTATGATTCCATTTATATAATATTCTTTGTGCAACAAAATTACAGTGATAAAGAACAAAATCAGTGGTTGCCAGAGGTTAAGGTTGGGGATAGGTTAAGGTGTGACCAGTACAAAGTAAAACAAGGAAGTTCCTTTATGGTCATGGGACAGTTCTGCATTCTGATTGTAAAGATGGTTACACAAATCTACATGTGATAAAATTTTGTACATTTTATGCAACACATACAGGTGCATATAAAGCACACATTAATAAGAATCCATGTAAAAACTAATAAAAATCCAAGTAAGGTCTCTTCCACCTGAATTCCTAGTATTGTACCAACGCCAGTTTCCTGGTTTTGACAATCTACTCTGGTTATAAAAGCTATGATTGGGGGAAGCTGGCTGAATAGCGTATGGAAACTCATTGTACTATTTTTGCAACTTCTCATGAGTCCATTTAAAAATAAAAAATATGTTTTTAAAAAAGCAGCAACTATGCAACAGCAATGGCCACTCAATTTTTCTGATTGTTAGAAACCAGTAGTTTTCAAACATGGGAGATCATGAGATTAACTTAATAAGCTTTATTAAAAAAAGATTCATTCTGGATAGCATCCCCCGCCTCGCTCCCCCCCCACCCCACCCCCCACCCCACCCGCTGCTGGCCCTTTGAATCAGTATCTCTGGAAATGAAGCCATAGGATCTGTACTTGCAGAATATTTTCCAAGATTATAAAACATTGTTATAGAGCTGGTTTTTGAGCCCTAGCAAGGAGGGGGAAAGACCGGTGAGTATGTTCTCTATGAGGTCTGGATTGTGATTCTTGATCCTTCTGAATTCTGGCAGTAGGTTAACTATTCGTTTTATATTTTAGCATTGTTAAGAGCTTTTACTTTTTTCAGAGTGTTTGTAGCTATTTCGGTGGGAAGTTTTTTGAGGCTGTGTCCTTAGATACTGATCAGTTGGCAATTTAAACCAGAAGCAAGGCAGTAGTACTTTCATAGATGAACCTTGTCTTTGCCTTATGCACATGTGGATGGCGACTTGCCTCCAGCTTTCCCCAGTGAGGCTGCAGAGTTCTCCTTTACTTGATCAGATTTTCACATTGATGTGGCGTCAGCGTAAATCACGTTTCCCCCAAGATTGGCTAGTGAATGGAAGACAGCCAAGGCACACCACAGTGAAGACATCAGTTAGGAAAATTACATTCAAAACCTGAAAGCAGCTGTCACTGAAGTTTTTGTTTATGAAAATTGGAAAAGTTCTCCCCTCTCAGACCACTGACATCCCTGATTTATTGTTTCTCTCCTGAAAATTATCCAAAGATGTTTTGAGACATTAGTTGGTGAAAGCCAAATTTATTGAAGGTGGAGGAGAATGTAAAGAGCCGTTATATTTGCAAATTTCTCAGTCAGACATGGCAACATTTCAATAGCGAGAGTTGACTAGATTCTTTTTTGCGTTTAATAAAAAAAAAAAAAAGAAAGAAAAACAGTTGAAGAGTTAGTATGATGCATGGTACTGGAAGGGAGATAGTTTGTTATGCTGTAGTACAAAAAGCCTGGACCAGTAATCAGGACACTTGAGTGTTTGCTCTCACTCTACTGCTAACTGAAAATGTATCCTTGTCAAATTGCTTATCTGCTCAGGGTCTCATTTTCCTTATCTGTAAAAGTTGGAGGTAGACGTTAGAGTAAGTTAGCATTTTCCCAACATTTATGAGTCATAGAATTTAGACAGTAAATATAACCTCATGATCACCCCACTTTTGGAATTAAAAATAATATTGTCACTTTTCATGGCATAAGGTAAAGAAGCAAATTAAAACTTCATATTTTGCAGGGTGCCGGGGTGGCTCAGTAGGTTAGGCGGCTGCCTTTGGCTCCGGTCATGATCCCAGGTTCTTGGGATGGAGCCCCGTGTCGGGCTCTCTGCTCAGCAGGGAGCCTGTTTCTCCCTCTTCCTCTGCCCCTACTCCAGCTTGTGCTCTCTCTCCCTCACTCACTCTCTGTCTCTCAAATAAATAAAATTTTTTAAAAGTTCATATTTTGCATATTATTAAAGATTCTAAGATTAATTTCAAAATAATATCCAAAAATATTAAATATATGCAACTTTTTCACATATAAAAATTATGTATATTATTTATTTTAAACAAATTATGTAAGAGAAAGAAACATTTATGGAATAATCCAGTTGTAATATTTTATTGAATTGTTTGGTGAGCAAATGTAACGAGTTCCAGTTATTAATACAGCTTCTGGAGTGCCTGGGTGACTCAGTCGTTAAGCATCTGCCTTCAGCTCAGGTCATGATCCCGGAGTCCCAGGATTGAGCCCCCACACTGGGCTCCCTGCTCAGCAGGAAGCCTGCTTCTCCATCTGTCACTCCCCCTGCTTATGTTCTCTGTCTAGTTGTGTTTCTCTCTGTCAAATAAATAAATAAAGTCTTAAAAAATAAAATAAAATAAAATACAGCTCCAAAGAGCCAAATCTAAGATCTATTATTTGTAATTTTAAACTTTGAATATTAAAGACTAATTTGTTTATATACCTTTTAAGTTGTATATCTAAATAAAATAAGGTAGGAAGTGCAAGTATTTCTCAAAAAAATCAGTGTCAGTATGACTATAATCTTCAAGTCTAATGCATACAATGCTAAATAGAATAGACAATGATGAATTTTGGAACACTGAAAAAATAAATCATTTTTTTTAAAGTCTGATCAATGAATATTACAAGTTGATTTAAGATCATCTTTGGACATATTTGCAAAATTATCATTTTTATGGTCTTCATTTATTTTTATTATTTCCGTGTTCTTTATGTTTTCTGTCTTTACCAAACAATCTATTATGGGCAAAAATTAAGCAGTATATGAGTGTGCCAGAGTTCTCCAGAGAAACAGAACCCATAAGGTATGTGTGTATATGTATATGTTTATATTTATATATCTATTTGTTTACTCTAAGAGATTTATTATAAGGAATTGGCTCCTGTGATTATGGAGGCTGTTTCCCAAGACCTACAGCAGGCAAACCTGAACCCTAGGAGAGCCGGTGGCGTCACTCCTATTTGACTGCTAGCAGCCTCGAGAC
Source organism: Spilogale gracilis (assembly GCA_004023965.1). Lineage (NCBI taxonomy): Eukaryota > Metazoa > Chordata > Mammalia > Carnivora > Mephitidae > Spilogale > Spilogale gracilis. The sequence goes on along the minus strand of PITA01000767.1, from coordinate 212,071 downwards.
ACAGAAAGAGGTGTTGTTTCAGTTCCAGTCCAGGGGCCAGAAAAGACTGATGTCCTAGGTCAAGGCGTTTAGGCAGAAGGAGGCTAGCCTTTTTGTTCTCTTCCATCCTTCAACTGACTGGATGAGGTCTACTCACACTGGGACGAACAGTCTGCTTTACTCAGTCTACTGATTCAATATTAATACCATCCGGAAACACTCCCACACACACCCAAAGTCATGCTTGACAAAATGTCTGGGGACCTTGTAGCCCGGTTAAATTGACACTTAAAAAGTAACCATTGGAAAGAATAAAAGTGAAAAAATTTTCAAATTTTATAGTGACAAAAATACACACACACACACACACACACACACACACACACACACGCCACTTACTCACATCACAGTACCTGTGTGCATTTGAGTGGAAAACCAACCCACTAGATCATGAGCAAAGTCTTGTGAATTCCTTTAGCTACCACTCGCATCTTAGTCTCCATGCACTTAGAAGATCCCAAGCAGTACAAATTTAAGGGGGAAGGTAAGTATTCCATTTACTGATGCTTTAGATATATTATTGTAGAACTAAATAATGATATGTCATAATTTCGGACTTTGATATTTTCACAAAGTGAATGCACCCATAAAACCTAAATAAAAGACTTAACATTACCAACTCCTGAGATTCCCCTTCATTCCTGCACCCAGTCTCTTCTGCCTTCCATCCAATAAAGTTACTATGCTTAGTTCTATCAGCATTGATTAGTTTGACCTGCTTTCAACTTTATATGAATGGGATCATATAGTATGGACTTCTTTACATCTACCTTCTTTTATTAAACATTATATTTATGAAATTCATCCAGACTATTGCATGAAGCAGTATTTTTATTCTTTCTCATTGCTGTGAGGTCTTCCATTATATGATTATACCACAGTTTATTCATCTCTGATTGTTGATGGACATTTGGGGTTTCTTGATTGGGGTTTTTACAAACAGCACTGCCTTCAACTGTCTTCTATGTGCCTTTTGATGCACCTGTTGCTGTTGGACATGTACCTACAGTTGAAGTTGCTGGTCATTGGGTAAGTGTATATCAGCTTTAGTAGATATGACCAGTTTTTCAAAGTGATTATAATCATGTTTATACCAAGAATAGTGATCATTCCAACTTACTCTAACAAAATAATATAATAGTTAGCATTATTTACCTGATGCTAATGATCTTGAACAACCTCTTCATATGTTAAAAAAATAAAATCATTTGTGACATGATGTGATGAGCACTGGGTGTCATACACAACTGATAATTTATTGAGCACCACATCTGAAACTAATGATGTACTTTATGTTGGCTAGTTGAATTTAAATTAAAAAATCATTTGTGAAGTAATTATTTCTCCCTTCGTTGTTATGACGACTTCACTAGTGAAATCATATGGATGAGACAATTTCTCTCTGGGAAACTTATTATAGACTCAGTTTCTTTAATACACAATTGACTGGTCAGATCCTCTATTTATTCTTGTGTCCGTTTTGGTACATTGTGTTCTAGGAATTTGTTTTATCCGCATTTCCTAATCCATTGGCATAAAGTTGTTCATAATATTATCTCATTGTATTATTATATTAATTATCTGTAGGACCTATAGTTATGTGCCCTTTTTTATTCCTAATATTGGTAATTTATTCCTTTTTTTCCCATTGATCATGGTTGATAGAGGTCATCATCTTTACTAGTCTTTACAAAACCATTTCTGACCTTGTTACTTCCACTTTTCAGAGGAGTTGGTATGGTTTTCTTTGTGTTTTTCCTCTATGGAATTTAAAATTCCTTTTGAATCTGTGGCCTGATATCATTCACCAGTTTAAAAAATTTGCACCTTCTGTCTTTAAATTTTCATTTCCTTCATGCTCTAGCTGCTTGTTTTTGAGACTCTAACTATAACTATTTGGGCTCTTTTTACTGTGTCTCATATGTTTTATCTTTTTGGTTTGGTCTAGGTGTTTGCTTCAGTGTAGGTATTTTGTACTTAACAATATTCCAGTTTACTAATGCTCTTCAGTGTAGGTATTTTGTACTTAACAATATTCCAGTTTACTAATGCTCTCTTCAGCAAGGTGCAGTCTGTTCTGAAACCTACCCACTATTATTTAGGTATTACATTTTTCGACGCTGGAATTTTCTCTTTTTTATTTTTCAATTGTAAGGTGAAATTCTGCATTTTGTCCTCTATTTTATTACATGTATCAGTCCCAGTTCTTTTAAAGTTTATTTCTGACTTTGTTCACCTGTAGGACTGCTTCTGTTGTCCATTTTTCTTGCTGCTATTCTTAGAAAATCTGCATTTTTATTGAATCCCAGTCACTGTGCATGAAAGTTTTTAGTGCCCTTTGGTAATGATATTCATCTCCAGAGATTGATCTTGTCCTTTAGCAGGTATTTAGAGTCAGGGGGACATCAGTGCCATCCATTCAGGAATTATGCAGCCTTGGGACTGGGGTGCAATTTATATAAGGTTCCGTATACACTTTGTTCATATTCATTATTCTAGGTATCCCTCGGTGTGTACCAAGTAAGAGGCCAGGGCATTTTAGTAAGCTGGGAGGTGGATTCTTAGTTTTTGTTTATTCAGCACCACGAATCTGCAGAAAACTCTGCTCTACTTTTCAGCCATTTTCTGCTTAGCTTCTCAGCCCCCTGCCTGCTGTGGTTTAGCATCAGCACATGCCAGTGGGCTTGCTTTTCTGTCCCTGTCTTCTCTCTGTAATCTTGATTACTTAAATTCTTTTTCCCTTGGTAACACCAAACTCCAGTTTTTTGTTTGTTTGTTTGTTTGTTTGTTTTCTCTCCAGCCCTGTGAGTTTGCCAGAAGTTGTCTTGGCTTCTTTGCCTCTCTCCCAACACCAGGAATCTGGTATGCAGAATTTGGGGCCTCTCCCCAAGAACTTCTCTTTTCTCCCAGATCTTGTCTTCTCAAATCCTGGATGTCTCAGTTGCAATTTGATGCCTTCAAGCAGCGCTTTTTTTGTTGTTGTTTCTGGCTTTTCTATTGTTCTTGGCAGAAGTGTTGGTTTGCTGCAAGTTACTCATCATACCCAAAAACCTGTTTATTGATTTACAATAGAAATTTGTACTGATGCCATTACCACCTTTAATACTTTGAAGCCTCATGGGTTCCCAACCATGTCTGGATGAAATGCCTGAAGATATGTTTAATTCTAACTTCTAGTGATTCTTTCAGGTTAATATCATGGACTTTTATACCCATATTTGGTGCATGGGAAATGGTCATTTATTTTTACTTAATTCTAACATCTGTTTTATCTCAGAACGCTTTACTCAAAAAAGGCTTATGAGCACAAGGAATGTGAAAAGAAGGTGGAAAAAAGTGAGTTACCATAGTTGACATACACCTGAATTAATTTGTGAAGGAGTCAGAGGTGATACAGGCAATGGAGAGAATCCCTGGAAGGAATATGAGGATGAAACAGGGAAATAAAAGTACAGAAAGAAAAGTCAGAATGTGTTATTTGAGTTGATCGCATAGATAAAATGCTTTGTTATAATGTCGTTTAAAAGAGTACAAAAAAGGGATGCCTGGCTTAATTGGTTAAGTGACTGCATTGGCTCAGGTCATGATGTTGGGGTTCTGGGATCGAGTCCCACGTAGGGCTCCCTGCTCAACGGGGAGCCTGCTTCTCCCTCTTCCACTCTCTCTGTTTGTGTTCTCTTTCTATCAAATAAATGAATAAAATCTTTTTTTTTTTAAAGTACAAAAAGAAGAAAAGGGCAAAATAGAATCAGAATGATAGGAAGAGGTTAAAGAAGACCAGAGGTTGTAATGACTACAGTCCTACACAGATTAAGTACTCAGTACATGCTGCTGCAAGCCAAATAAAAAATGTATTTTTAGGTAGCATTCCTTGGTTCAGTTAAGCAGCTTATTGTTGATGACAGTGTCAGTCATCTGTTTCTAAATGACTCAGTAGCCTTAGAAAAATTGTCTATTCTTATTTTGCTCATTCACCAACGTTGATCTAAAAAGGAGGAGTAAATCTGAAGTTCCTTGGTCATCACAACTTTGAAAGGAGTAAAAAATGGCCCCCAGCTCAGAATGCTATTTGATCACCTACAAAAAGCAGTTCTTTAGCATTTGGACCCCTTATACAATTTTCGGGTGGACCAGGGTCCAAATTTTCTAAGTCATCTGATCCTTTACCCTAGCTCTTTTTGATTCTAATCTTAAGGACTGGTCAGATTATCCCCGGGGGGAATCTAAAACATAACTGCATAGCTCCACAAAGTTTGGCAGAGAAAGAATTACCTAAAGGAACAGATCTTAACACTGGTAAACGGGTCCATGACCGTAGTGTTCTACATTTCTGAGAATATCCAGTCTCTGTTCTAGCTCCAGTTCAGCCCTGATTCAGGCATAAAAGGGGGAAAGGGAAAGAGAGTGTTGGAAAAGATACGGTGATCGAAATGAAAATCCTTTCCATGTCACGAAGTAACCATTAGTATGATTGTTCCACAGATGGAATGTGGCTCCAGTTCTGCCTTTGATCTCAGTAGGGTTCTGAATCTAGATCAGTTTGATATATCCTGAGGCTCACTTAGGAACAGACCCAGAGCCCTGGGCTCCTCTCTTACCATCCCATAACTTTAATTCCTAGTGCTAAGCTGGAACCGCTGAGAGGTCAGGACATTAAAATATGAATTTTCTGGATATGCACCTTATGGAGGTTAATGCACAAAGTCTCTGTACATTTCTTTAGTATCTCTCCTTTCCTTTAACCTTTTCCATTCCTGGGATCCCACACAGGATCCTGAACCATATATTCACCAGGAACACTAGATATTTTCATAGATATTATCTTTTTCTTTTACACATCATCTTGTGAGGTGCCAGTTATTCCACTGACAGTAATGAAGAAATGATACTTGAGGTGTTCCTGAGCAATGTCATATTGCTATGAAGTAGCAATCCTAAATTGGGGCTCCAGTGTTCTGATTTCAAGTTTGGTGCTCTTTTTTGGACCCCAAAAGAGGTCAATAAGTACTTGGTTGCTTCTGGATTGAGAAGGAACAGTCCCCCTAAAACGAAAAGCAGACTTCAAATGACTTCTTTGCCTCGGTTGAATTAGTCACCATCTGCTTTGGAATTTCAGACAAGGGAAACGATCGGTTCAGTTTTTGCCATTGATAGGTGGGGAAGTTGAGACCACATAAGCTTTCTGCAATGCTTCGACTTTTGATTATCACTCTACATTTCTCATTAAGGAAAGTTGAGATGCATACAGGTTGTTACCTTGTTTGAAGGTCAGATGGAATGTCTCTGTGATGATGAGAGTGTGATGTGATGACCAGTCTCTTGTAATCACTGTGATGACTAGAGATTTCTGGGTGAACGCGGAGTAAGCGAGGAAGAAGATATCCTACTGGCCCCCTTAAAATGCCATGTTTTACACAGAAAGTAATTTTTTTCCAGTCTGAGGCAAGCTAGTATAATGTAACATGTATTGAACATTTCGTAGGAGCTAGGTATTGTGGAGAGTATATATAAAGAAGCCAAAGCTTCTGCCTTCAAGAGATGATAATGTAATGCTGGGGGGTGTTCTAACATGATCCTATAGTCTGAGTTAATCAAGTTTGGGGAAATGATTTGCCACTTATAAATATCTGCTTTTCTATTTACTACCAACATCCATATTTTAGAAGCTTTTAAGCCATGTTGTGTGGCAGCTAATGGTTCCATTTAGCTCCCTTGGGTGCAATGCTAGACTGTGATGGTAGAAGTTGATAGAAGGGCTGAGCTGATAGGTCCCCAGGTGATTTATCCTAAATTTGCCTGAACGGCATGGCTGTTACATGTTTTATATATTGGATTTCTTCCTGAGGTTCATTTCGGGGAAGACAACCAGCTCTGCAACTAAAAAAATTTAAATCACTGGATTATGCAATAATAATGAAACATTCAGGCTTGATGGTGGGGCACTCCACTAAATGCCTTGTGGTCCTGCAGCAACCAGAAATTACCTCCCTCATTTGAAAAGCAGTATTGAGATTGACTGTGGTCACATTTTGAGAGTGAAATGGTTGTTAGGCCACCCACTTGTTTGCCAAGACAAGGAACCTCTGTAGAGGGTATGAGTGAATATTATAGAAATTGTCCTTTCACTCTGTCATTCAAAGAGTCTGGACAAGGCAGATCTGGCTGGAAGAAAAATGCAGCCCAAGCCAGGTGGTGACCAAGGGCCAGGGAAGAGTGTTCTTCAGCACCTCGTGGCAAAGTCCCATGCAACTAATGATTGTTTCAAGGGGAGTAAATTGCCAAGAGTGAAATGTGTTAGTGGGGTGTGTACTTATTTTTGGTCCCTTCACATTGCTCACAACATTAATAACATCATGAGCAGTTGAGTCGTGTACCTAGTTTGGAAAAGATAAAAGAATGAAAACAAACAAAAAAACAGCTAAGCTCTGTAAAATGGAAAATGAGATTTCCATCCAGGATAAGTGATGTATTACACAGAAAGCATTTCTGAGCAAAAGCTTTGGGGCCACTTGTTTTGGTTTGGTTTTTAAGTGGGAAAATGAGTCAGTTGGTCCTATAGAACATTCCCATAGAACTTGTCATTCTGGCATGCGATTCAATATAAGCAGCAGAGGATGAGAAAAACTACATCAGAAATGACTCTCGCTGATGTTACCTGGGCTCTTTCAGCCTAATTGGTAAGAGAAAGAGCGCTTGTCTGTAGAAAGCATTTACCCCTTTGAGAACTTCTTTTCTGTTCCTACTCACTGAGACAACAGAAGGAAATCAGCATTAGTCCCAGCTGCCTTCCGTGCAGCATCAAACTTCTACTATTGTGATCACTTCACAATGTAACATAAGACTGCTTTCTGGCAATGATGTAATCATCAAGTAAGTTTCTAGAAACCCCTAGAAGGCTCCACCCCAAAAGTACAAGGCCTTCCCCCACGAGCCAGTCAGCTCACGAAGATAGCCATTGGCACCGAACCTCTCACAACTCCAGAAGTCGGGAGCCATGGCTTTCCTTCCCTTTCCTACCCTTCTCCCTTCCCTGTCCTCCATGCCCTACTTTCTTCATAGAGCACTACTAAGTGCTCTCTCTGGAATGTTGGAAGGTGAAGATTTAGGTCTGGGCAACCTGTTAAAAATATGAATTGTTACCATGAACTCTGAGTGGCCTTTCAGCTTTGCTGACAGAAATTTACTCCATGCAGAACCCTTCCCCCCCAAAAAAAATTAAGCAGGTAAGGTCATTTGGAGTTGAAACAACCATGCAGTCGGTGTGTTTGAAAATGAAATTATAATTAACCTGCTGATGGCTGTGAGGTGTTCCCTTGAACTCTGTGTGGCCTCTCGGCACCGTGGCTGAACTTGCTTTATTGAATGCCCAGAGACCTGAACAGGTGAAATCGGGATATGTCCGGGGCCAAGTGCACTTTTAGAAGGAAGATTATGTCTCTTTTAGTGCCGATTGTAAGAGAGTTGAGGATTAATTGAGCAGCACTAATCAGAAAATAAAAATGGGTTTTGACCATCCATGTCTTCGTGAAGCATAAAATTGGTTGAAACTGCTGAGGGAAATGACTCTATTTGCCTTACTTTGTGAGTTGATTCCTGAAGTGCTGAGAGGTTACCAGACCTGAGAGTGGCCCAGGAAGAGTCTTGCGATTTGGAAATCACGTATCAGCCACATACTTAGGAAAACATTCTAATTACCAGCTGAGAGCTATGGAGTGTTGCTTGAACTCCAAGTGGTCTGTTGATGCATGGGCTGGATGACTTTCTGGAACCATTCAAAATGAGGTAGGCAAAATCCCACAGCAGTAACTTAGCACTGTGAATGACTAGGAGGGGTGGTGGGGTCGTGTAGGATGTAGGATGAATGGGTCCGAGATAATCTTTGTTAGCAATTTGTTGTCCGTGAAATGTTATCTAAAAGTCAGTGTGCAGCTTACCGCCTTTTATCATCAGCAGAACTGCAAGACGGTGCTGCAGTCTTCAGGTGTGCACCAGGTTAAGGGGGTACCATCAACAGTCGATGTATTGGCAAAGTCAGCCATGAGCGCTACACCTTGTCGCCCCTCGTGCTTTAAACTGCCAAGAAATCCATCTCATCTCTGGTCACGCTGAATGAAAAAGAAGTGCGTCATTCCGTTGCCCTCATCTCTACGTGTCTTCCCTCTAATTATGTAACCTCATTCCAGGGTAAAGTCACGTTTTATTTTGGGATCCTCCTTGTTTGGCAGAGAGCATCTGTCGTTAGACTAAACAAACCATTTTGTTCACTTTGCACTTATGACAGGCTGGCTAGAATGAGTGCTCTTGTTGGCTTAATAAACAGAGAATAATAATCCACAATGGGTTTCATTACTGGGTGGAAATATTCCATTCATAGGATTGGAATGATCTAATTGTTCACATTTCTGCTTAGTGTAAGCTTTAAATGTATGCTTCACACTGAGGTTTTCCTATCTCAGAAGAGTTTTCAGCTAGGACGCAAATACAAACACTCTTGGCCTTTCCAACTCCTCTCTTGGCGGCCGCCAGTTGTATACTCTTGTAATTCCTGCACAACTCTTAAACAAAGAGGAAACTCACAAGGTGCTAACCCGTGAGGCACATTTATCTCAAGTTAATGTCATTTCACTTGGCTGGTGATTAAAGTTCAACATTGCTAACAGACTGGAGGAATCTGTCTTTTTGAAAGAAGGTGCTTTGTATTTGTCCAGTGTGCTTCATCTCAGTCAAATCTACAAGCTTAGAAATTGATGAAACCCTCATTACCCGCATGTTCATGGAGACTAGGTATCCACAGATAGGGCTGTCTCGTCACACTTTGGGATGCCATGTAGATTTTGGTGGACTTCTGTGTCGCTTGGTCTCTCTGCCTTAACACCTAAGACCTCAGATAATTTATTTCCCTTGTTTCCCCATCAGTCTGAGAGGTATTGTGCATTTCCTGGATACGTCACGTTTCTAGCCTGCAGTTAGAGGCATCGCACTTATTCTGTGCTGTTTCTGCATTCTGGGCTGCTCACCCTACCTGAGCTTCGGTGGTTTCTTAGTTACTTCCTGCCTTCTCCATGAAGCCTCCCTCACCGTTACATTACAATCTCTGAACACTTTTATTGATTTTCTGTAGCACTCATAATGGCAGCAGACCTACACCAGTACCCATGTTAATGCCAGCACGTATCAGAAACTTTATTGTAGGTATTTTGCACACTTGTCTCAATAGCCCTTCTGTTTCTACATGGTAAGCCTCTCTTACCCCCTCCAGTTGCTGCCAGACTTTTCACACTAAGAATTTGATTGTTCTTCTGCATATAACTCTTCAGGATCTGTCCACCTCCAGAGAAGAAGAAAAAAAATTAAAAAGCGCTTGTTTTTAAGTGCTTTCTCAGGCCAGCCCCTACCTGCCTTTCCAGCAGCCTCTCCTACCATTCCCTTGGTATACCCCACAAAATTTGTTGCTATTCAATGAACATGGCATACAAAGTTTCTTCCTTGTAGCTAGGCACTTACTCCCCTGGCAAACATTTACTCAACTTTAAAGGCTCAGGTCAGATGTTCACTCTTCTGGGAAACTTTGTCTGACTTTCTCAGGCAGGAAGTAACCAGCCCTCTGCACCTCCTCGACACTTTACACGAAACTCTTCTACTGTATTTATTTTCCCATATGTCTGCTCTACTAGCTGTGAACCAGTTAAGATAGACTGTTGTCTTATTCGTTTTTATATCTTTATCTCAGTTCCTGGCACAGAACCCCAGTTCAAAAATGTTTGTTGAATGAATGAATGAACAAAGAAACATTTTTTTAAGATGGAATTAAAAGAAAGCCAAATGATTTCCAGTGGGAGAGATGCTTATAAATTATTTTCTGTCTATAGATTACTGCTTTTGTGTTGATAAATGAGCTCCTTGCTAAGTGGACATAGGTATCTGCCATCTCCATATTTCAGGAGAGATCCAGGCCCTTGACCTGTGTCTTGACCGTGGGTACTTGACTCGAGAAAGTCTTCTGGTTTGGGTGGAAGTGATTATTGCTATTGTTGATCACACCTGGATTCCAAAGGTCAGGTGGGTGTAAGGGCACTTTGACGGTAATTAGGAAAGGGGGGGTCGTTGGTCTCATCTTTTACCTTCCTTTTAAAGCGATATCCCTTTCAGAAAAATGAACACTTTTCCTTAGCGTTTTGCTATCTTTTCATCCAGGATCTTAATCAGAGGGAATTAGTCAGTATTCCCACCTGCTTTGTAATTATTCTCTAGTAGGTCCCAAGCAATGGCCAGTTCTCTCCAAAATTAGCATAAAAGAACAGTGCCACTAAGATTCTCTTCAGGGCCCATCTCAGGCGCCCCCTCACCCCCAGTCAGCCAATTCCAAGTCCCAAAGTCTGAAGCACAGACTCTTGAAATTTGATCCTTTCTCTGTCACTGAGACTTAGTTGTTCTACTCTTCAGGGCTCTTTAAGCAGGTAATAGAAGCAGCTTAGGAATAAATAAGTGAGGACCGCCATTTTATTGGAGAGTAAAACCAGGCATGCCAAGGTTATGGACGTAGTTTGCGAGATGACATTGGGTAGGTTCAGGTACAGGTCAGTGCAGTGATGAGGAAAGCACCCAGGGATCCTTGACACGTAGTCCCCTGGCTAAACACCCATCTCCTCCACCCTGGGCAGTTTAACTTGCACCAGTGATCCCGAGATTTTCTGAATGAATTACCATAATTGGACTTAATTCAGGAAAGGGATGTTTCCTGTACACACCGAACAAGCTCCATACTGGATTCTTTTGCCTAGATGACAGGGAGGAAGAAACTCAACAGGAAATACATCTTTGAAAATTAGAAAAGTTGATGAGCTAAGTTCTACAAACACTGGGCACTGATCCAAAGTGAACTCCTAGTGACCCCCTGGCACCTTGGCTCACCTCCCTGCACTTCACAGCCAGAAGCTTACCAGGTGGATTCACTTTCTTACCTCCCTGATAAGGCGGTGAGACTGCCACACCCGGACCCACGTCCAATCTCCTTGCCTGCTTCCCTGACCCCAGGTCTGATAAAAAATCCAGGGTGATAATGCTCTTGAGGTGCAGGCTATAAACCATATCAGTGTGTACGTAAGTAGAGGGAGGGGAAGGGGGGAGGAAAAAAAGCAAAACAAGAAAAAAAAGAAAAAGAAAAGGCCAAACAGAGAGTTCAGCCTCACCTCTAGGTGACCTTGGCAGCATGGGGAGTGGAAGGGAAATTGCCAGGAACTTGCAGCCTTTTCTTGAGCATTGTTTTGGCTTGGCTTTGCTACAGAGCAACTTCGGGGGACTGGGGCAAAAAGTAGGTCATTGTGAACCGCAGGTGCAGTTTTGATGCTGAACTATAATCTGTTGCGCTGTATGTGCAAACCCAGAAGTACTACAAGACGAAAACGGAAACTTTTCCTCATAGGTACACAGACCACTTTACATCATATTAGCACCAGCATCACGAGGTTCCCCCCCCAAAATGGAAGGGTAGAGTGGAATTCTTAACCTCCCTGCTCTGCTGTCCTCTTCCTCTTTCTATTCCTTCCTCCCTTCTCCTGTTTACTTCCCATCCTCCTTTAATCTCTCCTCTCCCTTTCTCTCTCTCTCTGTCTCTGTGTCTCTCCTGTCCTCCTCCCCGCCCCCCGCCTTGCCTCCTGCCTTCACCCCCTCCTTCAGTAGATCTTTCTGTAGTGAAAAACCTCATTTGACTAACTCTGACTCTCCAGGCATCATCCCCTCAGGAGATACTGATTAATGTAGGCAGACTCACTCAAGGATTCAGTGACAGGCAAGATACTCAAGAGGCTGGGATTTTTAACTATTACTTCCAAGTAGACAGCGCATTTACCGTGATCTTTGCCTACTTAATTTAAACTCTTGAGAGAATGCAGACCAGAATGCAGAGAGAAAGCTCCCAATAAATGAAAGGGGGAGAGTCTTAAAACCCTTATTCTTGGCCTCAGTCATGTCACTTAATCCCTCCCACCATCTGTTTCCCCATTTTCTGAACGTAATAGGAAACATGTCGAAGCACCTGGCTGCTAAAGCGGTAGGCACTGTCTCTGGACTGAGAGCAAAACCCGGAGCACTTTGGTACTCGGGAACTGCAACGGAACATTGTTCGGGTTGCTGATTTCTTCCTTCCAGACCGTTCCATGCACATCAAGAAGATTAAGACAGCAAAGGTTTCAGTTTCAGTGAGAAACATTCTGAGGAGCCAAGTAGCCTCCTGCTACCTATCTGTCTAGGGAAGGAGCCATTTGGGTGAGCCTCAATACAAAGGAAAGTGAGTTTTGCTCATTTTCCGATCGTTGTGAGTTTTGAAGATTAATAACTGTAGGAAAAGAAGGTATCTGATGCTGATACTTTTTTGGACAGGAAATGTTTTGGAGGAACATAAATAGCTAAGAAAAACAGTTTTGTGTTCACCAGCAACCCAGGACATATCGGGATTGTGTGGGTGAGGAGGCGGAGAAGGGAGGAGGGGTGTGCACGTGGACTCCGCGTGGAGTTCCTTCTTCAGAGTTTGTGATTGAATATGTCTGAAGAGTTCATTTTTCATAGTCTTGTATTTTGCAGCCTTATTGCTATTGGGAAGAAAGATACATAGAACATTGTCTCTGTTTCCAAAGGAAGCGAGACTGGGAGCAGGCAGGCATCTTAGGACCACCTGCTGGCCTTCATTTGGGACCCCTGGAACCTCTTATTCAGGATGGGGTCCCCGAGACCACTCACACTGCTCCCAGGATGCTTAGATTGAGTAGCAGCCATCCTCAGCTTCTGGTGCCCCAGAATTCTGTCTACCCAGGGGTTTGAGCTGCTTCCAACAGGAAGCCCCCCATTTCTGTGATCTCTGGAAGCCAGGTTCCCAGAGGGAGCTGCTATGCAGAATTTCTACCAGCTATACCGCTGCAGTTCTGTGGGCCTAAAATACCCAGGCCTTGCTTCTCCTAAACGAGAAAGGAGATTCTCAGTGATGATGGGAAGGCTTGGTGATTTGGGGCACATCTCAGAAGGCTCCCGTCCCCGGGCACCCCCTCACGTCCTGTACTGGTCTGCTTCTTCATATCCCCCCCCCATATTATGAAGTGCACATCTCATCATCACCAAGTACATAGAATTAACGAAAGAATGGTTAACTTTTAAAAGCCCTCAGCCAGTGCTTCCTCATCCCTTTCACTTTCCTTGCCCATTTGAGTATTATTTCCCATGTGCTGGGCAATCACTAAGCAGTGTAGCCATATCCATACATCCTCTCAAGTAATTTTCCAAAGACTCTATGAGATAAGAATTATTTCTCCTGTCTGAAGTAGCAACTCACAAGCCATCAGTTCTCCACCTTTAGGTTTCAGAGGAGACGTGAAGGCGTGCTAAGTACTTACTTCAGAAGGCCTTGACTTCCAGTAGGTACAGTTTTTCCTACCTCAGAGTAAATATGGTCAAGTGATTGGCCCGTTTGAGACCTAATGTTTTTTGAGAAATTTAAATATAACAAATACTATATTTCTGCTATCCAGACTTGAAAATTCAATCTTTTTGGAGTCTGTTTCATCTTTTATTTTAAAATCTACACAGGAGGCAAGAAGAAATATAAAAAGAAAGGAAAAAGAACTAAATGAAGACAAAGGAAACAAAACACTGGAGTGTATTTTATCCCCAGGCCTAGGTAGGCCCATTTTTTTTTCCCTGAACAAAAAGCAAAAAACTTTTGTTGTTTTTTACTTTAAATCCAATATAGTTAACACACAGTGTTACATAAGTTTCAGGTGTACGGTATAGTGATTCCACAATTCTATGCATTACTCAGTGCTCATCGTGCTAAGTGTTCACCTGTTTCACCCATCCCCCACTCCAGAAACCGTCAGTTTGTTCACTATAATTAAGAGTCTATTTCTTGGTTTATCTCTCTCTCTCTCTTCCTTTGCTTATTGTTTCTTAAATTCCACATATGAGTGAAATCATATCATATTTATCTTTCTCTGGCTTATTTTGCTTAGCATTATACTCTGTAGCTCCATCCATGTTGCTGCAAATGGCAAGATTTTATTCTTTGTGGCTGAATAATATTTCATTATATATATGTGTGTGTGTGTGTGTATATATATATATATATATATATATATATACATACATACATACATAGTCTCCATTCATCTGTCCGTGGGTGCTTGGACTGCTTCCATAATTTGGCTATTATAAGTAATGCTGCAATAAACATAGGGGTGTATGTATTGCTTTGAGTTAGTTTTTGTATTTTGGGGATAAATACCCAGTAATGGGATTACTGAATCTGAGGATAGTTCTATTTTTCACTTCTTGAGGAACCTTTATAGTGTTTTCCACAGTGGCTCTAGGCAGGCCTGTTCTTGACATGAATTTGCTTATTTATCCTTTCAGATTTTTTTTATACTTTTAAGCCATATATGAGTACCTCTGAATAATATGGAATGTTACCTTACATGTTTTCTAAATTTATGCATATAGATCATACTCTGTATCATTCTGAAACTTTTTTTTTATCCAAAGGTATTTTTAAGATTTCTCTGTGCCAATAAGGAGATCTAATTTGTTCCCTTTATCTGTTGTATAGTATTCCATTATATTAATATGCTGCATTTTATCATCCTTTCACCTATTGAAGAACATTTAAATTGTTTCCATCTTTTTGTTAGTATTATTACAAGTAACATTTCATGGAACATGCTTATGCTTGTGTCATTGTGCATGCATATGACTGTTTCTTGAGGATTTTTACCTAAAAGTGTTCCTTGAGGTAGAATTACTGGCTTGTTGAGTCCTTAATGCACATGAGATTTTTATTTGTTGAGATGACCCTTAGTGAAACCATAGGTGTATGTTTACAGTGAGAAAAGAGTGGGGATATGTCAATGCAGAATATAGAAATGAGAGACATTGGGTTGCCTGGTTGTCTGTACCATTGTTCCCATTAAACAGACGGAATGGCAGTCTTCAGCTCTACAGTTAGATCATTGTGATTAAGTTCATTATATGCAGCAACTCCTCTTTATTGGTACATTATCCTTTTTTACACCGAGGGGTAGGCCCATTTCTTAATTCAGAAAAGGGTAATAAAATACCTTCTGCCCTTGAGCCCCTGGATTGCTCAGTCCTTAAGCCTCTGCCCTTGACTCAGGTCATGATCCTGAAGACCCAGGATCCAGCCCCAGATCGGGCTCCCTGCTCAGCAAAAAGCCTGTTCCTCCCCTCTCTTACTCCCCCCACTTGTGCTTTCTCTCCAGCTGTGTTTCTCTCTGTCAAATAAATAAATAAAATCTTTAAAAATAAGTAAATACAATAAAATAAAATAAAAAATCTTCTGCCCAGAATTCAAATATGAACCTGAGCAGGAGAAAATTTCCCTTCGCAGGAGTGGCTGAGAATAGTGAGACTGGGCATTGTCTGGGCATTCTCCTGTATGTATAAAGTATTTATTTACTTTATTTAGCGGCTAGGGCTGTGACTTTATCTTCTTCTAGCTCATTTTCCAGCGTAACAGGATAAGACCACTCCTGCCATTATGATTTACCGTGCAGTAAACAATGAGGGCTTTTGGATTGCATTTTATAGAATCGCTTTATTCAGCCTTTTCTTCCAACCCCTTTGGGAAAGAATTGACAATTGATATTTCTCTTTTGGATTTCTCAGTGAATTCAGCATTCCTAGATTTGGTTTCTATTTGCTCTTTGGCTTGTAAAATCCATTGCTTTGGGGAGAAGAATGGCTTGCGTCCAGCATAATAGTTTCTTGCTTACCAGTCTACCCGGTGACAGGAGGGGAAGAACGGCGTGGCTCACGCTGGCCTTATCTCAGTTGTCTTTTATATTCTGCTCCAAATATAGCAGCGCCTCACTCCCAAACAAACAAGGATAGAGTGTCACTTTTGACCATGGAGCAGCCTCTTCCCAGCAGCCCATCTTCAGTCATGGAAAGTTCAGGTATATCCGAGTCCAAGTACTGCACAGTGCGTGCGGGCTGAGCGCGACAGCGGCCGCCATCCTCCCAGTAACCTGTGCTGGCGATCCGTTACACAGAACTGCCCACTCGAGGGGCCACGTAATTTCAGAGGGCAACTTGATTTCATCGGCAGAAGGAGGGCTTCTGGGTCTTTCATGTGTAATTTTTATTCTGGGATTTCTGTGAAGATTTCATGGAATTTTCAACCTGGTGTCAAGAATAAAATTAGTCCCAATTCTAAATTATCCCGCATATTTGGAATTCCCTTTCAGAGGAAAGGCTTGGGTTGAGGTGTGTTTATATTGGGGGCTTCCATTTTCTCTCCTATCAGCAGAGCTTGTTTACTGTCTGCGTGTCTGTCTTTCCAACATTAGTTGGGAGCAGCTTCAAGGCAGGCCTTGTTCTTTTCATGTGTGAATTTCACTTTTCAGTGCCTTTTGTCTTGTTGATTTGCAGTAAGTATATATTGAATTAATTCCATATGTATTTTGAGGGTGTGTACGGAACTTGAAGTTACAAAGAAAGCACATAAACCAAATCTCAACCAGAATGCCTATTTTGCCCAATGCTCCCCCCAAATTTTAACCACCGCTCCAGAGGTAATATATATGTATCACTTCATTGTACGCCTTTGCTGTCTGTAGTTTGATATTCAAAATTCTGATTAGAAGGTGAGTACAGCTTATCTGCCAGGGCTGTCCCCACCCCAGTACTGTGGCCACCACCACCCAGGTCAATATTTAATTGTATCAAATTGCTTTATGATTTATTTGACAGCTGCCTGTCAGAGGATATACGACTGCCTAGACAAGGGAGTGTTGGGATTTTAGTTGGGAATTGCGGGGAACATGTCTAGACCCTGCTAGACCTCTTCAGCAAAGACCAGAGGGTACTCATATGCTTTGCTTCTCTGCTACTAGGTCTTTGAAAACCTTTATCCAGAGAGGCTGCCTATGAGTACATCTCATTTTCCTTTATAGACAGGAGTGGAGATCCCAGTAAGGAAATTAATCTGGCCTGGGAGAAGGAAGTTCTTAATTCTAAGACTCATTGTTTTCTATTCATTCCTTTTATTATCACAAAAACTCTGTTAACATGGTGAAGAAACATATTTTTTTCTATCCAACAGGCTATTTTCAGTGTGATGCTGAGATAGAATACTGACCTGAGAATCGGGAGATCGATTTCCTATTTCTATCTCTGCCACTATCTGCTTGAGTAGATGAGAGCAAATAATCTCACCTTTCCTGTCAACTGGAATTGGAGGCAGTATGCAATGATAATAAGCCCATACCTGAAACGTTGTATTTGATCTAGAGCACTGAATTTTAAGCAAGACATGGATAAAGTGCATTTAGAAGAAAAAGTTAAGCAAGCTGTCAGGAGATCTGAAAAGCCCTGTTTAAAGAACTCTTAAAGAACTCAGCCTGGGAAAGAGAAGACTCAGAAGATTCATGATATCCAGCTTCAAACTTAAAAAGACCCAACTTGTAGAGAACTATGAATAGAGCCTTTTGCTGTTTTGCTAACGAGGACCCATGATTAAAAGTTAAAGGGAAGCAGATTGCCTCAATATAAGAGAAAACCTTGTCAACAGCTAAAGCTCCCCCAAATTGGAGCTGACTACATTTCCTATAACTAGAGCCATGCAGGCAGAAAACAGATTCACATTTATAAGGGATGTTTCATATTGGGTAGCAAATTATACTAAATGATTCCCAAGGTCCCTTCCAAAGCTAAAGGTCTATGATTTTGTGCATAGACAAACCCGAACTCCTCTCAGCCTTCAGTTCTATGACCCTAAAAGATCTATAAATTTTAACAAAGCTTTCTTAAAATCTCAAGTATGAGAAGAATAGATAAGGCATGTTGTTTTATTACTTTCCAATCTGGCAGAACTTCTCAGTCTCTGATATGATCACCAGTTCCCTGGAGGGGGTGCTCCAAGCATGTTCTTCCTCTGCTTGTTTTCTGCCCTCCCCTCCACACACATCTGCCACTTTTTCCCTTCTTAGTGATTTTTGTATTTCTTTGAATCTTTACAGGTGGTAGCAATTTTGGTTCATCTGACTTGATGGTATGAAATTCTAAATAGTTGGGGGTCATTTGGAGTGATTACTTTTTTCTTTGTGTTCTGGGAGCCTGGGGGAGTGTATTTGGAGCTGCTTAGTTCATACTCCTTGTCAACATAAACTCTTTATTCATCTTCCCATCGCTCTGAAGAGCAGACAGAGGTGGTTCAGGATATCACAGATGTCATGCAGACACATAGAGATGCAAGCAGGATTATAGTAGTCTCTAAACTGGATAAACTTAATAACTTTTCTATTTCTAAGTCCATGGTCTAAGGGAAAGAAATTCCATAGATTATCACCAGATTGAAAATAAGACCAATTTTGGTGGACAGTGTCTCTGATTGGAAATCCGTTGAAATATATTCTCACATGTGGGGATGTCTTCACCTTCCCATCCCCCCAAGGATTAAGTTACCTAGAATTGCAGCTATTATGAGGAAATTGCCAAGATCTTCTCTGTTCTCTTATCAAATTATCTGGATGGCTGGGAGGGGAGGGGGTTGGTTTGTTGTTGGGGTTGGTTTTTTGGGGGGTTTTCTTTTGTTTTTGTTTTTTGTTTTTTTTTACTTGCCCACTCCCCTTTCTGAAATCTGCTGGAACCCACATTTTAGACAAGATTCTTTTCTGTGACACTGTCAGGGTGTTTGAAATTCTGTCTAGATCAATGGCCATGGGACAGGGAAAGGGAATCTTTGAACTTGATTTGTGTAGGAACATATTTTTTAAAAATCTCTTCCAAATTCACAGAAGTTGTACTGGTGACTCCCTGTTCATAATTGTTGCCTCACATATTCAGAACTGGATATGACTTCTGTTATCCTACAAGCTAGTTGCAAAGCCTGAATTTTCAGAAGTAAATTGCCATTCTTTGCCAGTGCCCAAATCGGGCTCACTTCACCCTGTGATACAGATAAGAAACTACCAGGTCCCCATAGGCCACAGCATTCCCCTTAGAAATGCACAGAGTTCAGTTTCCTTCATATAGCTACACTTCTGTAATGTGTAATCTATAGTACTGCTCTGTTATTATCTGTAAACTTTATTATATATAAACTTGAAGGGAGAGTGCTGCTACTCTTCCAAATCAAAAGAACCCAGAATGACACTAGCTGGAGCTGAATTGTTCAGTCTAAAATGGGCTGATTAGAGCAAACAGAACTCTCATGCATTGTTGATGGGAGTGTAAAATGGTACGACCACTTTGGAAAACAGTTCAGTGGTTTCTTATGAAAGTAAATAAGTATTTACCTTATAACCCAGCTATTCCAGTCCTAAGTGTTTATCTGAGATGAAAACATTCCACAAAAAGACTTTCAAAAGAATGTTCATGGTGACCGTAATCTGAAGTGTCCATCAATGAGAGAACGGATAAAATGTTGTATATGTGTAGAAGGAAATATTATTCTTTGATAAAAATGAAAACTGCTAACACGTACAATAGCATGGGTACTCTGCACCCAGAACCATACTGACTGGAAGAAATCTTATGCAAAAGAGGACAAATTCTCTGCTGTTGTTTATGTGCAATTTTAGAGTAGGTGACTCTCCATAATACTCATGGACCAAGCAAAACTAATCTAAGGTAGAAAAAAATCAAAACAGTAGTTGCCATTGAAGGGTAGGGACTGGATGATGGAAATATTTTCTCTCAAGAGGGATCTGGGTTACACATCTGAGCATTTGTCAGAGCTCATCTGAAATGTACACTTAAGGTTTGTGCATTTCATTGTATTTAAACTTTACCTCAAAAGGAAAAGGTGATCTGTAAACAAATATCAAAAGTTAGTTAATGATCTGCCTGATGAAATGGTCTATAATTCACTTTGAAATGCATCAAAAAAAGAATGATCAATGAACATGTGTGATAAACAAATATAATAAACTGTAAATAGTAAAACTTAGGGGGTGAATATATGGGTGTTCATTGTTAAATTGTTTTAATTTTTTTGTCTGAAATATTTTTCATCAGATGTGGGTGTTGGGTGGGGGGCCTGGTTGGGAAGCAGTAACAGCTGCAGTGACAAGAAAAGCCAAACTTAAAAGTTTCACTGGAAGAATTATTGTCTCAGTCTGTGTTAGGACCTTCTAATACTATTATTATTAGTTCACTCATTCATTTATTCAACAAGCATTTCTTTTTTTTTTTTTTTTAAGATTTTTACTTATTTATTTGACGGAGAGAGACACAATGAGAGAGGAAAACACAAGCAGGGAGAGTGAAAGAGGGAGAAGCAGGCTTCCCACCAAGCCGGGAGCCCGATTCAGGGCTCGATCCTGGGGTCCTGGGTTCATGACCTGAGCTGAAGGCAGACACTTGACTTAGCCACCCAGGCGCCCCACCAACAAGCATTTCTAGAGCTATTCTGCCTTAAGCCCTAGTCTAAGTGCTGGGAATGCCAGGATGAAAGAAACATGAATCCTGCCCTTGACGAGCTCCCAGTCTGATGCACAAGATCCAGGATGCTTCTGTGATGTTCATGCTTGACATTCCATGAAGAAAGGTAGCTCTGTTTCCTTGCTGTCTATGTCTTAGGAGTCTGAGAACTTAAAAAGAAACAATTGAAAGAATACTAGGCCATTTAGGTTTAAAGAATATATGAAAATCTAACCACAGACCAGCTCTTTGCTTTAAACTACTTCAAGACTCCAAATGTGAAATTTAGTGAGTGAGCCAACCGCCTCCTAAAAATCTCAGGAAGGAAGTTCTCAGAGGGTGTCCTTTTTCCAGGACCTAATGCAGAACCGTGGGAAGAGTCCCAGCTGCCTGATGGAGATACTTCTGTGCCCATTTAACTTCAGCTCTTCAAAGAGTCTTCAAAGACACTGGAGTTGTAGGCATCAGAGTACTGTCTGGGACCGTGTGAGCCCTCCCCATCAACCTACTATCGTTCTGTGACTGTGGAGATTGTGGGGGCCTAACCCAGCCCTCAGAAATGCGGTGATTTGGAGGGAACAGAAGAAATAACTCCTGCTTTGATCTTCCTCGAGATAAGGAGGCATCAGTGTTTCACTGATCTTTTTAGGTCTTCCTAATTTTGCAGAATTCACAAATCCTGTCTTCATAAGGGTCTTCTAGAAGCTGACAGACATGTAATTCAGGCTCTGTGTGTTAACAGGCCTTGTTAACACCCTGTATTCTGCTAATGGTAAACATCAGAATAATACATTTCCTTCAGTACTGACTTAATGACCAGAGATTGATAGTGAGTTTCATTCTAACTTTTGGTTTGCTGAGGATCAACTCATTTTAATGATTAAGTTTAGACTATAATACAAATGTGATTTTTCTCAACCCTGATGTTGCAGTTAAATTCGGGGGGGGGCGGGGGGATAGGGTTAATCTGGAGAGCCAAGAAGATTACCCGAATTAGGCTTAAAAACAAACAAAAACCATATTTAGTCAAACTGGGCCTTTTCTAAGAAAGAAGATATGTTTGATTTTATTTCTTTAAAGCGTGTGACTTCTGAGAGATGGAAAAGGTTTTGTGAGTATTAGCTGTGACAGATCCGTGTTGGCAAGCCTGGCTTATACGAGACACTTTGAATAATACCTGCTTAAGTCGGCCTGTGTCATGTCACTGTGCTTTCCCTTTGCGGAGAGAGAACACTTTGTACATTTTGTTCCCAGAACATGATGAGATGGGACAGGAGGGAGTCAGCCTAGGGACAGTGACTGGTTATACAGAACAAAGGATATTAAGGGTGACTTTAGGCCCAAATTCCATGCCCCTGGAACCTGGAATAAATAGGTTCCAGATATTTCATTTTACATTCAGCCTCCCCATGTTCATAAGTAGACACAGTCTAAGTCAGGTAAATAAGTGCTGAAAATTAGGTGGATAGATCTCTTACATAATATAAAATTTGGCATGAGAAGGGATTTATTTAGTAATCATCTAGCCCTATGATTCCCATCTAGCCCTGTGATTCCCAAACTCGGCTGGTCCTGAATTAGCTGGGAGCTTGGTGATTCCGAGTTAGCGGGTTGGATAGGGGTGGTGTGGTGAAGGCTGCGAGTCTGTAGTTTTAAGCTTTTCATGTGATTTAGTTGGTCAGCCAGTTTTGAACTATACTCACCAGTACTTGTCATCCCCAGTGTTAGTTTTACAAGTAAGGCAACTATTGCCCAGAAAAGTTGGGACTTGCCCAGAGTCACACAGCTAAAGCCAGAGCTGGAACTCCAGGCTCTTAATTTTTAGTGGGTGGCTTTTCACCCTACCTTGTAGCAACAGTTGCAAAGACCATCTGTTTCATACTGTTTCTTTTAGGTACCATCTCTGCAAAATGGTTTGGTGAGAGCTCAGTAGCTGTATTAGTTTCCTATGGCTGCTGCAACTAACTAACACTAAAACTAACTACCACTAAAACAACAAACTTATTTCCTAACATTTTGGGGGCCCGGAATTACAAATTCAAAATATCAGCAGGGATGTGATCCCTCCAAAGCCTAAAGGAGAGAATGCTTCCTTGCCTCTTACAGCTTCTGGAATCTCCAGGGGTTCCTTGGCTCGTGCTTTGCACAGCTCCAGTGTTGGCCCCTGTGTTAACATGAACTTCACTTCTCTCCATGCCATTGGATTTAAGGCGCACCTGTCTAATCCAGAAATGATCTTGTCTTAAGACCCTTAACTCAGTTACAGCTCATCTTGAGGTCCTTATCTTAATAACATCTATAAAGACTCTTGCTCCAAATAAGGTCGTATTCATAGGCACTGGGGGATGGGACCTTCCTTTTAAGGGTCGCCATTCAACCTACTACAGTTGACAAAACTAAGGGGAACACATTATTTCTAAAGCTCCCTTCTAGAACTACAATCTGTGATTTTCAAGTATTTTCATTATTGGAACTATTAATAGTATTTTTAATTGTGTCAGTATGCTTTCTGTGTGATTATTCAACTCTCACGACACCTTAAAAAGCAGGTATTATCATTGCCATTGTACAGTTGAGCAACCGAGGCTCAGAAGTGGGAACTAACTTGGTCAGGATCACAAAGTATATGACAGAACTGAGATTTGAATCTAAGCCTGTCAGATGATAAAGCTGAAGTTTTTTACTTTTTATATTGCCTCCCAATATTTTTTCAGACTATAGCTTATAAAGGAGCAATGTATCTCTTCTGTGATATTTGACAGCAATCGGGATATATATTCCATCAGCCCTCCAACCAGTAGACAGACACACACACACACACACACACGCACACACACACACGCACACACCAAGGAGAAAGAATGTCTATATACGGAAATAATGGCAGATAGTTCACCTTTGTTTCTATAAATTCAGTTAAATAAAATTGTGTACTTTCCAAAAATGGCTGTAACGCCTTCTGTGACCCCGAAGCCCTTCTTCCTTTTCCTGTGCGCTAATGGTAGGCAGAAGTTATCAGCTTGGGAGTTAATGCAACATGTATGGGGTGATGGTATCAATAAAGAAAGAAAATTGATTCTGGAGAAAGAGGGGATAATTTCAGGAACAGAGCCCTGGAGTACACAAAAAGGAGTGGGATTAGAGTACAAGTGAAGGATAGTTCATTCACTGTAATAGAGGGAGAAGTATCTATACAGGTATAAATACAAAGGTGCAAATAGATTTGGTGGTAATAAAGTAGGGTAAACAAAAATAGTTATCGAATGCCAGTGTTGATCAGGTATGAAGTTATTTAAGCTTTACATTTGCTAAACGTTAAATGAAAAGTCCCATAAATTTTATTTCGGCTATTGCTACGCTATTCATGATTATGTTAGTGGATAAAGATACAAAAAAGTAGAACGGAGGAAATGCTAAATGAAGTGTCATTATACCCCATGACGAATGCACTTATGCGTTGCTCTGTAGGAAGTGTCACAATATGAATAAATGTATATTTGCCTGAGACAGGTGTCTCAAGTGCTATTGAAATGAGGACTTCAAACCTCATCCATGTCTTTTTTCCTACTTAGAAAAAGAGCTGTCCTCAGACTCACACCTATATTTCATTCACCAACTTCTTAGCACTTTAACCGCCTTGCAATTGCATACCTTTAGTTTCAAGTGAATAACAGTGGGACTGGATTTGGTTCCTATCTATTCCTACACTGAAGGAATCATCCAGTTGACATTTGATAGCAGGTGTATCATTATTATACCCATTTTCCCCATATAAGCCATTTAAATTAATTAATTCTTTAGAATATTAGACTCTGATAAACAAATTATGATAACTAAATATAAAGCCCCATGTACACTTCAAACCATTTTATGTGCCTAGAAAACATATTCTAAGAGATTGGTTTATAATGAAAGTCTTAGAATCCAAATAGGAAAATGACATCAAAGAATAAGACCAGAAACAAGCATGCTAAGGAATAAAGTAGATGGAGTGGTCGTGGAGAAAGCAGCTATGGAGACACTGCCAATGCCAAGTAGAAAGTAAGTAAGTGAAGGAATGAAGATCTGTGCCTCTTTCATCTACGGGAAACAAACTGAAACTAAGTTTTCAATAAGTGATGAGAGGAAGAGGAACCATGAATTGTCCCACAAATCTTAATGGATTTCAAACCAAATAAACATATTAGCTTGCAAAAATATGACTTTTGCAGAGTATGTTAAGATTAACACAGTGTCCTCAGGATCAAAGGTACTGATCACTTTGGTTCAACATAATAGAGACCATAGAGGGACAACACATTATGGCTTGATTACCATGCTTATACAAGAATTTGGAGACTCTTTTCATCCCCGCAATTATAAAAATGATTGACACTTGACCATGGATCCCTCAACCGTGTCACTCAAGTTTTATGTTACTTTCTGGATGAAAGAGTTTCTTAGAATAATCAAAAAGTAAAACATCCATTAATTCAACAAAGCATTATTGAACACTTGTGTACCAGTTACTAAAGATTCAGCAATGAAGAAGCGAGGCCAAAGCACTGTTTTCAGGAAGTTTGCATTTTAATGGATAGTTCTAAATAATATCAGTCAAGATTGATCTTACTCACCCTTGATGTTTAACCTAAATAACTTGTTAAACGTATATTAAGTTGAAAGATATAAAACTTCCAATATTCAACAAAACCAGCAATTTCATGCAGTTCAACCAGCTATTAATGGGGTGAATGCCTACCTCCCATACCAAAGAAGATACATACTTTTTTTCTGTGCCACTGACATAGCTTTATTTAAATATTATTTAAATATTTAACTTTATTAATTTTTTAGTGTTTTATTTCTATAAACCAGAAATAACTATAAGAAACAAGTTAGGGCTTTGGCTTAAATTTATTCATTTATTCAGCAAGCATTTATTGAGCACTTTACCTGTGCCATGCATTCTTCTGTGTGTCAAGGATACAGTGTTGAATAAGACAGGCTAGGTCCCCAGTCAATAACCAGTTATCCCCAGACAATAAACAAGTGACTGTACAAATAAACAATAAATTATCAGGTAGTGATAAATTTAAATGAAAATAAACCATTTGCATTTGACTATTTGGTTCCTGATATAAGAAATATCCACTTGGAAGAAATGTTTACAAATCTTTTATAAAGTTAAAAATAAAGATCCCCACATTTTGGCCTACCATCCTTCATAGAAGGATCATGGAAAAAAATTTTTTTTTCTCTTAGAATTTAGTGCCAAGAAAATGTTTGTCTATTCAAGTGAACTCTATTGAAACTAGAAATTCAGTGCGTTTCTCTTTTTGTTTGGTGGCCAAGAAGTCAAAAATCTTTAGTGCTCCATTATAGTGATAAATTTGCTCAGATTCCCAGTTCATCTTTCTTTCTCTCCTATTTTTGGGGGGGGTTTGTTTATTTCTTTTTTTTTTTTTAAAGATTTTTTTATTTGACAGAGAGAAACAGCCAGAGAGGGAACACAAGCAGGGGGAGTGAGAGAGGGAGAAGCAGGCTTCCTACCGAGCAGGGAGCCCGATGTGGGGCTCGATCCCGGGTCTCCAGGATCATGACCTGAGCCGAAGGCAGTCGCTTAACCAACTGAGCCACCCAGGCGCCCGTTTGTTTATTTCTGTTTAAGTAGGCTTCACGCCCATTGTGGAACTCAACCCAGGACTTGAACTCACAATCCTAAGATTAAGACCTGAGCTGAAATCAAGAGTCAGATGCTTAACTGACTGAGTCACCCAGGCACCCCAGACGGGGGGAGAGAGGGTGGTTAATCTAACTTTTTTCTACTTATATCCATTTTAAATTTTATTATATTTTTCTATATGTTTCTATTATAACACAGTATTATTATATTATTGTCATACTACATTTACATATATTTATAATGTATATTATTAGTATTTCTGCTTTTATGTATTTTTATTTTCTTATATCTGTTTTTTCTTATTTTCTATTTTTAATCTTTTTTTCTATTTATTTTATATGTTTTAATATACAGGCAACTTTA
Source organism: Spilogale gracilis (assembly GCA_004023965.1). NCBI lineage: Eukaryota > Metazoa > Chordata > Mammalia > Carnivora > Mephitidae > Spilogale > Spilogale gracilis. The sequence goes on along the minus strand of PITA01000767.1, from coordinate 185,583 downwards.
TGTTCTTTTTGGTAGTAGACAGGCTATAAATAATAATTGAATCAGTAAGCTAATAACACTGTTTCATTTTTTCTACAGATATTTATTGAACATTTACTATGCTGGGCATAAGAGAGATAGCAATGGACAAGATAGATAAGGTCCATAGAAGGAAATTATAGGTGAAAATGGATTCTTGGTATACCCAAAGAAATGAACAATTAGCACTGGATGTTTTGGTGGAATACTATGGACATTTGGGAACCTGAGACACCATCAGGTAATAAACTTTGAATGAACCTATACTGCATATGGCACATGGTGAAATGGTGAAAACTTAGCCAAATTAAAAATGCCTCTGCCTACAAGGAGCTTAAAGCCCAACAAATCTAGCTATAGGTATTATTTCTTACATGTCTCTAAATGCTATTTATGCTAAAATGATGATTTAGCAAACCTAGACTGCCAGTTTGGTTGCTAAATAAGAACAGAAATTAAGATTAAAGGAAAGGAAGTATAGTACCCATACCTGCCACAGGCATGGAATTAGAATAAGAAAAGGTTTGTAACCTATTTTTGGTTGTTACCATTGTTTTTATGTTCTATGAGTAGCCGAGGTTCTGTAAGAGGGAATTGGGCAATGTGGAGAAATGCTTCAGAGAGGAACTGGAGGGCCACTGGCAAGCAAAGCCATTAACAGAATCACTCCGAAATCTGGTTGTATATTTCTAGAGAATCTTCGGTGAGAGGCTCTTCAGGGACAGCTAGGCCATCCCCCCTTCTCCAGACATCCTCTATACCATAAAAAGATGGATGACAGCCTTTCCAACTCCCCAATATTCTCAAGAAAGAGATCCAAGTTCAGATTCAGAGCATCTTAATATGCCTTCCAAACTTCCTCAAAAGATGAATCAAAATAAATCATTAAACGACCAAAAGTATCAATTCGGAAAAAAAAAAAACCAACAACTGTCCTTCCCCTTTCCCTGCAAAAAGAATCTCGTCTCCGAGCCAGTCATCATGTTCTGATAAATTTTCAAATTTCCCATGTTTGTCTTCCAAGGCAGCTGTAGAGAAGTTGCTGGGAGTTTACAAGAGTATTACAGTCACAGACTTAAGCCTGCCAAAAAGTGTCTTAATTTCATAGCAGATCTATGAGGGAGGACTTCTGACATCTGCTGGAGCTGGAAAGGCCAGAGGTACACCATCAGGTCAGCATAGTGTATTATCCTTGGGAAACCCTGGAAAGAAGAGCTAGAGGAAGATCAGAAACTTGCAAAAGGCACTAAACAAACAACAGTGTCTATGTGGTAATGATAGCCTCCCCAAGGGTCCTTTTTCTCTCAGGCAGTAGTCTCTGCTGGAATTTTCCCCCTACTGGTACTTCAGTAGCCGACTGCTGTACCTTCACAACCTTCTGGCTTCTCACAGAGGGGGTTGTAATTCCCTGTCTTGTACACATAGTGCTACATAGAATTCCTGATGTCTGCCCACGTCTTGCCTTTCTGTGTCTTCATTCCTCAGGCAGGCATACAATTTGACCAAATATCTACACCACAGAAGAGAACTGGTGTTTCATTAAATACAAAACGTGTATCAGAAAAATCCTCGGGGTGTCTGAGTGGCTCGATTCAGTTAAGCATCCAACTCTTGATTTCAGCTCAGGCCATGAACTCAGGGTCCTGGGATGGAGCCCCATATCGGGCTCCACACTCATCCTGGAGCCGGCATGAGCTATCTCTCCCTCTCCTTCTGTCCCTCCCACTGCTCGCTCCTGGGTGCTCTCTCTCTCTCTCTCTCTCTCTCTGTCCCCAATAAATAGATAAATACATACATAAATAAAATTTTTGGAAAATTCTATTCACCTTCTCAGTGATATCTTCTTGATGTTTGTGTTCATTTCTAAGTAGCAGGTTTTATTACCCTCTTTTTGAAATGTGTATTTAGTAGCATGTGGGCCACTTTCCTCTGTAGGCAGATAACTGTTGTTAAATTTGGACCACACCACAGGGAACTTTATTGTGGAAACGCAGAACTGCAACATAACAGGTTCTTAGAAGGTCATCTCTTTCAACTCCCTGCTTTTATAGATTTACGGCAGAAAATGATCTCAGAGAAACGTCATCGAACCTCTTAATGAGTATTCCAGACCTGTTTAGCTCTGTCTCCAGGAATAGGGTAACAACTGCTTCCTAAATTAACCTTTTCTGGAATGTCAGTCAGTCAATCAGTCAGTCAACTAATTCTGATTGCCCACCATATGCTGGGCGCTGCAGATACAACAAGAAGCCTAATGGCCCTACCTTCACAGAGTTTACAAAAGAGGCAATACATGGTGGAGGTGACAGATATTGTGAAAGGGAAAGTGTAAATTATGGAAGCCTCATTTATAGGGACAAAACCTAATCTGGAGGAGTTAGAGATGGTCTTTGTAAAAAAGTAACATCTAAACTGAGACTTGAAGGTGAAGGCTGACAAAGACTGGTGCATTTAAGGAACTGAAAGAATGAACTATCTTTGGAGCTTCATGAGGTGGGTAGATGATGAGGTTATAGACAGGCTGGATCATAGCTTTGTAAGCCATATTACATTTTTAATATTTAAAAAATTTTATCCAAACAACAACAAGCCATTGCTCAGTTTCAATCAAAGCATTGGTGTAACCAGGTCTTTTTGTTTTTTGTTTTTTAAATCACGCTGACCACAGATTAGGGAAATCAAGAATCAGTGGCAGAGGGGTGGGTGGCTCAGTTGGTTAAACGTCTGCCTTCGACTCAAGTCATGATCCCAGGGTCCTAGGGTAGGATCCTGCATAG
>PITA01000767.1:74137-182688 GCA_004023965.1 Spilogale gracilis | reverse complement strand
TAATCTATTAACAATCTTCATAGTTTTGCTTTTTCTAGAAGGTCAGACACTTGGATTCATATAGCATGACTTTTCAGATTGGCTTCCTTTGCTAAGCAGTATGCTTTCATGGATGTTTCATGTCTTTTTGTAGATTGACGGCTCCTTTGTTTTATCACTGAATAATATTCCACTGCATGGATGTACCTTCTTTTGTCTTCCATTCACCTACTGAAGGACCTCTAGGTACTTTTAAGTTTTGGCAGTTATGACTAAAGCTGCTATAAACATTCATGTGCGTGGGCACCTGGGTGGCTCAGTGAGTTAAGCCTCTGCCTTCGGCTCAGGTCATGATCTCAGGGTCCTGGGATCAAGGCCTGCATTGGTCTCTCCGCTCAGCAGGGAGCCTGCTTCCTCCTCTCTCTCTGCCTGCCTCTCTGCCTACTTGTGATCTCTCTCTGTCAAATAAATAAATAAAATCTAAAAAAAAAAAATACTTGTGCAGGTTTTTGTGTGGCTATAAGTATTTATCTTATTTGAGTAAAACACCGAAGGAGCACATTTTTTCAACCATATGCAAAGAGTAGGTTTAGTTTTGTGAGAAACTGACAGAATGATTTTGCATTCCCACTAACCATGAGTGAGAGTTTTTGTTGCTCCACATCTTCACCAGCATCTGATGTCAGAGTTTTTAATTTAATCATTTTAATGGGTGTATATTGGTATCTTATTATTGTTTTAATTTGTAATAATCTGATGATAGCACCTTTTATGCAAATGTGATATGCAGTGTTTCTCATATGTTAATTTGCTATTTATCTTCTTTGGTCAGGTGTCTGTTCATATCTTTTGTCCATTTTTAAATTCTCTTAACAATGTCTTTTGCAGAGCTGAAGCTTTTTAAAAAAAAAACTTTTATATATTTATCTATATTTATTTGAGAGAGAGAGCACAAGCAGGGGGAGCAGCAGAGAGAGGGGGAGAAGCAGGGAGCCTGATACAAGACTCAATTCTGGATCCTGGGATTATGACCTGAGCCAAAGGCAGACAGTTAACTGACTGAGCCACTCAGGTGCCCCACAGAGCTGAAGCTTTTTGTTTTAATGAGGTGCAGCTTATCAGTCATGCTTTTGATATTATATCTAAAAAGTCATTACCAAACCCAACATCACCTAGATTTTCTCCTATGTTATCTTCTAGGAGTTTTATAATCTTTTGTTTTCCATTTAGCTTTATGATCTCTTCAAATTAATTTTTATAGATGATATATAAGTTTATAGAGGGTCTGGATTATTATTTTTTTTGCATGTAGATGTTCACTTGTTCTAGCAACATTTGTTGAAAAAACTATCTTTTCTTTGTTAAATTGCCTTTGCTATTCTCAAAGATCAGATGAGCGAGTTTATGTCTGGGCTTCTCCCCTTTGTTCCATTAATCTTACTTGATTATTCTTTAACCAGTACTATACTATCTAGTTTACTCCAGCATTGTAAGAAGTTTTGAGGTAAGATATTTTCAGTCTTCCAGCTTTGCTCTTCTTTACTTTGATGTTGGCTATTCTGGGTCTTTTGCCTCTTCAAATAAACTTTAGAATCAGGTTGTTGATATCCACAAAATAATTTGCTAGGAGTTTGATTAGGATTGCATTGATCTTGTTAATATTGAGTTTTCTTATCCATGAACATGGAATACATCTCCATTTCTTTACATCTTCTTTGCTTTCTTTCATCAGAGTTTTATAGATTTTCTTATATAAATTTTGTACATGGTTTGCTATATTCATATGTAAGTATTTGGGTTTTTTGGAGTGCTAATATAATTGCAAGTATAATGTATTTTTTTAATTTTATTTATTTATTTATTTAACAGAGAGAGAAAGAGCACAAGCGGGCAGAGTAGCAGGTAGAAGGAGAGGGAGAAACGGGCTTCCCGCTGAGCCAGGAGCCCAACATAGGGCTTAATCCTAGGACCCTGGGATCATGACCTGAGCCAAAGGCAGTCACTTAACCAGCTGAGCCACCCAGATGCCTCAAAATGTATTTTTAAATTCAATTTTTTTGTCTTCAATTCTGGTATATAGGAAAGATACTTACTTTTGTTTATTAACCCTGTACCTGCAAAATTTCTATAAGTATTTATTAATTTCTGTAATATTTCTTTTTTATTTCTTTTCTCCCAGCTCTACTGGCATATAATTGATATATAAGACTGTGTAAATTTAAGGTATACAGTGTGTAGATTTGACATTTGTATGTTAATATACATATAAAGTTAATAAATGCCTGCATCACCTCACATGCTTTTTTTTCCAGTGAGAGCATTTAAGATCTACTCTTTAAGTATAAAACATAGTACGAGGCACTGCGCTGTACCTTAGAATAGCAGAAATCATTCATGTTACATCTTTAAGTTTGTACCCATGACCAACATCTCCCCATTTCCCTCCCTCCCCTGCCTCTGGAAACCACCAGTTTACTCTCCATGAGCTAGGCTTTTTTAGATTCTATATCTAAGTAAGATCATACATTACTTGCCTTTCTCTCTGACTCATTTCACTTAGCGTAATGCCCTCATAGTTTACCCACGTTGTTGCAAATGGTAAGATTTTCTTTTTTTTTATGGCTAAATAATATTATTTAATATTATACATTAAAATCATATTTTTTTCTTTGTCCTTTCATCCACCAACAGACACTTAGGTTATCTTGGCTATAGCCAAAATAATGCCACAGTGAACAGTGGAATGTACATATCTCTTCAAGATAGTGATTTGATTTCCTTCAGATATAGACCCAAGATTAAATGGCTACATTGTATGATAATTCTATTTTTTTTAAGATTTTATTTATTTATATGACATGGGTAGAGAGAGAGCAAGAGAGGACTACAAGAAGGGGGAGTGGGAGAGGGAAGAGCAAGCTTCCCGCTGAGCAGGGAGCCTGATGCGGGGCTCGATCCCAGCACCCTGGGATTGTGACCTGAGCTGAAGGCAGACATTTAACAACTGAGCTATACAGGTGCCCCAGTAGCTCTATTTTTTAATTTTTGGAGAAACCTCCATGCTATTTTCCATAAAGGCTGTACCAATTTCCATTTCCACCAACAGTATACAGGGTTCTCCTTTCTTCATGTCCTTGCCAACACTTGTTATCCCTTTTTGATAATAGCCATTCTAGTAGATGTGAGATGATACCTTTTTGTGGTCCTGATTTACATTTTCTTGATGATTACTGATGTTGAGCACCTTTTTATATACCTGTTGACCATTTGTATGTTGTCTTTAGGGGAAAAAAATGTCTATTAAGGTCTCTTGCCCATTTTTAATACTGTTTGTTTTTTAGATATTGAGTTGTATGAATATGTTATGTATTTCAGGTATTAACCCCCATAAGCTAGATGGTATGCAGATTTTTTTTTCTTGTTCCATAAGTTGCCTTTTCATTTTTTTTTATTGTTTCTTATGCTGTGGTTTGATGTTGTCTCACTTGTTTATTTCACTTTTGTTGCTTATGGTCTTTGTGTCATATCCAAAAAAATCATTGCCAAGATCCATTGCAAGGAGATTTTTTTCCTATGTCCTTTCTAGGAGTTTTAAAGTTGAAACTTGAAAAGGTCTTACATTTAAGTCTTTAATCAATTGCAAGTTATTTTTTGTAAATGGTATGCGATGGGAGTCCAATTTCATTCTTCTGCGTGTAAATAGCTAGTTTATCCAGCACAATTTATTGAAGAGACTTTCTTTTCCCAATTGAGTATTCTTTGCTCTCTTGTCAAATATTAATTGACCATATGTGCATGGTATTATTTCTGAGCTCTTAATTTTGTTTCATTAGTCTACGTGTCTGTTTTAATGTCAGTACCATCCTGTTTTGATTATGATAGCTTTGCAGTATAGTCTGAAATCAGGAAGTGCCAAATGCCTTCAGCCTTTTTCTTCTTTCTTTAGATTGCTTTGGTTATTCAAGCCTTTTCTTTCTAGTTTCATACCATTGTGATTAGAAAAGGTACTTGATACAATTTCTGACTTCTTAAATTTGTTGAGACTTAGTTCATGGCCTAACAGATGATCTGTCCTGGAGAATGTCCTGTCTGCACCTGAGAAGAAAGTGCATTTTCTTTCTGTGAAATAGAATGTTCTATAGTTCTATATATATCTGCTCTGTGGTGTTGTTGAAATTTCCTCTGATTTATGGATTTTCTGTCTTAATGATTTATCCATTGCTGAGTAAGGTAATGAAGTCTCTACTCCTACCGTGTTGCTGTTTATTTCTCCTTTCAGTATTGCTAATATTAAATTACATTTAGTATTGTTAGTATTCACTTTTTTATTGAGGTATAATTGACATGCATTGTATTAGTTTCAGGTATGCAACAGTGATTCCATATTTTTTGTATATTGTGAAGTGATCACCACAGTAAATCTAGTTAATCTCCATCACCATACATAATTATAGAAATTTTTGTGTGTGTTGAGAACTTTTAAGATTTCCTATCTTAGTAACTTTCAAATATATAAATGTAGTATTATTAACTGTTATCACTGTACATTACATCCCCATGACTTACTTATTTTATAACTGGAAGTTTGTTCCTTTTGACTTCCTTCACTCATTTTGTCCAGCCCCCACCCCCTGCCTCTAACAACCACCAATCTTTTCCTTATATCTATGAGCTTGGCTTTTTGTTTGTTTGTTTGTTTTGGATTCCACACATAAGTGAGATCATATGGAGTTTTTCTCTTTTTTTTTAAAGATTTTATTTACTTATTTGACAGAGAGAAACACAGCTAGAGAAGGAACACAAGCAGGGGGAGGGAGAGAAGGAGAAGCAGGCTTCCTGCTGAGGAGGGAGCCCAGTGTAGGGCTCAATCCCAGGACTCAGAGATCATGACCTGAGCCGAAGGCAGATGCTTAATAACTAAGCCACCCAGGCGCCCCCTCATGTGGAGTTTTTCTTTGACTAATTTTACTTAGCATAATGCCTAGACAGAGATACACACACACACACACACACACACACACACACACACACACACACAATTTTTCTTGCATCTCTCTGTGAACACTTAGGTTGTTTTCATACCCTGGTTATTGTAAATAATGCTGCAATGAACAAAGAGGTGCATATATCTTTTTGAGTTAGTATTTTTATTTTCTCTGAATAAATACCCAGAAGTAAAATTTCTGGAGTACATGGTACTTCAGTATATGCTTTACATATTTAGCTATTCCAGTGTTGAGTGCATAAATATTTACAGTTGTTCTGTCTTATTGATGAACTAACTCCATTATTATATAGGGATCTTCTTTGTTACTTCTGACCATTTTTAGCTTAAAGCCTATTTCTAGCTGTCTCTGCTCTCTTTTGGTTACCATTTGCTTAGACTATCTTTTGTAATCCTTTTATTAATAACCTATGTGTATAACTTAAAGCTAAAGTGAGTCTCTTATAGGTATTATATTGTTGCATCTTATTATCCATTCTGTGTCTCTTGATTGGGTAATTTAATCCATTTACATTTAAAGTAATTATTGATGTGGGATGCCAGGGTGGCCCAGTCTGTTAAGTGTCCAACTTGGTTTCAGCATGGATCATGGTCTCAGGGTCCTGGGATCAAGCCAAGCATCAGGCTCTGCACTCATCAGGGAGTCTGCTCAAGGATCTCTCTCTCCCTGTGTCCCTTCCCCCTCACACTTGTACACACACACTCTCTCTCAAATGAATAAATCTTTAAAAAAATAAAGCAATTATTGATAAAGACTTACTATTGCCACGTTGTCAATTGGTTTCCAACTGTTTTGTAGTTCCTTTGTTCCTTTTCTCCTCCCTTCCTTCCTTCCTTTGTGATTTGATGATTTTTTGGTGGTGTGCTTTGATTTATTTATCTTAATTTTTGTGTATCTGCTACAGGTTTTTCCTTTGCAGTTACAATTAAGCTTTATATAAAATATCTTATAGTTATAATGTCCCATTTTAAGCCAGTAAAAACTTATCTTTGGTAACATACAGAAACTATACTTTCATTTCTCCACCCTTTACATCTTAGGTTATTGATGTGAGAATTTACATCTTTTATGTATTGTTTATCCAATAATAAATTATTATAATGATAGTTATTTTTATGCTTCTTTTGACTTTTAAACTAGAGTTGAAATCTATTTTTTCACCACTATTACAATATTAGAGTCTGATTTTGACTATATATTTACCACTACCAGTGAGTTTTAAGCATTCCTATGTTTTGACATTTTTAATTAGAGTTTTTTCATTTCAGCTTGAAAAATTCCCTTAGGATTTCTTGTTAGGCTGGTCTAGTGGTAATGAACTCCCCCAACCTTTGTTGTTGGGAAAAGTCTTTGTCTCCCCTTCATTTCTGAAAAACAACTTTGATGGGAATAGTACTACTGCTTGATAGTTTTTTTCTGTCCTATTTTGGATATAGCCTCTTCCTATTTTGAATATAACCACTCACTCTCTCTTGGTCTGTCAAGGTTTCTGCTGATAAATCCACTCATAGTTTTATGGAGGATCCTTTGTATGTGACAAGTCACTCTTTTCTAGCTTTCAAAACTCTTCATCTTGTGTTGAGCGTAGCATAACATAAAGTTTTTGAATCACTACGATGTACACTTGAAACTAAGGTAACATTGTGTGTTGACTGTATTTCAACTTAAAAAAAATTCTTTGTCTTGAATTTTGGCAGTTTAATTATGTGTCTCATTGAAGCCTTTTTCGTTTAACCTACTTGTGGACTTTTGGGTCTCATGAATCTAGATGTCCATTTCTTTCCCTAAGTTTCGGGATTTACAGCCATTATTTCTTTGGATTCATTCTCTCTTTCGCTCTCTCTCTCTCTCTCTCTCTCTCTCTCTCTCTCTCTCCTCCTAGGATTCCCATAATGCATGTATTGTTTCTGTTAATGTTATTCTCTAAGTCTAAGTCTAGTGAGGCTTCTTCACTCTTTCTTATCCTTTTTCTTTTTGTTCCTCCAACAATATAATTTCAAGTGATCTGGCTTCAAGTTCACTGATTTTTTTTTTTTGTTTGCTCAAGTATTCTAATGAAACTGTTGAATTCTTCAGTTTCATATTCCTCAATTCTAGGATTTCTATTTTGTTTCTCTTTTATGGTTTTTATTTCTTTGTTGAACTTTCTATTTTGTTACTGCTTTGTTTTTCTAATTTTGTTTGTGTATCTATATCCCTATAGTTAACTGAATTTCTTTAAGAAGATTATTTTGAATTCTTTGTTAGACAACTCATAATTTGTTTTAGGGTCAGTTATTGGAGCTTTATTATTTTTCTTTGATGGTGTCACATGTACCTAATTCTTTTTTTTTTTAAGATTTTTATTTATTTATTTGACAGAGAGAGAGATCACAAGTAGACAGAGACGCAGGCAGAGAGAGAGGAGGAAGCAGGCTCCCTGCTGAGCAGAGAGCCCGATGCGGGCCTCGATCCCAGGACCCTGAGATCATGACCTGAGCCCGAGGCAGAGGCTTTAACCCACTGAGCCACCCAGGCGCCCACATGTACCTAATTCTAGGTGATCCTTGTGTCTTTGTGTTGATATCCACACATTTGAGGAAGCAGCGTGCTCTTCCAGACTTTACATGTTTGCTTTTGCATGGAAAGACCTTCACCAGTCAACTCAGCATGACCTTTGGGACAGGTCATCTGATAGGTCATCTGATAGATCCTATCCATCCTGATAGATCCTCAAGCAGGTTATGATTGATGTTGGGGTCTCTAGTTGGGTAAGGCTGTTGCCCAGACTCTGGTTTCAGAGAAGTGGAGTCATTGGCTGGGCTCTGATTGAATGGGCCTGCTGGCCGGGCTCCACATTAGTTGGAGTCACTGTTGGCTGTGCTCTGTGGTCAGGTAAGGCTGAAGCTGTGCTCTGTGGTCAGATAAGGCTACTAGCTAGAGTCTGCAGTTACCTGTGTTTGGACAGAGAAGCAGGCTGTGCCTCCTGGCAGTGTGGCACCACTAGCTGGACTCTGATCAGACAGGGCTGCAGGATGTGCTTTTCAAAAAGTCCTGGTCATGGGCCTCAGTCTGTGCTCCACATCCAGATGGTGCCACTGGCTACTTCTGTTCAATCAGGACCACAGGCAGGGCTTCACAATAGAGTGGTTCAGGATATGACCTATGATCAGTTGTGGCAGCAGGCTGGGTTCCACCACTGGATAGGATAGGCCACTGGCTGTGCTCTGCTGTTGGATGAGGTTGCAGTCTTCTGCCTGACGCAGGACCTCCAGCAATACTATGGCAGCTGGAGGGGAATGGACAATGTTCTCTACCATCAGGTGGTGTTGCTATCTGGTGGAAACTACTGCAGCTATTCACGATTGGGTGGGATCACCGGCTAGTCTCCCTGCCTGAGTAAGGCTTCAGGCTATGCTCAGCAGTTGGGTGTGGCTCTAAGTTGGACTCCAAGACTTCCCAGGGTCCCTGTGCAGGCTACATATATTCAATCAGGGCTTGGAGCTTTGCTCAGCAGTTGGGCAGGGCTGCTGGCTTCGCTCTTTCTTTCCTCAAGAGGGACTGTAGGATTTGTTCTGTGACTCTCAGAGGTCTCTGGTCAGCCTTCCTGGTCAGAAGGGCTAAGGCTAAGCTCACAGTTTGGGCAGAGCTATTGACTTGCTACCCTGTATGGATAGTGCTATCAAAAGGACTCCACAGCTGGTATGCTCCATTTACCAGGGAACCAAACCAGGGAGAATTGCTGAACAATCTCCCCAGCCAGACAAGTGCACCAAAACAGCTATGTGGATTGGCAATGCCACTAGCTAGATAGAGTCCATTGAGTGCTGCCACTGCCAGCGGGAATAACAGTTTTCCAAGATCCGTCCACTAGCTCCTTAAACTCTGTCCTCTGCTCTATGTCTAATCCCCCATTATCCAGCCTCCACTTACTCCCCAAGTGATTCCTTTGAAGCCAGGTCCAAGTGGGCCTTCTGGGAATCATCTGTCAATGTTTGGGAAGGTAGATGTTCACCTTGGGCCCTCTTTTTCCCACTGAAGAAGTTGAAAACAAAGGCCCAGGTGGGCCCTCTCAGTGTGGCACCATGCCAGCCTGGGGGAAGAGTACTATAATCAAAGTGAAACTGTTCCACTTACTCTTCTAGTACAGTCTTTCTTGGTCTCTGTGTCCAAGAGGGTGCTTCAGCCTTACCTCAGATTCCAGGATTTTCACAAAGGGTATGACTAGATGTCTATGGTTGGTTGCCAGTTAGTCTTTATGTGCTGGTGAATGAAGTCAAGGACCACCTACTGTGTCATTTTTCTGACCTTTTAGTGCCAGTGGTATCAGGAATGACAGTTCTGCTTTCCTTTCTGATGTCTTCAGTCTTTTTTTCTAGCCTGGTTAGAGGTTTATCAATTTTACTGATCTTTATAAAGAACCAAATTTTCATTGATTTTCTTTATTAATTTCCTGTTTTCAATTTTATTGGTTTCTTTTTTTATTATAGATACCATTTTTTTTATTGTTACTTAAATTTTTTTTCCCAGTGTTCTAAGATTCATTCCCCATTTCCCACACCCAGTGCTCCATGCTTTAGGTGTCCCCAGTACCCACCACCAGGTTCTCCCATCCCTCTACCCCCCTCCCTCCAAGTCCCTCAGTTTGTTTCTGTGTCCAAAGTCTCTGTTGTTTCGTTCCCCTCCCTGGATTACCCTAGTTCTCATTTACTTTCCTTCTCCCACTGTCCTCCAGGTTACCCCTCATGCACCGCAAGTAAGTGAAACCATGTGATACTTGACTTTCTCTGCTTGGCTTATTTCACTCAGCATAATCTCTTCCAGTCTGGTCCATGTTGCTACAAAAGTTGGGTATTCATCCTTTCTTATGGAGGCATAATATTCCATTGTATATATGTACCATATCTTTTTTATCCATTATTGGTTTCTTTTCTAATTTTTATTACTTACTTTTTTCTGCTTTCTTTAGATTTAATTAGCTCTTGCTTTTCCAGGTTTCTTTGCTGGAAGCTTTGATTATTGATTTTAGATCTTTTTCCTCCCAATATTTGCATTCCATGCTATAAATCTCCCCAAAAGCAGGAGAGAACTGCTTTTGCTGCATCCTATAAATTTTTAGAAATTTTATTTTACTTTATTTCACTTTATTTTACTTTAGTTCAAAATACTTTTTCTCTCTTGGGACTTATGTGACTTGTGTTATGTAGAAGGGTGTTTAATTTTCAAGTAGTTGGGGGATATTTAAGCCATCTTTCTGTTTTTAGGATCTAGTTTTTCATGGTCTTAGAGCACCCTTCGTATGATATCTGTTCTTTTAAATGTGTTAAGATATGTTGTATGGCTCAGAATGTGAATAATACTAGTGAATGTTCTATACATATGATCCCAAGATGTATATTCTCCTCTCATTGGTTAAATTTTCTGCAAATGTCAATTAGATCCATTCACTGGTGCTATTCAGTTCAACTGTTTCCTTACTGATTTTCTGGCTTCTGGATCTCTCAATTACTGATAGTGCTGTGTTGAGGTCTCTCAACTATAATGGTAAGTTTATTTCTCCTTGTAGTTTTATCAGTTTTTACCAAACATATTTTTATGCTCCATTGTTAGATACATACATATTAAAGATTTGTTATGTCTTTTTTGTAGACTTGGTCCCTTTGTCATTATATAATCACTTTCTTTATCCCTGATAATTTTCCTCTGAATTCTGATTTGTCTGAAATTAATGTATTTACCACCCTAACTTTCTTTTGATTTGTGTTAGCATGTTTTATGTTTCTCCCTCTATTTTTAATTCATCTGTCTTCCTAAAAGGGCTTTCTTGTAGACAACATATAACTGAGTCTTCTTAATTTATCCACATTAATAGTCTGTTCTTTTTATTGGTATTTAGACCATTTATGTTTGAAGTGATTGTTGATATAATTGGATTACTATACAACATATTTAGTAGAATTTTCTAGTCATTACTTTTGTTTTTTGGGGGTTTTTTGTCTTCATTCTTTCTGCTATCTACAATTTTAATCTAACTTTTTAAAGATTCCATTTTTCCTCCTCCCTTAGCATATCAATTATACTACCTTTTTTAGTATTTGTCCTAGAGTTTACATTATTAACTTACAAGAACTCTAAGTCCATATTCAAATGAAATAAGTTATTTCATAAGTAGTGCCAGTATTTCATAATATGGTATTCTCAATTCTTTCCTCCTATGCTTTACAACATAACTGTCCATTCATTTCACTTATCCATAAGCTGTATATACTTGCCAAATTTGCTGTTGCTTTGAACAAACTTATCTGTTATTTCAACCAAGAATAAGAAAATAGATTTTATATTACCTTCATTTATTCCTTTTCTAATGCTCATTCTTTATTAGGTCTGATTTTTCTATGTATATGTTTTCTTCCTTTCGGAAGAACGTCTTTTAAAATATCTTGCAAAGCAGGTCTGTTGACAACAAATATCTTCACTTTTAATTTTTCTGGCCAAGGCTTTATTTCTTCTTCACTTTTGAGGATTAATTTAGCTGGGTGTAAGATTCTACCTTATTGGGCTTTTTGCCTTCAACACTTTAATATTTCATTCCACTCTCTTCTTGCTTGCATGATACTTAAAGAGAAGCCTGAAATAGTTCTTCTCCATATTCCTTTATAGGTAAGTTGTATTTTTCTGCTCTGTCTTTTAAAAAATTTTCTCTTGTCTTTGATTTCCTGAATATGATTTGCATAGGTGTTGATTTTTTGGTAATTATCCTGCTGGTGTTCTATGCACTTCCTGGATCTGTGGTTTAAAGTCTGCCTTTAGTTTTGGAAAATGTCAGCCACTATTATTTCAATAATTTATTCTTTTCCTTTCTTTCTCCTCCTTCTGGTATTCCCAATTACAGATATGTTACACCTTTATAATTATCCCACAATTCTTGGATACTCTGTTCTGTCTTTTTCAGTTTTTTTTCTCTTTGATTTTCAATTTTGTAAGTTTCTGTTGACATCTCTTCAAGTTCACTGATTCTTTCCTCAGCCATGTCCAGTGTAACAGTGAGCCCATCAAAGGCATTTGTGATTTTTATTATATTTGTTTTTGATTTCTAACATCTCCTTTTGATTCTTTCTTTGAGCTTTCATACATCTACTTAATTTACCCATCTGGTCTTGCATATTGTCTACTTTTCCCATTAGAGTCCTTAGCATACTAGTCATAGTAGTTTTATTCCTAGTCTGATCATTCCAACATCCATGTCATATATGAGTCTGGTTCTGACGCTTGTTCTGTCACTTCACACTTTGTGTTTTAACTGTCAGTATGTCTTGTCAATTTTTGTTGAAAGCCAGATGTGATGTATATTGAATAAAAGAAACCAAGATAAATACACCTTTAATGTGAGGTTTTATGATTATCTTGATGGGAGTTATGTTGTGTTTACCATTTGCCTTAGGTGTTTCTGAGGCCAAAATTTCCTCCAGTGTCTTTGTTTTTGTCTCCCTTGTTATCTTTGGATTTATCTAAGCAGTTAAAAGTAAATAATGTCTGAGATATGCTGTTCTTTTGGTTATATTCCCCTTGTATCGTGCAGGGGCTCTGTTGATATGTTATAAAGGCTAGTGTTCTATAGATTTATTGTTTGGTCTGTCTTTAGTGAGCCTGGGATATTACCTTCACAGGTGCATCTCAGCTCCCCCATACACTTTGATGAGATAGAAAGGCAAGAGAGGGCTGGAGTCTGATATTGCCTTTCCCCCACATAGAAGTCTGGACCCGAGTATTTCCCTTTCCCAGGTTACTTAGGCTCTATTAAAACCCCAGTTAGGTTCTTGTAAAATAGTTTTTGTTGAGAGCAAGGCTTGCTAAGAACAGAGTGCTCTGGGTGTATTTCAAGATGAATGCTGAAAATAGGTACAGGGTTTCTTTATAGAGTGATGAAAATGTTATAAAAGTGAATGTGGTGCTGGTTGCACAATTCTGTGAACATCCTAAAGACCATTAAGTCGTGCACTCTAAGTGGGTGAATTACATGGCATGTGAATTGTATCTTAGCTAAACTGTTAAGAGAAGAAAAAATAGCAAATGCTCCCCCCAAGTACAAGAGTGCGAGAAATTTTTGTTTCCTTCTTTCTTTGGCCTTGGCTCTTTCCTGCCTCTTCTCCACCCACACTTCAAGTCAGTAGCCTCCAAGGAGCACTCAGTTTACAGTCCCTGCTGCCACAATGTCAAACTCTGTAGAAATATGTTATACAGAGCAGAAATCAAAAAGTCATAGTGTGTGAAGTTCCACACAAACTGGCAATTACACAGAGATTGAGAGGTCAGGCAGAGGGCGAGGGTAAGAAGAAGGACAAAGTTGACTCTGGAACATGTTTAAATTCTCTTTGCCATGTAGCTTGCTTTATATTGTCAGCTATAGGTTTTCCTTCATTTATAGTCAGTTTTCCAATTTGCTGTGTTTTCTTTATAATCTTTGTGTTGGGTTCTTCTCATGGCTTTATTAGGCACATCTACTGATGCTTCGTTCTTCTGTAGTGCTTGCCCTTTTTTCCATCACATATATTTGATTTGAAATTTGCATATATGCATTTTCAACTTCCTGATTATATTCCAAAAAAAAGCCTTTTTGGCCCATGATAAAAATCATTGATCAGAAGTAAAGCAGATAGCATCCCAATTACCAGATAACCTGTCACAGAGCACGCATAACTTTCCTAACTTAACCAAATACCTAACTTAGTGCTATATTAAACTTGGAGAGTTTAATAGTTTACATTCCCACTGCCTAACCTACTGCCTGACCTCTCATGTGTGCTCCATACGTGTTTATGAATGAATCAATCAACAAATGGACTACCTGGATAGTCTCTACCTAGCACTGGTAGGTAGGTGTTCCTTGGTTCTCCATGAGCCACTATAACTTTTTTCTTCTCCAAGCCTAACTTTCTGTCTTGAAGTCTCTGGAAGTATTGACCCTATTTAGAGTTTATAGAGATGTCACCTTTCTATCCAGTAAGTAGGAGAAGAGAAAAACATGACTACCACTTCTCTGTGTTTGAATACGGGGCTTGTAATGTGTTGATAGTGACCAGATGTGGCATTGACTTTGCAGAAGAGCAGTGGAATCCCTTGAAACTCTATAGGGAAATTGAGACTGCCCATAGTCCCCTGGATTTTGATGTCCTTCTTTGTTTGCAATTCTATATTTATCTGTTTTCACTAGATCTGGATAAATGACAATTAAGTCAAAAGTTGCCAGGAAAAGAACCATATCTTTCAAGACTCTTCTGCTGAGTCACAGAAATCCCAACCACTTTGCCTGTGGAATAACATCGCTAATTGATTGAGTCATTATGGGTCAAACATGTCAAAACAATTCAGAGACCAAGACAGTGCTGGTATGAAGTTTCCAGGGAATTCGGCAGAACCTAAGAATATTTTAATTTATTGGTAGCTGTGTTACAGGAAAGCATGTTGGAAGCCATATTATGGGGCGTCTAGGTGGCTCAGTTTGTTGAGTGACCAACTCTCCATCTGTGCTCAAGTCATGATCTCAGGGTCTTGGGAACGAGCCTCGTGTTGTGGGAACCCTGCTTGAGGATTCTCTTTCTCCCTCTCTGCAGCCCTCCCCATGCTTGTACACTCTCTCTCTTTAAAAAAAAAAAAAAAAAAAAAAGGAAAAAGTTATATTATATTTGGTAACCAAATATTTACTGATTCTGAAAGTCTAAATCCAAGGTAGTCCTGCCAAGTCAGTGCCGGGATACGATTTACTTCCTTTTGTCCCCTGAATAGTGTACCCAGAAGGTTATTTTCCAAACTCAAAGAGCACCAAGACTCTAAATATTTCAAACCATTTGATCTCCCCCTTGTATATGCATTGGCCTGATATTACAGCCCTGTTCTCCAACTGCCATGTGCCTATAAGCATAAATCAATACCAACTATGCTGATACGCTAGCAGTGTTACTGAAGGGATTATGTCCTTTGATTTGCCAAGAGGCTGTCTGGTCTGGTTAGGAGAGGAACATTCTCTGTCCGTTTTGGTTCAGCTCAAGAATCTAAGGGAAGAAACTTGACTCTCCTAGATGTCGGTTTCCATAAAATGTGAGTAGGAATCCTTTCTTCTCTGGCACGGTCAGAGTGATTAATACAGGCTTTACTAGATGTTTTAAGCTCTGTCATCAACTGACATCTGTTAAGCTCTTTTGTTTGGTTTTGTTAGCCTTAACGAGGAGGCAAACTACACCTAGAAAAATGTAAGCCACAATACAAAATGCTACCTGATGGAGGCCAAATAAGTGGTGTAAACAGTGGCAAGACGTGGTGGCAGAGGCCGCAGTGGTGTGGGGGGGGCGGCTGGAGAGACCAAGGGCCTTCACCAGGCAGCAAGGGAGCAGGCAGGACTGCACCCCCGAGGGAGCACAGGACAGCCATAGGGCATGGCTGGGCAAGAGGCCTAGAGTAAGGGCAGTTTTAAGTTGAAAGTCCTGTATGCCTGTGAAGTGGGATCATTCTATTTCCTTCAGCTTCTAGACAGCACCATTCAGAAGCCATATTTCTTACTTCTGCCTGAATGTCTTACTTCCTTTGCTTAATAAAGAAAATATGGTTCCATAGTCAGGTGATGTTTTGAGATTCTTTAGTTCCATTGTCACTTTTTAAAGGTTACCATATGCAGGGGGTTTGTTTCCCTGATTATTAAAGTAATACCTGTATGTTATAGATAATTTTTATAATATGGAAAATTAGACATTTGAAATAATATTGAGATATTCTTTGCATAGATTTGTGTCTTCTCATTTTCATTTAATGGTATCTTAAAGGCATATTCTTATATTGTTAGAAACTATACAAATGCTTTTAATATTCCACTTTAGGGAATATAATTTTTTAACTTTTTTCCTGTGCTTAAGTTAGATTGTTTCCAGTTTTAGCCTAGTGTAAATAACACTATGATGAACATCCTGTACATAGATCTTTGCCTTGATTTTCTGATTGCTTCCTTAGGATCAATTCTCAGAAGTAGAACTACTAGTTTAAACATTGTGAACATTTAAGACTCCTGATGTGTATTAACAAGTTGCCTTCTAGAGTAGTCTTGCCCGTATGTTACATGAGAGGGCCTATTTTATTTTATTTTATTTTATTTTATTTTATTTTATTATTTTAAGATTTTGTTTATTTGACAGAGAGAAACACAGCCAAAGAGGGAACACAAGCAGGGGGAGTGAGAGAGGGAGAAGCAGGCTTCCCGCCGAGCAGGGAACTCAATGTGGGGCTCGATCCTGGGACTCCAGGATCATGACCTGAGCTGAAAACAGTTGCTTAACCAACTGAGCCACCCAGGCGAGAGGGCCTATTTTAATCTTGCTAAGACCAGTATTAAGTATTCCCAGTTTTTAAAAGTCTTTGGTCATTTGATAAGCAAAAAGTATCTCATTGTTTTCATTTGTATTTCTTTGATTGCTCCTAAAGCTATATATTCTTTGATGTTTATTAGCCATTTACAGTTCTTTATCTGTGAACTATCTAATAATGTTAATGGTCTTCTGCCCATGTTTCATAAGAGTATTACATTCTTACCAACTGTAGCTCTTCACAGTGGAGTTATTACTCCTTTATCATGTTTACTAAAGACATCTTTCCTGGTTTATTTGCCTTTTATTATTGTCTTACTATCTACTGAAGCTTTAGGTTTTTATGTAGTCATATCTGTAACTTTGTGTTGTAATTTCTCTTACTGCTTTTATTCTTCAAAAATCCTTCCACAGTCGGTAAGAAGATGAATACCTTCTTTATGGGGCTGTTTTTTTAAAATTAGATTACAAATGCATCTAAAATTTATTTTGGATAAAGGTCTGAAATGAAGATTTAGTTTATTTTTGTCTGATGCAGTTCATTTTCCCAGCCCTGTCGTCAATTAATCCATTTCCCCAGATTTGGCAACCAGATCTCTTACATTTACAGTGCCTTTACTATCTAAAGTGTGTGTGTGACTGTGTGTGTGTGTGTGTGTGTGTGTGTGTGTGTGTGTGTGTGTGTGGTGGTTTCATGGGAAATAGGAAGTTGGGAAAGTTGGGAAAATCTTCCACCATGTTAAACCAGAATTAGATTCTGTTTTCAGTGGGAACTTTAAAATCAAACATTCTCAGTGACTTGATTTTATCAAATCAATGTTAACTGCTTTATCTTTATCTCCAGCTGTTCTCATGGATGGGAAAAGGGCTTTAAATGTTTCTTTATTGACTCCTTTTTTTAAAAAACCACACTTTTCTGACACATACCTGTTTCTTCACTCTTAGGACTATGTCACTTTTATTCCTGCTTTCACCCACACTGTTTTTTGCCTTAAACGCCCTCTTTCTAGCCATCTTTCAGCAGTACTTCAAATCCTAATCCTTCTAGCTAGCCTTGTTTGATCCTCTGAATCCTAGTAGGACTAATAATAATTTGTGCATACCAACTGAGCACTGAAATTCATTTATCCCATGCATAAATCTTGTTTTATCAGATAAGCTTCTTGCAGAGACTGTTTCTTCTCTTCCTTAGCAGCCAACACTAAGAATTTTTTAAAATCTCCTTTAAATATATGAACCAGATCATTAGCTAAAATATTAGAATGCAGAGGATGCAGTGTTGTATATTTACCTCCCTCTCTGCCAGTTTCTCATTCCACCAAGTATCAGGGTCTCTGTAAGACAGAGGTGAAAGAAATGATCCCCCTTTGACCAAGAAGGAATTGTAATACAAAAAGACTTCACTCAGAAGTCGGACCTCCCAAATTCAGTCTTTTTGTCTTTCTATTTGTTCTTCCCCTTCCAAAGCTTCTCTGTTCACAAATAATTTTTTTTAATTTAGCTATTTCTCAGAGTGTACTCAACAGAACCGTAGTCCCATACCATGCTAATAAGTAAGTGCCTAGCACTGAAAGAGTCCCATAATAAATAAATTTGGGATATGCCAAGTTAAATGAATTCCAGTGGGTTTCTTTACAGCAGAACTTCTCAAGAACCTACAGCACTTACCTTAGGGAATCAAACTTACTGCCTACAACCCCCGTACAGAAAATCTATGAACATACTCTGGGAAATAGTACTGTCTACTCCTTTCCCTCTGCACTCATCCCTTCCTTTCCTGCTTCATAAATTCTGATTTTGGTTTTCTGTCTAGGATACATTGTACAGGAAGTTGATCTTGCCTTTTATAAGATGCTCTGAAAGGGCCTCCCTGTCATAAAGAATGCCTACCTTGATATAATTCCATCCAGTACCCAGAAAAAGAGCAAAAGCTTTAACATCTCGAGGACGGTTACTAGGTGGCATGTGGTATCTATTTCTCTGAACAGAGGCAGCTTTTCTCAAAGAAGTATTTCGAGTTAATGTGCCATAATTTA
Organism: Spilogale gracilis; assembly: GCA_004023965.1. Taxonomy (NCBI): domain Eukaryota; kingdom Metazoa; phylum Chordata; class Mammalia; order Carnivora; family Mephitidae; genus Spilogale; species Spilogale gracilis. Next base: position 164,340 of record PITA01000767.1, on the reverse strand, counting down.
GTGATTTGGCTCTTTGTTGGGAATTTACATGGTTTCTCATGTTTACTATCAAGGGACTCCATACAGACATTTTCATGCAATTGTGACTATAGAAGAATGAAAATGGAACAGATACTTGAATTTGTGAATTGTCTGTCCCTTCATTTTACGGCATCCTTCCTTCTGCAGCACTCGTTGGGGGAACTCCTTGCCTAGTGTCCCTCAGACAATTATGTGCTCTCTTCCAGGTCTGGAATAGATGTCTTATTTATTGTTACAGACCATAAATTATCAGGACCAAACTTGTCATAACGATTGTGATTTTATAGCAAATGCCGGGTGGTTTCTGGTTACCGATTTTCTGCTAATTTGAGTCCTTTCAGCCTCTAATCGCCACTTGTTTCCCCTCAGCTCCCCACTGCTTCCTCTAAACTCTTCCACCACTGTCCCACCCATCCTTTAAGTACAGCATATCCTGAATCCAATGTTATATTTCCTTCCCCTTCTACCTGTGTTTCTTTCTTCTCCATTCTTTCTCTCCATTAATGGAACCACTACCCAATCAGGCACTCCAACCAAGAAATCTTTAGTTTATCCTTGATTCCTCTTTTCCTCCCACTTACTCAGTCGCTTGGTTTTCAGATAAAGGATCAAGTGATGTCAACTCCGTACCCTCACAGAACCTCAAACCAGTTTGTCGTCCTGTATCTCTATTGCTTCCGCCACCGTTGAAGGTCCTTCAAGTGATCTCTTCGTGCATCATGGGTTCTTCAGTGGAGTCTGTCCTCCACAGTGGAGTAGAATGATCAAACTTACCAACCTCACACTTAGATGCTTGTGATCACTCCCTTTTGCCTAAGTGATAAAGTCCAAATGTTCTTCTCCTGAATGGAATGTAAACTGGCTGACTCCAGTCTACTGTAACAGACTCTTTTTTCTTTTCTTTATTAAGTTTTTTCTTTTAATTCCAGTATAGTTAACATACACCGTTACATCAGCTCCAGGTGTGCAGTATAGTAATTCAACCCTTCCACATGTCACCCAGTGCTCATCGCAAGTACAGTCCTTCCTCCCCATCACCTATTTCACCCATTTTCCCCCCATCTGCCGTCTGGTAACCATCAGTTTATTCTCTACAGTGAAGAGTCTGTTTCTTGGTTTCTCTCTCTCTCTCTCTCTCTCTCTCTCTCTCTCTGCTCATTTGTTTCTTAAATTCCACATATGAGTGAAATCATATGGTATTTGTCTTTCTAGTTCCATTCATGTCATTGCAAAGGGGAAGATTTCTTTTTTAATGGCTAAGTGATATTCCAATGTATTTTTATTTTAGCCCTTCTGACAGGTGTGATTTTGATTTGCATTTCCCTAATGTTGAGTGATGTTGAGCATCTTTTCCTGTGTCCGTTGGCCATTTGTATGTCTTCTTTGGAAAAATGTCCGTTCATGTCTTCTGCCCGTTTTTTATGGGATTATTTGGTTTTGGGATGTTGAATTATATCAGTACTTTATGTATTTTGGAAATTAACCCTTTATCAGATATGTCATCTGCATATATCTTCTCACATTCGGTAGTTTTCTTTTTAAAAGTTTTGTTCATTATTTCCTTTGCTGTGCAGTCTCCTTTTTGTGTGTGTGTAGTCTCAGTACTTTATTTTTGCTTTTGTTTCCCTTGCCTCAGGATACATCTCTAGAAAAATGTTGCTATGGCCAATGTCAGAGAAATTACTGCCTGCACTCTCTCCTAGGATTTTCATGGTTTCAGGTCTCACATTTAGGCCTCTAATCCATTTTAATTTTATTTTTGTGTATGGTGTATAAAAGTGCTCCAGTTTTCCCAAAACCATTTGTTGAGGGGACTGTGCTTTTTCCCATTGAATATTCTTTCCCCCTCTGTAAAAGAGTAATTGACCATACATTTGTGGCTTTATTTCTGGGTTTTCTCTTCTATTCCATGAATCTATGTGTCTGTTTTTATTCAAGTACCATACTGTTCTGATTACTACAGCTTTGTAATGTAACTTGAATCCTGGGATTGTGATCCCCGTTTTGGTTTTCTTTTTCAAGATTGCTTTGGCTCTTTGGGGTCTTTTGTAGTTCCTACACATTTTAGGATATTTTTGTTCTAGTTCTATGAAAAATACTATTGGTATTTTGATAGGGATTGCATTAAATGAGTTCATTGCTTTGGGTAGTACAGACATTTTAACATTATTTGCTCTTCTAATCCATGAGCATGGAGTATCTTTCCATTTGTTTATGCCATCATCAATTTCTTTCATTGATATTTTTTATTTTTTATTTTTATTTATTTATTTTTAAATATTTTATTTATTTATTTGATGGAGAGAAACACAGCGAGAGAAGGAACATAATAAGCAGGGGGAGTAAGAGAGAGAGAAGCAGGCATCCTGCTGAGCAGGGAGCCCAATGTGGGGCTTGATCCCAGGATGCCGAGATCATGACCCGAGCAAAGGCAGGCGTTTAACTATCTGTACCACCCAGGTGCCCCTCATCAGTGTTTTATAGTTTTCAGAATACATGTCTTTTATCTCTTTGGTTAAATTTATTCCTAGATATTTTATGATTTTTGGTGCAGTTATAAATGGGATTGTTTTCTTAATTTCACTTTCTGCTGTTTCATTATTAGTGTATTGGAATGCAACAGATTTCTGTACATTGCTTTTGTATCCTGTGACTTTACCAATTTGGACGCCTTTTATTTCTTTCTGTTGTCTAATCATTATGCAGGACTTCCAGTACTCTGTTGAATAAAAGTGGTGAGACTGGATATCCTTGTCTTGTTCCTGACCTTAGGGGAAAAGCTCTCAGTTTTTCCCCATTAATAGCTTCTTTTTTGCTTTTCCCTCTCATCCAGTGCCTCAGTCATGCTTTCCTCTGGAAAGTCTTGCTCTTTCATATTTTTTTGCCCTTACAAATACTATTCCTCCACCAGCAGTGCTCTCCGTGGCCTGATGAATACCACAAGTGAACAACACTAGTTATATAAAGCTGAAATGGAGGTATCAGCCCCTTAATTTTTTGCCCAACCGAGTTGGTTTTTTGTAAGTTGAATAAAATTGTAAGCTTCCTGGTGAAAGACTGCCTTGTTAAAAAGAAAAATGAGGAAGATGATGAAGACACATAGATGAGTGCATTTGTACCTTTATGGCACTGATTCAAAGAATATGGTATTTCCTGGGGCACCTCGGTGGCGCAGTTGGTTAAGCCTCTGCCTTCAGCTCAGGTCATGATCCTGGAGTCCCGGGATTGAGTCCCACATCAGGCTTCCAGCTCCATGGGGAGTCTGCTTCTCCCTCTGACCTTCTCCCCTCTCATGCTCTCTCTCACTCACTCTCTCTCTCAATAAATAAATAAAATATTTTTTTTAAAAAGAATATGGTATTTCTTGAGGTTTGCTTTATGCCATCTTTTTTGTTTTAAAAGATTTTTATTTTTAAGTAATATCCATGCTATTTACCATCCCTCTCTTTCCTATCTACCTGACCAATATACAGATAGTTTTCTTCTGATTAAGAGGGCGGAAAATATACTGTCCCTAATTTCAAATCACTTTTTTTTTTTGCCATTTTTTAGTTGACAGAGATGTCCAATTTAATATATCCACCACCAGTTGGCTGTTTACATAACTTGAACACCAATTCATTGATGTCCCAAGTCTACTGATTTCATGAATGAAGTTACTTCCTCCCTCATTACTACCAAAATGGCAGTGCTTTGGTGATATTATGATCTAATCAAAGTGAATGCAAAACCTAAATTCATCCTTTCCTTTAAAACATGACAACCCACATATACCTAGATCAAGATTTTTAAAGGGATGTTGGAGGAAAGAAATAATCAACTCATGCATTCAACTATACAACTTTACTCTTCAGCAACACCAAACCGTGTGGTTCCTTGCATGGATGGCACTATTTTTCTCTTCCAGGTCTTTGCTTATAATACCCTCCTCCCCTGCTGGGATGGCCTTCCTCTTTTCCCTGTTGTTTTTTAAAAAGAAATATGGAGGGGAATAATTTTAAATTTATAGAGAAGTTGCAAAGATAATACAGAAACTTTCTCTATGCCCTTCCCCAGTTGCCCTGAATGTGAATATCTTTTTATTGTGTGGTATATTTTTCACAATAAGAAAATTCGTTGTTATTAACTAACCATAGACTTTAGTCAGATTTCACCACTTTTTCTACCAATGTCTTTTTCTATTTCAGGCTCCCCTCCAGGGTACTACCTTGCATTTGGTCATCATATCTCTCGTCTCTTTGCCTACCTTGTATTCGATTGATGTTTTAAATCTCCTTTGCCCTTTTCCCCCTTTAATCTAATGGTTTTATGTTCTATTTCTATTCTTTTAGAAGTTACCAACACACTGTGCTTCCTAGGATATAAAGAGATTGTGGTCATATAAATGGGTACACCTGCTCAGGAGGGAAAATAAGGTGTATATCTTTTGATATATCTTTTGATCCAGGGTTCCCCTCCAAGGACTCAGTCCTACAGATTATATGCCTGTACATATGTATGAAGTTATTCAGTGCATTATGATTTATAATTGTTTAAAGGATACTAATGAAGAAGTTTTATAGACTGATATGAACTGATGTCTGAAATACTGTTAAATGGGTGTGCAGGAAAGGAAAATTCAGAACAGTGTATTTCACTTGTTATAATAAATAGATTTCCTTATATCCTCCTACACCAGAGGATAGATTTGTTTTCTGGTTTGTGCTTTCACTGAAGTTCGCCCATGAAGAGTCTTATCTTTACACAGCAACCTCCAATTCTAACCCGACTTTATAGACACATCGGAGTCATTGTCTTCAGTCCCCACGTGGGCTTAAAAACCCAAGCTTCAGACACCTCCTTGCCCTCTGGGACAATCAGTGAATTCTTGCTTTACTACCTGGTTCTGATAATGATTTTTTTACATGTTGCAACTACTCTCCCACCTAGGAATACAAAAATTACAGAAAGGATAATGCAAGAACTTAGCTCAATAGCTGACACATACTCAATAAATATTAACTGTCACGGGTTAAGTTGCTTTTCCTTATTGTCTGCTTGTTAGACTTGCTATTAAAATGTATCAAACTTTCTTTACCATACCTCTTTTTTTATTACATTATTTTATTTTTTCAGTGTTCCAAGATTCATTATTTATGCCCCACACCCAGTGCTTCATGCAATATGTGCTCTCAGTACCCACCACCAGGCTCTCCCATCCCCCCACTCCTCCAAGACCCTCAGTTTGTTTCTGAGTCCAGAGTCTCTCGTGTTTCATCTCCCTCCCAGATTTACCCCAATTCACATTTCTTTTCCTTCTCCTACCATACCTCTTTTTAATGAACATGAAAACAGCATATATCCTGTTTAATATTACTTAAAATTACAAAATAAAACAACTTTGTGTCTAAAAGAAAATAAAAGCAATGCGTAATTCTCAGTATGCTTTTAAAACTACACATACATGTGTTTCTTTCCTCTTTTCCCCAGAAGATTCTAAGATACTTCCTTCCCCCATAAAAGGGCGCTCGCATCCTTGTTGAGAGCCTTTTGTTCAGCTTCCTTTAGTTTTATGCATGTTGTTTTTCTCTGTTTTTTTTGTTTTTGTTTTTGTTTTTGTTTTTTTTTGCCCTGAAAATTCTGTAATATACATCTTCATGTAACATTTTTCGTTTAGTAAATTATTCCCTTCAGGTAAATTTCTAAGGGTGGAATCATTGTGCCAGAGGCTGGAGATCTTACCATAATTCACAAAACAGAAGGTAATCTATCTTCCAGTGCAATTGGCTGGGTTCTCTTGGCAGTGCATGAGTATACTGATTTTACCAAAACTTTGCAAACATCAATAGTTAATACTTTTAATACACTTGCTGATTCTTAGGTACAAAATGGCCACTTCTCATTGTGTTAATATCCATTTCCTTGATGACTAGTGAATGGAAGCTAGATATTCATGCTGTACACATATCAGGTGTCTTTTATTATTTTAATACATACGGGCAGGCATTAATCTAAAAAAATCCTTATTTAAGCTTTTGCACTCTGAAAAGATTTTGGAGCTTCAACAAACTGAAAAAGAAAAGAAATTAAACTAGAAAGTGGCTGTGTTTATAAACAAGCAGTCTTGAAACACAAGACCATTGTGGTAATTGGAATGATCTGTATCCCAAAATGTTCTGCTTAATAGATGCCAAGCTCACCAACTAGCTGGGAAAAGGCAGAGCAGTGTTTATCCCCAAGGTGGTCGGATGAGGCAAATCTGAATTCCTAAGCTCCACAGTCACTCTCTGCCCAAAACCTATCGTGGCCCACACCATCTGAGTGTTTCTGTTAAGGAGTCTTATTTTCCTGAAGTGTTACAGGATTCTTGCTTTAAAAAAAAAAAAAAAAAAGCATGGGGCGCCTGGGTGTCTCAGTCGTTAAACATCTGCCTTTGGCTCAGGTCATGATCCCGCAGTCCTGGGATCCAGCCCCACATATGGGGCTCCCTGCTTGGCGGGGAAGCCTGCTTCTCCCTCTCCCACTCCCCCTGCTTGTGCTCCCTCTTTAGCTGTGTTTCTTTCTGTCAAATAAATAAATAAAATCTTTTAAAATTTTTTCCAAAAAAAAACAAAGCAAAAAACAGGCATCTACTAGGGTCTGAGAATATTTTCTCTCTTTATAAATGTATTTAATAATAAAACAGAAACACATGTTCTTTTTCCAAATACCATGTTAATTCAAAAAAGGCCTTTTCGTTAGATGATATATACACAAGGGCTAAGGATCACAAAGGCAAAAAATTAAATTGTAAAGCATACAAGGATGCTTAGGACAAAAGCTTAACAGGGGACGTAATCAGAGATGCTTCCCTTCTGCTCGCTCTGTTTGCAGCCTAACATTCACGGGGAACACTGTCTAGGGAGAGTCTGAAGTGGTTTCATAATCTGTAACCACAAAGGGATGACTCAGATCTTTATCTTTTATAAACTACACTCAAAACTAGGTGCCTGACTCACTTTCCCAAAGTCTAAATGTGTTTGGGCCAATGATTTAAAACAAGTTGGGGTGTGTGTGTGTGTGTGTGTGTGTGTGTGTGTGTGTGTGAATAGCGGTCTCTCACTGGCTATTGGCTATTGAAATCAGTGAACCCTTATAACTTCATCTGCCCTTGGGCATCCTCTATCTTCTTGCCAAATAAAGTGGGGCTGTGACCAGGGAAATGATAGCGGTATTCTTTGGGAGCTTCGGGACAGAGTGGACGGTCTCAGAAGTACTGAACCCAGAGCCTGTCACCACCCCACATCTTCAGTGCTGGTAACTCACACAGAAAACTTTAGTCCCTGAAGGAAAGCGTACCGCAGGCCCCCACATGAAAGCAAGTGTCTCCTCTCTGTTGCTTGGTGTCTTAGCCGTCAGCCTCCCCTGACTGGTTCAGTTACTGAGGAATAATAAATGCAGGAGGGGGCCCCCCAGCATGGAAGTTTCTCCTGCCCAGTTAGGGCTTGTTACAGCCTGTGAGGAGTTAGTTGAGGTGGGATATGTTAAGTGATGTACCCAGCTCATGCTGCGATAATAGTATTTTCCAGGAGAATTGCTCATGGAGCCCAGCTAGCCGCATGACCTGTCTTCAGGATAGGCTAGGATGTGTGTTAGATATTTCCTGAGAATCCTACCAGTGCCCCCGTAGGGCCCCATTACGAAACTCTTAATCCCAAGAAGGAGGGCCGTGTGTTCTCCCCCGCTGATAAACAGCCTAGTAGCTTCTAGTCTAGGGCTGTATGTTTGTTTTTGAGATTCCATAACTAGGTTCAGTGACATTCAAAGATACAGTAAAGATTTCTTTAAAAATGATTCTGGAAATAATAAAAGTTAAATTGAATTGTGGTGAAACAGAATTATATTTCTTGTGACATAAAATGATTAAGAAGCTTCTTGAATGAATTGTCCAATGTCTTCACCTCTGCCTGTAAAAAAAATCTGATTATTGCATATTTGTTCTTATGTCTACACAAAAATATTTCCTTTCATTCTCTCAGGTCTACCTTTCCTGTAGAAAGTTTTCTGTGATAAATTCTGGACACACAGATGGCCCCCTGAACTTTCCTCAAACGCAGCCTTTCCCTGCTACAGCATGTAGGTGTTCCTCTGTGGTGTGTCACTTGGCTTTCTGTTTTTCCATTGACAGTCACAGTATTCCCTATATCTTCCTATATCTTATAGGATTATTATTCCACTGCCTAGAAGGTCGTGGGGTCCAGCCAACAAAAGGGCAGAGTTGTAAATGTTTTTTAAGTCCCTCATCCTCTCTGTAGTTCTGTGGTTACTCTGGATCTCAGCTTCGTCTTTCCTTCATCTCTCTTGACTTTACCCAGCTTCACCTCCCTTGCTTGACCTTCCTACCTGGCTGGTTAATCAGTAGGGTTTTCCAAAACCGAAGAGAAGACAGGTAAAAGAAGGCCGTGACAAAGTATGGTTTTCAGGTACATATGTCTGTCAATGAGAATGTGTTTTTAAATATCTTCTGGGCCCAAGGCCTGAGTTGTGTATGGTGACTATTCAAAAAAGAACCTCTCACCCTCAAGTAATTTAAAAGTAAATTATTCTTAGAGGGTCATTCATTCATTTAATAAATATTTGCTGAGCCTCTGCTACATACCAAGCCCTAGAGATACATCATTGAACAAAGCAGACCAAAATTCCTGACATCATGGAGCTTCTAATTTAGGATGGAGGAGTGAGGCAGCAGGTAAGTAATAAGAAAACTTAATAAGCTATATAGTTATAGGTAGGTAGTAAGTACTGTGGGAAGAATAAGAAAGTAAAATGAGGGTAACGGGGGAAGGGAGTGGAAGTGTGAAGGTTGGGGGGACAAGTTACTGTATTAAATGAGACAGGGCAGGACTCATTGAGGTGAGATTTGAACAGGGCCTTGAAGGAAATGACATAGATGAGGCAGACATCTGAGAGAAGAGTAGCATTCCAGGTGATGGAGGGCATGATTTATCATTTAAAATTTGTGGGTAGATTCTTAGATTCTTTTATGCTTCCTTTTCAAACGAAGAAACTGAATATACCAGCTGAATACCTGATCTGGCCTAAAGTGACTTTCAGTGGAGGCAGCTTTCTGACCAAAGCCATTGTCTTTCTTCTACAGATTGGGAGAAGTAAGACACAGAAAGGGAAAGGGAGCGCTAACGTAGGTAGAGTCGTAAACTAAGCAATGGGGAGCAGGCCACTCTCTTTTAGATGAGTACTGGGCTAGTGTGTCACCACCCACCCTGTCTTCCTTGGGTCTTAGCAGTGTCTCATTTTGTAAAGTAAAATTGACTTTATATATTTTCTTCGATATGAGTTAAGTCGCCACTGGTTGCCCTATGCCACAATACAAACTTGTCATAATCCAAGTTAAACGAATTTCAGTGAAGAGCGGGAAACCATAGCATGAAGACCCTAGACACGTCTGGGTCATTTCTTAGTGGCCATTGCCACATAATACATGCTTTGAATGCCCTGGAAATCAATTGGGATGTTTTCTTGGAGGTCAGAGAGCCCATCTGGAAGGACTGTAGGGAGTCTGCTTGTGATTATCTTGGCTGCCCCAAGGGACATGGGGAGCCAGCCCTTCTCTGGTATTTTCTCGTTACCTTGGCCAGCTAGAGAGCCACCATCTGCCTGGGTTCAAGTAGAGGAGGGCAAGCAGAGATAGGACTTGCAAGTAGCTGGGCCAGCACCTATGAGCCATTGAGAAAGAGCTGGGCATATTTCCTCCACCAGCTCGATTTAGTTTATGCACTTTGTAGGCCCTATAAAATAGAAGCACTCACAGGTAAATTCATTTCATCGCCACCTATGAGTCCCTAATGTAACCTTAACATTAAAATCTTATTAAAACATTTATGTAACATTTGGAATCTCCAAATCCCTTGACAATTGTTTAATTGGCTAATTAATCCCTGAAGCTTCCCTGGGAAGCAAGTTGGTACTTTTATCCCCATATTAGAGATTAGACACAAATGGGCTAAGTGGCTTTACCTGAGGCTGTGGCATGAGTCAGGTCCCCAGTAACTTCACAGTATATGAACCAGTATTCAGCCGTGGCTCCACCAGTATAAATCCCTTAACCTCTCTGAGCCTTGGTTTCTTCCCAAATGTATGAGATCCTAATGATCTTTGTCCTACCAATCCCAAAGAATGATTACAAAAATATGGTGAGGCATACTGGAAGTGTGATAATACCAGTTATGACTAGGGAGTGGACTGAGGCAGAAGGAATCAGCAGCCTCATTATTTAATATTTAGGGAGTGCTACCAGTTTGGGGCCCGAGAGGGAAACAGGAGGAGAGACAACCCGTGACTGACCCTCTAGCAAAACCAAGTCCTCTCCCTCATTTGACTCAGCTTAGATTAGAGGAGGGGAGAGAAGGAACACAAGAGTAGTAAACTAACAATTAAAAGAATGAGTAATGCTAGGAGAAGAAAAATGAAAGAGGTAAAATTGGGTATAACCATGCTATACACTGCTGATCTCAGCAGCAGAAGCACTGTCTGAACTCCAGCAATATGGCGGATGGAACCAAGAAGCTGAAAATCCAAGTGTGGACAATGCTTCCGTAGCTGGGTTCTGTGCTCCAAACCATGGGTCTGTGTCCCTGCTCTGGTAATGACCTTTTAAGGTCACGTAGTCCTGCACTCTTTCCCTCCACACCACCACCTGCTCCCTCCTGCCTTAAGAAATGAGACCAAGAAGCCAATTCACATGCCAGTGGACCACCTGATGGTTACAACTGGCATCCCCTTCATCGCTTTTCCTCTGGCCTTAGCAGTCATATCCCCGGGGAATGCCCAGGCCTCTTGCTGCCTACAGAAAGCAAGGCCCCCCAGATACAAGCAACTGCAGGTACAATCAAGTTGCTAAAACACTGGTTCTTTTTTTCATTCTCTCCAGATTTTTTCTTTGTTCCTTTTTTTGTTTTAATGGAAGGCTTAAGGAAATATAAAAGCTGGAATAAGTAATGAGGGATAAAGGCAAAAGAAGAGGTCCTGAGAACAAATGAAAACTCAGCAAGGTGAAGAACAGCGTTGGAGGACAGTGGACAGATAAATGATGACTGATCACCTGAATTTGGTTTGTTAGGTGATTAGTGGTTTTGTGGTTGTTCTAGGTATGAACCCATTCACAAATACACATGTGTAGAATACATGCATGCGCACACACCTATACACACATCCAGTGTTCTGAGATCTTTGCTGGGTGGCTTCCTTATTCTGGCTTGAGTCTGTAGAAATTAAGGCAGGATCAAAGAACCCATGCTTCTCAACGGTCGATAGGCTTTGCTGTCCACATCTCCGCATACACGTTCGTGAGGGATGCTCTTGGTTGGCAGAAGGCAGGTGATATTTTTCCTCTGACACATGGACTTACAGACTCACAAAACTTTACTCCTTCGTGGCTCCTAATACCACATATTCTCTTGTCTCCAGAGTCTGTGAGTGATTTAGAACCAATTACTTAACCTCTCTAGCCTCATTCTTGTCATCTGTAAAGTGGGCTCATTACTAAACCCTGCCTCATAGGGTTGTTTTGAGGTGATCAAAATGATACAAAAAGCATTTAGCTCCACACGTGGCACATTTCAGTCATGTATTAGCATTTACTCCTTACAGAATGCCTGTTGTGCACCAAGTCCCGTTCAAGGCCATGGAAGTACAAAGAAAATAAAGCATAATTAAGAAGCCCCAAGATGCTCATCCTCTCTTCAGTTCCTTGAAATTTCTGACTAAAAATGCCAGAGACCAGTCCCTAGAAGCAGACTCTGATTGTGCCCCTCGGGCATCCATATTCATACTGTGACTGTCTCACGTCTTCTTCTCTGACCTGCCCTCTTCTGTCTGGCCCCTTGAAGGCAAGTTGCCTCTGTCCTACCTTGAACAAGGAAGGCCACTAAGGTAAGACTATGTCTTGGCTGCTCATCCAGAAGCTCCCCCATTGGGGGACTTTTCCTTCCTCTGCTGGCAGGTACTGGGTGCAGAGTGAGTCTTAGGCACAGTGAGGCCCTGAATGCGCCAGCTCCTTTTTGGAGCTAAGGGACCATAGGTAGCAGAGGTGGTCAGCGCCCTCATTCTGTACCGCTGAGTCTAGAAGCCCACTTGAGTATCTGTGTTGTCTCAACTCAGGAAATCCTGTTGCTTGATCCCCCTCTGTGTTGGCCATATGTTTTTCCTTCCTTTTCCTAAATTGAGTAAAGGGGAAGAAAAGTAGTTAAGAGGGAGGGCTGGTGAAGTTCAGGTACCACAAATGCATAATGGCTTTTAGACTTCACCTTCTCCTGACCTGCAAATACTTGTATTATCCAGGGCAGGTCTGGAATGGGAAAGTAATGCATAATAGTGGGAGTCCATGGGAAGCACAGAGTGTAAAAACATTTAATCCACAAAGCTGGCCTCTAGAAGAGAGACATCTCGCTTGGGGCCACCTTCTTTTCTTACCTCGGTTACTACAGCTTTCCTTAATTGGTCTCCCTGCTGCCTATCTCATTGTCAGTTGACTTACTCTCCATGTTGCTGTGAGACAGAAGTCATCTCTCCCCTCTCCAAGAATCTGTAACCATTGTTCTCTCTTATGGCAGTAAGTGCTGCCTGACGTCTGGAATCGCATACCAGATGAGAAGAATGCCAGGTCTCTGTGCTGCAGTCCTTAGTAAACTTCATTCTTCTATAGCCTGCCCAGTCTGGACTAGTCTATGAAATCCTGGCTCTGCCACCTGCTAGCATCTGGCCACGAGTGAGTTAACCTTTTAGTGCCTCAGTATCCTCATTTGTAAAAAGAAAGTAATAATAGAATCCCTTGGAACTGCTGAGGATTAGATAAGGAATGGTGACCCAGACAGTACTTGGCATAGGGTTCATACTCAACAAGCGTTAGCTGCTGCTACTGCTACTATTACCATTAGCCAAATGACAGTGTCCTTCCTCGTGGCTTCTGATGTTCTGTACTTGCTTGTAAGGAGACGACCTTCCTATCCAGAAGAGTTGTTCTTTGGTCATGGGCATGAGTAGCTGCTGCTGTATTAGTTCATTAAAAGAAGTATCTAGCCTTCCTTTGTACTCCTTACAGTGCTATGGACAGAGATGCTGACTAATGTCTTAAAGTTTATTTTCCCCATTTTAAAATCAGTACACACTTATTAAATAAATTTAGAAAAATGTAAAAGATACAATTCAGAAGGGGAAAAAATTTCCATTGTCATGTCACCCAGAGTAATCACTGTAAATATTTTGGGGTATTTTTGCCTAATTGAGTTTATGCTATATATTTAGTTCTATATGCTGATTTTTTATATGCTATTTAAAAATTTCTGCTGGGGCACCTAGAAGGTTCTGTTGGTTAAACCTCCAACTCTTGATTTCAGCTCAGGTCATGGTCTCTGGGTTGTGAGAGTAAGCCCAGTGTCAGGCTCCATGATCAGTGGGGAGTCTGCTTGAGATTCTCTCCTTCTCCCTCTGCCTGTCCCCCCACTCATGCCCTCCCTCCCCCCTCAAATAAATAAATAAATCTTTAAAAAAACATTTCTCTTGTACTTTTGCAAACATAATTAAATTGTCAGGGATGCACTGTAAGTTACATAATCATTCCCCTAGTGGTGGATATTGTCCGTTTTAAGTTATTATAAATAAATCTGTTGTGATCATTTCAGTATATAAGGCTTTTTAAAAAGCATGTCAGATGATTCGGTATAAACTGAATAAAATTCAGTACCAGCAATAAAATTACTATGTCAAAGAATATGAGTGACATTATATGAGATATCTACTTGAGTTTTCAGAACCCACTTTTTTCCATTTGTGGGGTTTTTTTTTTTTTTGAAAATTGAGACATTTGGTCCACTCTAAGCTTCCATCATTCTACTTCTTTTCCAGTAGCCCTTGAACATTTATATATTGAACAAAATAAAAGTAAGGAAGGATGAGGACTATCTTCAGAGGAATGGCCTGATGTGGGCTGAAGAAGACACTGTCTGTGTGTGAAAGGTGACCTGGCACCCAAAGCGGTGAGGAGGGCATCCCCACAGAGAGGCAATCTGACCTAGGGTGTCAGGCCCCAAAAGTGGTGAGGCAGGCTGGCACGCGTGGGGCCAGTCCAGCTCCAGCTGTCAGAGCCAGTGCCTTCCAAGAAGAGGGCACGTTCCAAGGGACGGTCTGGCATGGGGAGTCAGAGCTCAGGGGTAGTGTAAGGAGGGCTTGAACTGGGGAGAGAAGGTAGCAGCTGAGATAGGAGACTGATTATCTAAAGAAAGATTGATTAAATAAGTGAGTATTTAAGGATAATAGAAGCCACTTTCTGTCAGAAAAGGGGTTACATATGGAAAGGGAAAAAACTCAAATGAACCCTATGGTGTAGGCTCAGAATTTTATTACAAATAAGTTCAGAAATAAATATAGAGGTAAATATGTGTATATCTATGTGTTATATATACATATATAGCAATGTATGCAATGCATATATATTCCCTAAACTTGTCTGGGAGCAGTAACACTCCAGTGGCAGTGAGCAAGCATGTCTAATGCTATATCCTGGCTTTTTGGTATAATTTTCCACTAAAAGGAATCAGGACATTTTGGACAAATTGCTGTTTCCAGGGACAGTACAAATGAACCTAGAATATCTTCTTGTACCAAAAAATCAAGTGGTGAAAGAATAATAGGGGTATGTCAAAAGGATATATAAGCCAGCTTGTGAGCTCAGTTAGGGATAATTTGAACACCAAAGTAAATGATTATAGTAACAAATTATGTTGAAATCACAAGTCCACACAGATATGAAAAAATAACTGAGTACACTGAAAGTTTGATGGGGGAAGGATATTTACATACTTTCAGAGGACTTCTGCATAAAATACTTACTAAGAGAGGGAAAAATATATATTTATAGTGGAAAATCCTGGCAGACACTACCTTACTCAAGTGATCAAAGTGAACATCATCAAGGACAGAGCAATTTTAAATAATGTGCCACTTGATAGGAGGCAGTGAAGGAAAAAAAAAAAGCATCATTTGTGTATTATCCTTGCCAAAAAGAAATCATCTGAATCTAATCATAGGAGAATATGAGACGAATCCAAATTAAGAGAGATTCTTTACAAATCACTGATCTATAGTCTTCAGAAGTCTCAAGGGCATGAAAGTCAAGGAAAGCCAAGGATCCGGTCCAGTTTTAAACAACTAAAGAAATGACAGCTAAATGCAATTTGTAATTCTCACGTGGATCCTTTGGTCCTTAAAAGACACTGAGACAATTTGAATAACTTGGATAGGATTTGAGAGTAAGATGCTAGGAACATATCAGTGTTCATTTCCTGACCTTGATGATTATATTGTGCTTATAATAGGGCATCAGACTGGCAACTTACTCTCAAAGGGGTTAGGGAAAAAAATGTTGTAAAGTTCTTTGTACCACACTTTCAGTTTTTCTGTAAGTTTGTGATTATTTCAAAACCTAAAATTTTTAATTAAGTCAAAAAGGAAGAAGTAAAGCAGACTCAATAATTGCATGAAAACAGAAATAAAGTAACCTAATGATATATTAAATGGATAACATAACCATGAAGAACAAATAATAATTTCAAGTTATTTTTGAAAATAGCTATGTTTTCTTTCCACAAAAGAATTGCAAAAAAAAGTTTAAATTTTACTTGTAGGTTCATTAGAGTTTGTAAATATTGGTGTTACACTTTGAATCAATCATATGTATATTATAGGTAAGCAACTAAGCATATTACTATTATTAGGAACAAAAATTTCTACTAAGAGAGAGAGACTAATTTAAAATAAGTGAAGGAGCACTAAAGGGCTGAACAATGCTCTGATGAGGGTTTTTCCCATATATTTAGGGAATAATATTTAATTTGTTCCTGTACAGTCTCTTCACATTCTGTGAAGAGAACAGAACATTTTCTTAGTTCACTTTATAAAAGTAGCCTAATTCTGGAAGCTGCATTTCCAAAAGTACAGAAAAGCAAACTATACATCATTTTGAATTAGAACATAGATTTTTAATGGAGGCGTAGTATTCCATTGTATATATGGACCATATCCTCTTTATCCATTCATCTGTTGAAGGGGTATTATGCCTCCATCAGAAAGGATGAATACCTAACTTTTGTAGCAACATGGACCAGATTGGAGATTATGCTGAGTGAAATACACCAAGCAGAGAAAGTCAAATATCATGGTTTCACTTACTTGTGGGGCATAAAGAGTAATATGGATAATAGGAGAAGGAAAGGAAATGTGAATTGGGGTAAATCAGAAAGGGAGATGAAACAGAGACTTTGGACTCATAAACAAACTGAGGGTCTTGGAAGGGAGGGGGTGGGGAGATAGGTGAGCCTGGTGGTGGGTACTGAGGGCACATATTGCATGGAGCACTGGGTGTGGGGCATAAACAATGAATCTTGGAACACTGAAAAAATAAACTAATTTTAAAAAAAAATTTTAAATCTCAAACAAAATACCAGTGAATGGATTCAGTAACATATTAAAAGAATAATCTGTTTTGACCAAATAAGATTTATCCAAGAAACACCAGGCTATCTTACATTATCAGCAGATGAAAATAGAAAAAAAAAATCACTCAAGTAAGAAAATTAAACAAGAATGCTCACTGCTGTTGTGCCTGAGTGGTTCAGTCAGTTAAGTGTCAGTCTTGATTTCAGCTCAGGTTATGATCTCAGGGTCCTGGGATCAAGCCCCTCATTGGACCCTGCACTGGGCTCCATGCTCAGTAGGGAGTCTGCTGGAGGATTCTCTCTCCCTCTGCCCATCACCCTCCCCTCCCCTGCCGCTGGCATGCGTACCTCTCCATCTCTCAAATAAATAAATAAATCTTTAAAAAAGAGAGAGAATGCTCATTGTCATCAATTATGATGCTGTATATTCTGGCTATTGAAGAAGACAAACAGATATAAGAGATAAGGAAGAGAAAAAATTGGTTATAAATAATTGCTAAGAAAATGTAAAAGAATGAATTGAAAACTTACTGATACTTGATAAGAAGTTTTTAGATAGAGTTAAAATACAAGTGACAGACTGGCAGGAAATATGTTCAATATCCATAATTGACAGAAGATTAACATCCAGAATATAGATAGACCTCCCATTAGTTAGTAATCAATAGGATAAAGCCCACAGAAAAGTAGACAACAGATGTGAACAGGAAACCCACAAAATATCACAAAAAGACAATAAATATGTGGATTCTTTCATAATCAAGAGTGTGAAAATAAAAGCAATAATAAGATAATCTTTCTATCGAGCTAGTAAATTTTTTTAAAGATAAATATATGCATTACCCGAACAGGCACGGAGACCGGCCTTGACATACACTGCTACTTGGATCATAAATTAGCATAGCTTTTGTTGTCATTGTTGGTTTACTGTTGGTGGTAGTTTATTGTTGAGATATAATTTCCATATTTACATACATCAAAATTTACTGTGTTTTACAGTTCTAACAAGTACATACAGTCATGTAACCATCATCATTAGCAAGATATAGAACAGTTCCATCATGCTGAAGAATTCCTTCTTCCCTTTAGTAGTCAAACCCTTTCATCATGCTTAGCCTCTGAAAGTCACTTGTCTGATTTTTGTTTCCACATTGTGATTTTCCCAGAATGTTATATAAATGCAATCATACAATATGGAGCT
The DNA here is from genome assembly GCA_004023965.1 of Spilogale gracilis. Lineage (NCBI taxonomy): Eukaryota > Metazoa > Chordata > Mammalia > Carnivora > Mephitidae > Spilogale > Spilogale gracilis. The sequence continues at coordinate 146,652 of PITA01000767.1, read as the reverse complement.
TTTTCAGTTTGGTCTTTTTCACCTTGCATTTGAGAGTCTAGTTTGTGTTGTGTTGTTACGGTAATCACAGGATACTAATATAATGGCTATCCAAATCTTCTAGCACAATTTGTTGGTAAAGCTCTCCTTTCTTTGTTGAATTTTCTTCTCACCTTTGTTGAAAATATCATACATATGTGTTACATCTATCTCTGGACTCACTTTCTGGTCCATTGATCTATATGTCTGTAATTTCACTAGTACTATATTGTCATGATTATTGTAGCTTTTGAAATAAGTTTTTTTTTAAGATTTTATTTATTTATTTGACAGAGAGAAACAGCGAGAGAGGGAACACAAGCAGGGGGAGTGAGAGAGGGAGAAGCAGGCTTCCCACCGAGCAGGGAGCCCGATGTGGGCCTCGATCCCGGGTCTCCAGGATCATGACCTGAACTGAAGGCAGTCATTTAACCAACTAAGCCACCCAGGCACCCTGAAATAAGTTTTCAAAATAAGTAGTATGAATCCTCCAACTTTGCTCTTCTTTTTCAAAATTTTTTAGCTTTTCTAGTTTCCTTGCTTCTCTATATAAACTCTAGATTCAGATTGTCAATTTCCATTGAAAATAGTCTGCTGGTACTTTAATTGGAATTGTGTTTAATCTATAGATCAGTTTGGGAAAATTTCACATCTTGCCAACTTTGAGTTCCCCAATCCATGAACATAGTATATCTTTCCATTTGTTTAGGTTGTCTTTGATTTCATTCATCATTTTGTAGTTTTCAGCATATAAATCTAGAACCTAAGTATTTCGTGGTTTTTGATATTATTATAGATGGTGCTTTTTTTTTTAACCTACTTCAGTTTCCAATTGTGTGTTGCTAATATATAGCATTAGAATAGAGGGTTGTTTTTTTTTTTTTAATTTTCATACGGTGGCCCTGTATCCTGTGATCTTACTAAACTAATTTATTAGTACTTATGGCTTTTTTATAGATTTTGGAGGGATTTTTTATATAGATAGTTTTATCATATGTGAAGAGTGCTATTTCTCCCTTTTTAATCTGTGATCCTTTTTTTCTGGCCCTACTGCATTACCTGGAACCTTCACTACAGTGTTGAAGAGCATAATAAGAGTGATCTTCCTTGTTTTAGGTCTTCACTTTGTGCTTCATCTCAGAGTATCTCTCCTCCAGCAGTTTACTGCTGACATTGGTTATTTGTTGCTTGCTAGCTTGGGGATGAGGCATGCAGGTGTTCACATTTTCTATTCTCAGTGATCCTGTCCCTCCCTCAGCGTTAAGGAATCTTTAATGATCTGGACCCACTCGTTTTTCTGTCTCTCCCTCAGAGATACAGGGTTATGGGTTGTTCTTGTTTTGTTTTGTTTTGTTTTGTAGTGGAGAAAGGGTAGAAACATCTGGGACAGGGTTTTGTTCCTTTCCTAAAGTGGCAACTGTACATCTTCCCAGGCCTCCACCATGAAGGAAGTCTTCTCTTGTCGCTTGTTCTGCTCCCAGTCTCTCTTGAACAATGAGGTCTGTGAGAAAGTCTCATGGGTACAAATTCCTCTTTTGTATTGCTCCCAAAGCTCTATACTATCATGCTAGTCCACATTCATGCTAGTCCACACTAGAAATTTGTTAACAATTTTAGCTAACTGCTTGTCTGATACCCAGCATCTGCCCCAGGTAAGCAATCACTCATGTTTCATGTCTGCTTGAAAGTATTTGTCTTCCTTTGAGTTTTAGACTAGTTGGTTTTGCAATCTCAGCTGTCTGATAAATTTAAGAGCTGTTCCTTCCTGCAGAGTTTTTCCTTTGCTTTGATTTCCTTGGTCATTTTTGTGTAGGATAATGTTTTCTTTCTTAAAAGTTAAGTTTAGGTAAAATAAGTGTTGTATTATGTAGGAGAGTGAGATGTGTTAGAGAGGTCATGTGGGGCAGAAGATGTATCTGCTTTGGCCTTCTTGGTTACCAGGTGACGGTCGGGTGGTAAATTGAAGAGACGTGATAGAACTTGTGCCTAGCCCAGGGCAATCCTGGAATGAAATAAGATTTTTCCTCCCTAACATCTTACCTCAGAAGAGAGACATAAAACAATAAGACTTAATAATTTGAATGTCCACCCCTTTTTTCTGTGCCCAGCCTGCCCAAAGAGGTGTTCTTTAATAGCAAGTAGGAAGAAGATGAGATTATTTGGCCCTCTTTGCTATTCAGCAAAAGGAGAGATGTGATGGCCTCATGAGTAGCTCTTGCTCCTCATTTGCAGTGTAAGCCAGAGTCTTATGATTAATGAGATGGGGCATTCACTCGTGCTTTTGAAAGATGGATCATTGTGAAAAGGCCCAACCCTGTTTGCTGCATTTCCTCCCTAAAAGCAGTCTTGACAGAAGCTATGCGAGTCATCCTGTCTCCCATTAACAATGACCTCAACTGTTTGTTTTAAAGAGTTCACAACCCCAAAGCAAAATTTTCACATACAAAAACATAGCATGAACTAAACCTTTGGGGAAAGCTTCTCCTAAGCCCTCAGCCTGTGCTTCCGTTCATTAATTCAAATGAATCCTTTTATGGTAGGTGGGAACCTCCCATCAATGGCATTGATTCGGTCTAAAAGGAAGAAGCCTGCAAGCAGCCACCTCTTCACATACCTGACACCTTCCAACTGCAGATCACGGAAGAGGGGAAAATATGGCTAGCTAGAAGGAAATAGAAGAGATGATTCCATAGAGGCAGGGTTGAATGCCTGGGGAATCATAGCCAGAATCAGACACCAAAAAGGGACTTGGGTTACCACAGTGGCGTGTGGTAAGTCACCAGGGAGGCTCTAGAGCACATCTTGTGCCCCAGATACCAGCGATAATTCTCAGTAATACCAAGTGATAATATGGACAGAAATGACTTTAGTTTTCCACAACAGGAAGGGGCTCTGGAGGTAGTAGGCAAAAGAGCATCACTGAAGCCCCTTCTCAAGCAAAAATGAAGAGTTTCTGTTTCGGGAGCTTACAGAAAAACACCAATTTCCCCTTGAAGGGTTCCTAATAGAAAGTCCCATTGGGAAGTGCTAACAAGACTCACTATGGAAACTCTAAGGGAACTGATTCCAAGCTGGATGGATTGTCCATCTGCTCTACATGTCATCAGCTGGCACCCTTCATGAGGGTGCTTTAACATGGCAGCTGGGGTTGGAGGACCAGCATGGCTTCACTCACATGTGTGCTTCCTTGGCAGGGTTGGCGAAGTGGCTGGGACCCATCTCTGCCTCTCCACTTGGCTGACTTGGGCTTCTTTACATGGCAGCTACATTCCAAGAATGAGCAATCCAAGTGGTGAGGCAGAAGTTACGATCTCTTAGGGCCTAGCCTGAGAAGCTGCACACCACCACTCATCATATTCTTTTGAGAAAAACAAGGCCTGGGGCTAACCCAGATTTAAAAGGAGGGGAAACAGACTCTACCTCTTGATGGGAGATATTGTTTCAGCCATCTTTTGAAACACAATCTACTATACCACCTCAGACTACCCTTCCAGGGCTCAAATTCTTCTCTGGTAGGAGCTGTTTTTAGTTAACCCAAGCTCTAGACACTGCAATTAGCATTCATGCTTTCTTGCTCACTTTATGGTGAAGATGGAGAATATAGGAGTCCTTAACCTCCATACATTCTGAAAGGCTGCTTATCCAATTGGCTTGAACTTGGCTTCTTTTAAGTAAAATAGAATTTGTGAGGAAAAACCTGGAAGGAAACGACATGCAAATTCTTGGTTCATCTCCCTCATTATTATCTAAGTCAAATGCAGTTTTATTCTTATTAAGTTGAAAATGTGTTATTATCCTCACAGGGATTTTCAGTTCCACTAATATGCTTGATACTGACATTTAATTTTTTTTATTACTCTGTTTTTTTATTCCTTCTCAGTTCCAGCGACTCCAAGTCCTCTTTTATAGGGCTATTATCTTCTAGGGCTCTTCTATTCCTGTGTGTGTTAGAAACTTGGGTTCATCTCTGCGATATGTTAGTAATTAAAGCAAATCTCTACAGCGAGCCATAAAACAGCTTGCCCTGCCCCAAGAAACTGGAACTCTAGAGAGGACTGAGAGCTGAAGCAGGCAGAGACAAAAAGCTGGGTCGGTGGCTAATAACCACCACAACAGCCTTGGAAACACTGGTTTTTGCTCGTTACCTCTAGACATGCTTCAGGTCCCCTGAGGGCAAAGATGTCTCCTTTCTACAAAGAGAGGCACCAACCTGGCCCAGACAGTCACCTTTGAGACAGCACTCCTTTTGGCAGGGCATTCTTGAGCCAAAGGGAGAAATGCCCTCAGCTTATTCCAGAGCAATGAAGCCTCTTTTTTTTCTCTTTCTTTTTTTTTTTTTTTCCACCTCAGCACACCTAAGGGATTCCACACGCTCCTATCGGTGTAGAGGCTCATTAGGGCAGTGAAGGGCTCTGTGGTTTGGGAAAAGTCCACCATTGAGAGTCACTGGGATAAAACTTTAAATAGCATAAGGTAACACTGCGTGGTAGAGAAAGCCAAATCAAAGGAACAGGTAAACCCAACCTATATATACTTTCTAAATTCCTCACACTGCCTCTGGGGTTAACAAAACAAGACCTACTTTTATCCAAAATCACATTGGTTTTGTAGTAATCCCAGATTATGCTACCTGACCACATACTAAATTTACAGTGAGAAGTGAGGAGTTGTGTGATGAAAAATCATTTATAAGCCTGCCCATCGCCTTCTAGTAACCTCACCATTCATGGTGCCTCATTAAAATCTCCATAAAGTTTGGCCTGTGGTGGGTGTGGTGGGATGTTTCCTTCCACGCAGGGACAAAGCTTGTGATTCTGTTATAGCTTTGCACTCTTTGAGGTATGCGGTAAGCATTCACTGTAGACTTTCATTAACGAGGAGGTGAGAACATGAACACCTGTGTGAGAGTAGCTGCGCCAGCCTTAGTCCTGACCTTGGACCAGACCTCTCCCAAGGCTGGCCTTTCCCTGACCGTCCGGCCGCAGCAGAAGAGTGGGCACATTTGTCCACCTCAGCCTTTCACTGGAGAACACGGCCCATTTAAAGATGAAATTTTGAGCTAGAAAAGGGCCCTGAGAAATCAATTAGCTCCCAAACTTCATTTTATAGATGGGGAAATTGAGTCCAGAAGTAGGACTTTTTCCAGCGTCATCTGTCCGCACATCTGTAACTGAATCTCTGCCAGTGGGGCAAGTAAACTGGTCCATGGAGGCCTGAGTCTTCGAGGTTGCAGGTGCCCAGGCATTGGCAAGGACCAAAGGCATTTCAGTGGAGGAGCATAAAACTGCTAACCCTTTCCTGGACGGCTCTCTCCGGAGGAAGCCTCACCGCCTGGAGAGGGCAAGGTGGTGTTTTTGCCTCCTACCATGTGACTCAGCCTGAGGTTCTCTTTCCTCACCGGCACCCTCGAGTAAGCACTTAGTGAGAGCACTTTGTGGAGATGCCTTTGTAAACAAGTGCGGCTCTCGTGTAACCCAGCCATAAGCGAAAGATGGCATGGCTGAGTGCCTTCCCGGGCCACAGGGTGTCCAGTGGGGAGGTGTGAGTGTTTTGCGGAGGAAACAGCCCCACCACTGCAGGCCTGTAACCCACCTTGCTGCTCCCCACCATGCACCAAAACCCCTAGTCTCATAACAAGTGCTCACCAAGCTCCGGGGGCACTGTCCCCAGAGAAGCAGCACACACGGGCTTGTGAGAGGAGGCATTGCGCCCTCTGGGATGACTGCCAGAAAACTGCACGACTTGATGGAAATTGTAATGACTCGGGGGCCCTTTGGGGAAGGTACATGTCCTGGAAAATACCTGGTCCCTTAGCTTTAAAATAGACGGCAGGTCATGAGAGGAGAGATTTCGTTCTATAAATATTTATTGGGTGTCTTCTTGTGTCAGGCGCTGTTCTAGGAAATGGGCATACGGTATGAACAAAATATTATCATTGTCCTCTGCCCTGTCTTTTAAACCTTCTGTGGTCACCAGTATCTTACTATACATCAACATGCTCACTTTATGTAGCATTAATGGAAAGGTAATGTGCCATCCAAAATATGATGGCATATTTATTCACTTAAATATGTTGGCCTGGATCCCCAACTAACTTATAAACTCCTTGAGGGTAAAAGTATCAGCTCTTTTCTTTGTAGTCCTTATAGCATTTCACATGATGGCAAATGAGAGAATATATACTCAGCAAAGGGTGGTTCATCACCTACCTAAAAAATAGTATCTGGAGACCAACCAGAGAGAATTAAGGAAGAGGCTGATAGCAAGCAAAGACTTAGGACCCAAAGAACGGCATAGCCTGCAGATGGCAGCTACAGATCCCCAGCAGAGGAGGGCCTTACAATTTACAGTAGTTTTTCTTTCCTTTTTTTTTTTTTTTAAACGTGTGCCTGGATAGTTGTATCATAATTGAATGTAAAGAGAAGCAATGAAAAATGTCATCACTGAAGACCAAAATTAAACACCATATATTTTAAGAAAGAGGGACTGCCTTGATTATGGCCATGGGTAATTATGTAAGAGTGATTCTAATGCCCACAATTGTATTTTCTTTGTTTCTTTCTTTCTTTTTAAAGATTTTATTTACTTATGTGACAGAGAGTTAGAGAGAGAACACAAGCAAGGGGAATGGCAGGCAGAGGGAGAAGGAGAAGGAGGCTCTCTGCCGAGCAGGGAGCCCGATACAGGGCTTGATCCCAGGACCCGGGGATCATGACCCGAGCCGAAGGCAGACGCTTAATGGACTGAGCCACCCAGGTGCCCTCACATTGCTATTTTCAGCACATTCTTGATTTTAACATTCAAGGCACAGGTTATGGCATCCATTCTCTAATGCAGACATAAGCCTTTACATCAGCCAACACTGCAGGGATCAGACATGGAACTAGAGGACAGTTTTTAAACAAGTCACTTGTTCTTTTCTGCCACGAGCGTCTCTGCTGAGGGTCTTTGGCTGAAACACACAGAGCTTCCAACAAAGTACAGTACTCTTCTTCTGGGCGGCGGGGGTGGGGTGGGGGGGGGTGTGCTAAAATGGAGAATTCTAGGGAAGTTCTAAAGACACCAGACTGAGCTTTGCTTCTTTAGAAGCCTGAAAAATTAAGAAAGAAAGTTTTGTGGGGAGAGGGGAACAGCAGGATAGAAACAACTCAGGGGTATTTACTTGTCAATTTCCAGTCATTACTCCCCATTGATAAAGGGAGAAACAACTGAGCGGGCTAATAGTTGAAGCTACTTCAGGTAACAAGATTGTATCTTTAACTCCTTGCCTATGTATTCATTGGACACAAAAGTTACCACAGAGGAAAGAGAGCTGTTGTTGCAAGGTTAAAATCCAGAGAGAAGCTTCTCAATACTTGGAGAGTGACAATGGAAGATAAGAGACATTGTACAGAGCTTTCCATCTGGGGGTGGTGGGGTGAAGGGTGGAGGCACCCTGGTCCCGTTTCATTCTGAGGTGCAGGGCTGGGTCTTAAGATCTAGAAAAAAGTTAAGGTGGGAACTGATATCCCTTTGGTTATTTTATAACCGAATCATCCCTCAAATTGTTCCAGTTGAAAAGTATGAGTACTCAACAGCCAGTAAGTTAGGTTGTATTTGTTCCATAAAATGAGAATATAGCGGAAAACATTCTATAAATTATAAATCACCATCTAAATACAAGTTTTCACTCTCTTTCCAAAGAGTTCCAGGTATTTTCAAATGTTCTCCTGATTTTCATTATGTTTATGAGATTTAGAAAGAGTGCAGAGAAGCATGGGATTTCATGGTAGAAAAGGAACCATCAAGATAATAAATGTAGAGATGTTTGTCAGTGAGATAGCCCCATTAGTGTTTCTGGAAAATATTCATCTCAGCTCTGCTGAGGCATTGCCGTTCAAAAACATTCTGACACCTGCTACTGGGAGAATAAACTGATACTCAATTCTGGAGAGGACACTTGATGAATGGCAAAAGCTGTGACCTGGAATTCTGCCTCCAGAAATTTCTCCTCCCTCATCATCAACATCATCATGGTTAACATTTGTCGTACATTTACTGTGTGAAAGGCACTGTTCTAAGGGCTTTGCATGAATTAAGTCTTTCAATCCACACAGCAACCCTATGTGCTATTATTATCCCCATTAATTAGATGATGAAACTAGATGATAGAGAAGTTAGGTACTTTGCCCAAGGTCACAAGGTTAGTAAATGTCACTTAATCTGTCTAGATCCAGGGTCAACACTTTGAACTACTGTACTGTATTGTAACTAGTGTCACTTCCTAAAGAGACAAGTGAAGAAATGCACTGAGCTGCATACACATATTCAAATATTTCCTCAAGACCTTGGGTGATATTGGGAAGTATTGGGGATGGACGGAACCAAAATACCTACCAGTAAGGGATTTGTTCATTTAGTACGGCATATAGCCATTGAAAATAGACACTGTTGAGTCATTTTGAATGACGTTTATCTATAGGTGTTTACAGGTACCAGGAGTCTGTGCTGTGCTAGTGGAGAAAAATCAGCTTTTGGAAGTATGTCTCATGTGCTGTATTTTTGCTGAGAAAAAATGTCTTGAAGGCTCAATACCAAATCCTTGCCAATTAGTATTACTAGGACATGAGATTATGGGTGCTAGTTTGTCCATTATGCTTTGTTAAGAAGTGTTTCCTGATTTTTTTTGCAAAAATCACATTTACTTTTTATAAAGAAAATACACAATAAAGCTACATCATTTTGAGGAAAAAGTATACACAAAAGAAGTAGAGCTCATCCTACTCTCACTTACATATATATTCCTTACACCCCTTTACTCCAACACATTCCACTATTGAACAGCTCTCTTTAGAAAACATTCCCTTGCTCTGTACATGGAGAGCTTCCATTGACTTCTGGGGGCTGAGTCACGAAGGTATTGAGGCCTCACTGTGAGCCCCTCAATGTATTAAGCATTGTGAATCTCAGACCTCAGAGAATTGACTTTCTATTCTGGGATCTACAAACATAAAACACTTGGGTTTCTCTCTGTATCAACAACTGGCTTACGGACATAATCAACTATTCAGTTGTGCGGGACAGTTGGAAGAATAGAAAAACATGTGATCTACAGCTTCCTGTGCCCCGTAAACAGTGAGCACAAACAGAGTTCGGAGACAGGGGAAGGGGGAAATCTCAGAGGCCGATAGCAGCATTCACAGTTTCCTAGAGGGGATGAGGGCTTACGCAAACCTTGAAGGACAGTGGGAAAAGGAGGAGGACGTTCCATTCAATCTGACCCACATGAACTTTGTAGATTGCCTTCATTCTGTGGTTCTAAGATTCTACTTTCATGTTTAAAGATCATTGAGTCAGGTAGGCCTGACTTCAAATTCTGCTTTCCTTGCTCATGAACAGTGCGCTTTTGAGCAGTGGTTCAGCTGCCCTGTGCCTCAATTTCCTTATCTTTAAAGTGGGCATAATAGTATCTTCCTCCTAGAAGAACACTAAATGAGACAGTGCCAATAAAGCATTTAATCTTGTATCTGGCTAACTTTCAGCTCTCAACAGATGTGACTGATTACGCTCCTCCCCTCCTCACTGCCCGCCCTAAATCTCCACCTAATAGTCTAATCTCGTATTTTCTAACTCTTGGCACAGATTTGCCTTTCTTCCTCTTGTGTCTGCCTTCCTGGCTCCTCGCTGCCTTGTGCAGTCTCTATCTCGTTGCCCTGGCCTGCGACCTGGGTAGTGACATGGACGTCTGCCTACCGTCGGACCACCGGTTTCAGTACAGCTCCTCTGCTCTCGGCTTTCCCCTGACCTCACTGTCCCACGTTCTCCTGGCCTTGCCACCAAACACAGAACTCACACGGAGAGCAGGAACCCATTCTCTCCCCTCGCTATGTCCTGAGCCGAGCTTTGAACACAGGCGGCCCCTGGGACCAGAGGTTGCCTTCAGAACTCCCTTAAATATCCCCAATACTGTCCTGTCTCCGTGGCCTTTTCTCTTGCCAGCTCAGTTCTGTGTGTCAGAGGGAATGCCTGAGCAGTCCCCAAGGCCGTCGTCTGACTCCTGGCCTATCCCGATTCTTACCAGCAGCAAGAGATCTTGCCGGGAGCAGAAGCTGAGCTAAGCCCTCAGCTGCTTTCCTCGTTTGAGGGACCCTGTGCTTTGCCGCTTTTGTGGACAGGACCTTGCCAACTGGAGAAACAATGAGCCTCCTTAGCGCCCCGTCACTGCCGTAGGGTAACCAGAGACTGAGCGATTCCTTTCCAAAGGTGGCTCTGCTGGCCAGAGCCTATCACCTCAGTCTGGGCTTCCTGACCACTTTTTACAATTCTTTTGGATCAAATAGAGCACTCCGTGGCCTTTTCTGGTTATAGAGGTCTCATTGTTTAAGGGGTAGCTCAGGCCTTTTGCAGGCATATCTTGGCTTTGGGATCCTAGAAGGTTTCCGCAAACGTTACTTCAGTGGAACATCCATTTTTTTCCCCTACTTTCAGCATAAAACAGTGAATCATAGAAAGAAATGTTCTTAGATCATCTGGTCAGTCTCCCGGGCACAGCTACAGGGTGTTTCCTTAGTATACAGTCTAGTTTTTGTCCAGTCTCCATTTAAATATCCCAGATGTTAGGCCGTCCTCATCTCTCACATTGCTCAAAGAACAAAATGAACTCTGCTTGCTTGCACCCTTCTTCCCCCCACGGACCACCCCATCAGCCGGCCCCACACCCTGTGGCCGACCCTGGGGAGGGTGGCTGCCCGTCTCAGGCACGGATACCCTGCAGAACAGCCGGGAACGAGGGCAGAACACGTTCGTGCTTCACCTGCGAACGCTGAGATTGCCTACCAGTGGCACTGGGAACCTCTTGGCGTTGTGTTGAGTTGGGGGCTTTAGAAGGCTTCTGGAGCTTTCATTTCTCTCCCATGGCCAAATCTCTCTGCCCTTCTTTCTGGGACACCTATGCAATGTGTTCTCTTTTGTTCTGAGCTGTGAAAAGGAACTGTTTGTTTGACTACAAGTTTCCCCTTTTTGAGCTCCCCCCACCCTAAACCCACAGCTCTCTTCCTCTCCCAAAGAAGAAAGAGGAAAGCAAGCCACAATAATACTTCTGTAAATTTATGGCCACTCTGTAATGTTTAATCACAGCTACGTGACTAGGGGCTTCAGAGCAGGCGTACAAGTTCAGCGCAAGGTGAATCTTGTCTGAGATAATCTGAAAGTTCATTCAGAGGTGAGGGCAGCAGCCTCTTGCAGACGAGTGAGGTTAACAGGAGGTCACCTGCTTTTTTTTTTTTTTTCCCTTCTGGTCTTCTCCCCTTTAATGTGTAAACAAAGGGAAAATGTAACTTCCAATGAACTTGGCATATGTTGTGCTCACGCTAATCTTGGCCTGGCCAACTGTAAACAGTCCAGTATCCTGTGGTTGAGCCTTCCCACCCATTCTCTGCCTTTTGGAGAGCATGAAGAAACACCCACAGAAAGGCAGGGACCGGCGCCTTGTGGAGGCCGCCTGGGTGCCCCGGAGAGCTGCAGGGACCCCGGGGGGAGGCCTTAAGGAAGACCTCAGGCAAACGTCTTGCTCTAATATCTGCAGGGCCCCAGGACCCAGGCCTTCTGCAACACACTCTCACAACCGTCAGTCAGCACACATTTATTGAGCTCCTTTTCTGCTCCCCCACACAGTGCTAAGCACTGAGACAGTAAACATGGACCAGCCCATAAGGTGCTTCTAGGCTGAGAGATGGGAGCACCTTTGATCCGGCCTAAGCGGTAAGAGGGTGAAGGAGAGGGACTTTGTGGGTATCCAGACAAAGCCGAAGACCGTTCGGGGACAGAAGCCTGTCCCAAGTTCCCCTCAATTGTCCAACTGTGCTTTGGTGAACATCCCCTTTGCAGAGATGCTTCCAGGCCAGAGAATTCCAGAAGCTTACAGAGGCACTACATATGAACAGGAGGGGGGCCCAGAGCCTGGGCTTCAACCGGTTACAGTGGGCAGTGGCCACTTGATGATTTCAACCAGCTCTGATTTGACATAAACCCAATTCCTTGGCCGTGTGCAGGGCTTCTGGACCGGTACGGACACGCTCAGGGACAGGCCCCTACCGCACCTCGGCAGCCCTCTTGGGAATGTGTGATATAATTAGTACTCCACCAGCGAGAGTGGGAACGATTGCTTAGGGAACTAGCTGTGGCCAGTGTGACCTCTCAAGCCAGCTTCTAAGAGCCCCTTACTCATTTGAGGAGTATTTAGAGAATGTGGACTTTCTCCCCCTTCACCCCCCACAGGGCCATTTTAGTTGTGTGGGGTGGTAAAGATAGTCCGGACAGATGGAGCAGCCAGGAAGACAGCCTTGAGCTGTGACATTCCCTTTATGCTTTGCTAGGTACTGCTCTGGGCCCAGGAAGGAGAAGCTTCCGTGACTCTGCTCAGCCCTGAGCATTTCATAGTTAACATCGGACAAGACCTGTGCTAGGCAGAGGCAGAGTAAAAGCTAGATCCTGGCCTTAAGGAGCTTAGGATCTCTCCAAGGAGGCAAGACAAGAGGAACAATTAGGAGTTTAAGATGGGCTAGGATACTACCCAATGAGAGACGGTGCCTGGCGCAGTTGAAGAAGACTGCTGCTTCTTTTTTTTTTTTTTTCCCTTCTGGTCTTCTCCCCTTTAATGTGTAAACAAAGGGAAAATGTAACTTCCAATGAACTTGGCATATGTTGTGTTTTTTTTTTTTTAAGGAGGGCACAGGATGTGATGAGCATTGGGTGTCACACACAACTAATGAATCATTGAGCACTAAAAAAAAAAAAAAGTCTTCTTCTTAAGGGTCTCTTTAAAAAGGGAAGGATCTGGATTGGACAAAGAGAAAGGGGCAGGTATTCCAAATCCGCGAGCAGCACCGGTGGAGCTGTGAAGGCAGAAATAAGTTGCTTGGCTTATGCTTTTCTCCTCTCCTTGTTCCTCCTCTGCCTAGTCCTCCTCGTCCTCCTTCATCACCGTCATCCTCCACCTTCTCCTCCTCATCACCAGTAGTTGCTGAGCCTTTACTGAACTGTGATGAGCCCTTTCCCAGGGTAGGTATTATTCTGTCCATGTTGGAGAGAGGTTGCTGTCCTGCCCTGTGGCCCAGGAGGAAGACAAGGCGGAAACCCTGCACTGACTGCAGCTCTGGGGCAGAAGGCCTTGGAACTGGCTCAGCCCCGCCCCGCGCTTGTCCTTGTGCCTGGAGTTTCCCCAACTCACCCTCTGCCCCGAGCCCCGTGTTGGAGAGTGTCTGCCCTTCAGACCCGGAGAGGGGCCGGGGGAGAGTGTGGGACTGTTTAGCCACTACAGAGGATGACTTTAGGTGAGGAATAGGGCTGGCTGACAAAATGCTGATGATTTGCCAGTACCCCGTGGGGGGAGTTTCTTGTAGACGTAGGAGAGATTGCAGGTGAAGGGATAAATTGTTTCTCCCCCAGCTTGATCGTGGCATATAAACTGTCGGTGGTCCCCTCTTAAAAAAACCACAGCTTATGATCTGGCCCTTGTTTAAGGTGCCTGCAGAAACTCTGCTCCCGGGAGCAAGCCACATGGACAAATGCTAGACTGGAGAGTGTCCACCTGCCCCGGCTCACAGAAAGCATGGACACGATGGCTCTGGGGTCAGGACAGGGCAGTTGGAGCTTGGAGGAGCGCCAGGAGCGCCAGTCAACAACATTGAAGCAAAAAGGCAGATAAGTTTGATTGCTTTAAAGTTCATGAAGGGTAATGTTTAGTTGCTTTTTAAAAATCTCTTTGAATTATGATACTCCTTGTGATAATAGTGCTAGTAAGTATAATAACACTGCAGAATTTCCAAGTGCTTTCACTTACTATATCTCTCTTCCTACCCTTATGTAATAAATTAGAGTGGGTGTTTAACAAAGGCACATAACTGATTGAGAAACTGAGTCAGAAAACTATACTGATTCGAAAGCTCCTCGACAAGCCTGACTCTGACCCAGGGGTGATGAAAACAAGGACCTTGTGTTGGCTCCCATGCCATCACAGATCAAAGGCCTTCTTGCCGTGGCCAGACAAGAAATTGGAAGACCAAGTTTGTCTGCACAGAGTGGGAGAAGCGATCTCTCCATCCGGGGACCCCTGAGAGGAATACCAAACTCCCCCATGGACGCATCTTTTTTCTCCTCATGTCTCCTTCCCACCCAATTCAAACACTAGCTCATGGGTGTTTGGATGCTTTGGGGAAGATTTCAAAGAGTCTCTTCCATGTCCGGGAAATAGAGGACAGAACTATGGAAGCAGACCTGGTTCTTCTCTACCGGCCCTGGTCAACCTCAGATACCCTTGAAAACCCTGCAGAGACTTCCTGCCCCATTCCCGGAGACCCTGAAATAGGGTCATAACTTTCTGTGCTTACTATTCAGACACAAAATATTTTGTGTTTATCTTAATTCTGTTCAGAGTGGGCTTAATGACCTCAGCTTTACTGTTCCTCTTTCTTTATTTCTCTGCATGTTCTTTCCCAAGAAGAGAGAGATTTCCTTTCAGTTATCTCATTGAGGGTCATCTGAGCTTTCTCTGTGCCACTTGCTGTGGCATCAAATGCCAGGGTACGGAACTGGACCCACCCAGTGGCCTTTTGTACATCATTTCAGCTTCGGCCGGTGGTTTAAAGACTGAGCGATACACTTTCTCGGTGCCCCTGCCTAGCGTGCCGCCACTCCCTGGGTACAGACAAGTGCTTCCCTCGGGAGACTCCCCTGGCGACCGGACACACGATCGTACAAATCCCCATCACTGAGTCAATGCATACATCGTAGTATATTTAAGTCTACTTACACCGTGGAGAATGCCATTTGGCAGGTAAAGCCAATGAACTAGGTTTCCGTGGATCAACATGGAGAGATCTTGAAAACATAATATTGAATTACAGTTTTTTTGATTCATATTGAATTATTAAGACAAATTGCAAATATTTGCATACAATATCATGTATGTAAACTAAAACATAACATCTTACCAGATATTGTTTCTCTGTCAGAAGCCTAAAAAACCCATAAGGGGATACATAACAAAATCAGGCAGGCAAAAGAGACAGAGGAAGGGAAGAGGATTTTGCCTTCACTTGCGATGTTTCAGTCCTTTAAAACAAAGGGAGAATTGAGGGCGCCTGGGTAGCTCAGTTGGTTAGGTGACTGCTTTTGGCTCGGGTCATGATCCTGGAGACCCAGGATCGAGCTCCACATCGGGCTTCCCACCGGGCGGGAGGTCTGCTTCTCCCTCTCTGCTTGTGTTCCCTCTCTAGCTGTGTTTCTCTCTGTCAAGTAAATAAAATCTTTAAAAAAACAAAAACAAAAACAAAACAAAAACAAAAAAAAACAAAGGGAGGATTGAAAGTGAAGTAGACAATTTGTTAACAACTGTTCACTAGAGGCAAAACAGATTTTATAGTCTTTTTTTACTTTTTTTTTTTAAAGATTTTATTTATTTGACAGAAACACAGCCAGAGAGGGAACACAAGCAGGGGGAGTGAGAGAGGGAGAAGCAGGCTTCCCGCTGAGCAGGGAGCCTGATGTGGGACTCGATCCCGGGTCTCCGGGATCATGACCTGAGCCAAAGGCAGTCGCTTAACCAACTGAGCCACCCAGGCGCCTCTACTTTTTTTTTTTTTATTAAAAAAAAAATCTCCCCTTCCTTCTCCTTCACCTCTCTGTGCATCTGACTTGAGTTCTGGTCTCAGGGACCCTGGTTCTCTACCAGCTGATTAAATTGCTGCATTGCTGCACGTAGTAGAAAGAAAAGTGGGCTGCAAGTCACATACTTCAGTTCTAACCGCAACCCCATACATGGAGACTTTGCACATTATCGCCAATCTTTCTGGACCTCAGTTTCCTCCTCTGGAACATGAAGGAATGGCGCTGTTCTCTGCAATTCCTCCCAGTCTGCCATCTTAGCAGCCTCATTCCTGCTAAGTGATGAGAATGACTGTCCCTGTCCCGTAGCTATTGACATCCTAATAAAGAATTCTCCAGACAGGGAATCTTAGAGCCGGAAGGGACACTGATGCCATTGGTCGTCGGTGAAAGTTATTTTGAGAGGAGTTCTGCTTAGGAGTAGGACTGGCTGCTGGTGACACAGCCGGGCAATAATGTTGCCCTTCTGTCTTCTACTCTGGGAATCTGAAAACCCCTCACAAGCTAAAGGAATACATTCAAAGCTAGCAAAGGAAAGCAGAAGCAGGATAAAGAAAGCTGTATTTCTAGCTGAGAGATAATACAGAACAAACTAAAAAGGTTGGGTGTGAAGACTGTTTTAATGACATGCCAGGCCGAATTCAAGCAAAAATTGTTCCTCCCTCGAATGAGAATTCTGGGAAGTAATATTGTGACAGTTTCTGACATGAGGACAATTTTAGAAGGAGATTCTGATAGAAAAGGAAAGGTATTTATGGTGGAGTTAGGTAATTCTAAGATTTCTCTCGTTAATAGCCTGCGCCTTAAATGATTTTGGTCACATTGGACCTGCCACGGGCCCCTTCCTCTCTGTCTATAAAATGGACAGTG
Organism: Spilogale gracilis; assembly: GCA_004023965.1. Classification (NCBI taxonomy): domain Eukaryota; kingdom Metazoa; phylum Chordata; class Mammalia; order Carnivora; family Mephitidae; genus Spilogale; species Spilogale gracilis. The sequence continues at coordinate 130,122 of PITA01000767.1, read as the reverse complement.
AGCGAAGAGAAAGCAAAAGGCAAGATGCATCTATTCACCTCCTGCAGAGTTTAAGCACAAGGCAGGTGCGAGAACCCAGACCATATCAATTCACTTGCTTTTGTTGGGAATGAGAACAGTCATGGGGCCACCTGCCTGATTCCGTTCACTCGGATTGCTTGCCTGGTCCCTGGGGGAAATGGGTTTTGAATGCTGCCTCTCGCTCATGGTTGAGTCTTCCCTGTCCCCCTGCAACAGTCCACCAGCCTACCGCCCTCCCATCAGATCTGATACAGAGGTCATCCTTTTCTCTGCTTCCTGCTGCTGCTGCCCTAGCCCAGGTCCTCATTGCCTGACATCTTCCTGCCTGAAAGCATTCTCCTCGAGTCTATTGAAATGTTACCACTCTGCATGGGATTTAAAAATTTGTTTTTAAATCCTCAGACTGTCAATAGTCTAGACTCTAAGTTCAGCTCTCTTAGTCTTTAGTCTTCCCACTGCTAGTCCTCCATGGGAGACCTTTGCCCAGCCAGGTTGTATCACAGTGCACCAGGGAGAGAGGCCCAAAGGGAATGAAGAGACGGGACCAGTCTTAGGGATCACACTACCCTATCACTCTCTGAATATGTTCCTTTCCATCCATCCATCCATTCTTTTAACCTTTGGGGGCCTTCATTTCTTCATCTGTAAAGTGAGATACCTACCCCCTGCCCAGGCTATAGATTTTCCTGGAGACTCAATGCAACAGGTAGGATGCCCAGCCTAATATCTGTCACATTGTAGATATTCAAGGAATGTCCAATTTCTTCTGCCTTTAAACAAGTCTGAACCACTCCTGTTTCTGCACCGTGGTATCCATTAATTTCTTGTTTGAAATTCTCTTGCCTCTGTTTAAATTGTGTCCATCTCTCCTTGCTCTGAACACATACTGTACTCAGTCTCTGGGCCCTTCATTTGGCTCACAAGGGCCAGGACCATGCTCACTAGCAATTTTTATCAAATTTGTTTAATCCCACCTATTTCCAGAATGGTCTTGAGATGGTTCATTAAAATGGCACATTAACATAACTAGGAAAATAGAATTGAAGGGAAGGAAAGAAATTTAACGACAAGGGACACAACAGACACCAACGCAAGGGGACTGAGACTGTGGCCTTTGTAGAAACTAGTGTTTACTTAACACAGTCTTTGGAAGACAGGAGAACCCTTCTGAAATTTGGAGTTTCTAGAGGGAAAACGAACAAAGGATCCATTGGTGGTTGAGAATCACTTTTCTCATGCTTCTTTGCTTGATCTATTGATTAGTTCTACAATTTGGCAGTGGAATCTGAGTAGCAATTTTATTCAATCTCCTGTCCCTCAAACCCAGAATAAAATAGGTTTTAACCAAATGGATATCTGATTCAGTTAAGGATCTTCAGAATTTGGCTGTGTAGGCCAAGCCTTTTGTCTAGACCCAAGCATATCTCCCAGACCATTGAGATTCTAGTATATTCTAAACTTACTCTGGGTATCAGGACATTCCCAGCTTTACTGTCCTTGAATGTTAGATATATTTTTATGCCTACCATAAAGTTCCCGGCCTGTAATTTGTAATGACTCATGTAAGGCAAGAAGTAATTTTTTACAACTGAAGTTTCTTAATTTATCCCTTTATAAAAGAGAACCCAGACCATTGTCATTATGGATGTTGGATAGAGTTTTTCCTGCTGCTGATCTAACCAGTGTCTCCAAATTTTTTTGATTGTCTGCCACTCTTGGCAAAAGGTCTTAAGGACTCACCCCATATATTTGTGTCTATGATAATTCGTTAACAATCTATTACAATTAGCTGCTGAATAGCTACAAAAGGAGAGTCCCACACCTCCCGTGCCCTTCCCCACTGCAGTTTAAGAGACAGATCATCATCATTACCTTCGGAAGTTGGCTGTGTGTAAGCCCATGTGAGTGTACACACATTCCTGTCATTAATATTTCAAGGCACAGCATGTACTTAGGCTGAGTCAAGTTCATTATTCACAATAGTGGCTGCGGATCCTATTTTAAATAGCCTCTTTAATAATTTCAAATTTAGAGGGCTGCTTTATCAAACCTGATCAGCTCATCGTTGTATTTACTTTAGAATGTGGATGAGAAAGAGCTTGCACATGACGGAGACTTGTGAGCCCTGCCATTTCCTTGGTGGTTGCTTATTCTCACACTGTTAATATTATCTTCAATCCATAATATCCTTGCAGGGGGTGGGGATTAAACCACTTACTCATTTTGGCCAGAGAGGGAGAAGGTATTTACTTAAAAACTCAACTGCGTGGCCCCTAATCCACTCTCCTAAGAACCTTGAACAAATCACAGTATGCTGGAGGCACTGGCCCATGCCTCCAGCCCCCTTCTCCCACCACATGCGAGGTAGCAACTCCATCCAAACCCCACACCCGCCTGCCTTCCCCACCCCAACAAGGAGCGAGCCTGTCAGCCCGTCGCAAAGACTTCCCACCCTCCCCTGGAACATTGATGTACAGTATGCTTATTATCATCAAGCCTGATAATAGGTTTTCCTTCTGCCCCTGCAGCAGGATAGATGCTGTCATCCATGAGAAATGTCCTTACAGGACAGTCTCCGACAAAGGGATGCTTGGTGTTGGCATTTTTATTTGGGAGTCTCCCCCCCGGGCACCAGCTGATGACAATGGGAAAGCCTTAAGCCTCCCTGGCTTTCTTTTTCTCTTCACCAAGGTAGTCTCAGAGGTGAAAAGTTTAGATAGCAAACCTATAAACCCACATTTATGAGGCAAATAAATATTTCTCAGAGTGACGTTCCCTTTCAGGGGAAGCTGCTGATGTGCAATGGGTCTCTGATAAAGAGCTTGATGAAGCCTCTCCGTTCCCCCCCCTCCCTGCAACCCCGTGCCTGGTTGCTGGGCTGGCGGGACAGCAGGGGACTGCATGGCCACTACTGGCCCCTTCTCCTCCCCTCATTCCGCTGGGGGGGGGCGGGGGAAGAGCAGGAGGTCAGATCTTTCTGGAAAGCCCAGGAGCCAACCTATGAGTGACCGTTGTTGCAAAGCTCAGGTATGAGCCAGATCCCTTTATCCTATAGAGATCCAGAGAAACTCAGCCCCTCTCCCACCCCAGTTCCTTGGTCTGTGGAAAATTCTGTGGCCTTCTTCAGATTTCCGTGAATCCCTGGAAACCTCCAGTCTTCTTTCCTGGGCTCCCATTTCCACGGTGCGGTTGTGCAGCTTTCTAGGTGTAAAACTCAGCCTCTTTGAGTTCCCCAAGAAAGAAAGAAATAACTCATCCACGTAAGCAACTGAGAGCAGAGTTGCTTTGTCCAAAGATCAGGATTGCGGACAGGGCTTGTTGAGGGAGATTTGTATCCCATGCTACACAGCGAACAGCTTTAGAACAGTCACTTATCAGACATCACAGCTCTTCAAAGCCATTTGGGGGCATAAGACCAGTAGGAACTTCCCTCTTAGCCCTTCTCACACGTATGAGTTAAGTCCTCTCTTTAGATCAGCTCCCTGCCTCTCGAGAACAGTTCCTTGTTCCAGTGGAACAAATTCCTTCCCTCTCCTGTACTACACATCTTGGCACCTTGGGGATCTTACAAAGCGAGATGCAAATCTATTTTTCTGCCTTAAAAGAATTCTGATGCCAGATGTTAAAGATACTGAAGTTTTTTTGCCCCCTCATTACAATCGGAAGGGTCTGCGTGAAGCCAGTTTCTTTCTGTCTTTTCTTTAATTTAGTAGACATTAGACATCTCACATCTGAGAAAATTTCAGTGCACACTGCCCTCCTGGCCTGGATCTAAAAGCAAACTTTGTAAAGGACTGGAGAGAGACTATTTTAGGTTTTTCAGGCCTTTGGATGGATCACAACTACTTAACTCGGCTATTAAAGCACTACGCAGTCATAGATAAAATGTTAACCAGTGAGCATGGCTGTGTTCCAATAAAACTTTATTTACATAAACAAGCGGTGACTGTAGTTTTCCATCGCATGATCTAGAAGAGAGCAGATAGCAGCTTTGATGAAAACAAGGAGAGAAGCCTCGAGGCTAAAATTCAGTCTCCTTAGCTAAGCAGATGAGGCCATTTATCACTTGCTCATTTGTCCTGCTTTTTTCCAAGGCAGTCCCCACCTACCTGGCTCAGGCTTAGATGCCCTTCTTCTGAACTTTCTTTGCTCTCTGTTAGAGTCCCTCTTACAGTGCTCACATCATTCTGTATCTGTTACTTATCAGCCTGAGCTTCTGGAGCCTAGAGATGCCTTATTATCCTTTCAGAAGAGTGCCTGATACATTGTTGGTACTCAGTTTATGTTTGTTGAAATCATTCCTGCTTCCTCTTTCTTCCTTTTGCCCAGATTTCAGTCAGGGACAGGGAGTTGAGGGAGATCTTGGGCAGTGAACACGAAGGGGCCAGTAGTCAGTTCCATTCTCCTCAGTGAGCATTTCCCAGTCTTTCTCTTGATCTGCCCTCAGCTGTTGACAAGAGCTGTTGTGATTCCATTACCAGAAGGAGAAACCATATTTAGTGGCCTATCTGGGGTCACATCGTCAGTCAGGGAACCCCCAGCCTGAGGCCCTTTTTTTCCTGTGTTAACCCGCCTCCTAAAAGGCACCTGTGAATCATGATATGAAAAATACTTCAAAATGATGCAATTGGTTTCATCCTGTCCAAGGCAGGGAACAGATAAAAGAAACTTTGCCTGGCTTAGTGTTCTGTATTTACCATTCTCTTGAGTAAGTTTACTGTGCTTGATACAGCATCCATGTTCTGAAGAGGTAGCATATTTAGAATTTTGTCAGTGAGATTGTATGTTAAATGTCTCCAAAGAGTAAGTTATATGGACTCATTTTGTAGTCTCTCCTCTTTTTTTTTTTTTTAGATTTTATTTATTTATTTGACATAAAGAAACACAGCGAGAGAGGGAACACAAGCAGGGGGAGTGAGAGAGGGAGAAGCAGGCTTCCCGCCAAGCAGGGAGCCCGATGTGGGGCTCGATCCCGGGTCTCCGGGATCACGACCTGAGCTGAAGGCAGTTGCTTAACCAACTGAGCCATGCAGGCACCCTATAGTCTCTCCTCTTTAACCTGAAAAATTCTTCTGGAATATATGTATAAAATGCAAATTCAGAGTTTTGTACAGCAGATTTACTCAAGGACACACGTGCTTTGGGAGCATGATTCTCTACAAGACTCAGTGTGCCTGTTCAAGAGAAAAACATGTAAAGAAAAACACCCCCAGGGGAAAGAGGTGTGCTGTTGTTAGTATGTCTTTGTATCTGTGTCTGTGTGGCGGTACCTTAGCTCCTGCGGCCCTTTACTCCCAGGGAACCTTTGCAGACATTCTGGGAAGAGGAGGCTCCCCCAAAGGTGAGGTGGGCCCCACACTGCCCACTAGGACCCAGCCCAGATGTCACTTGGGAGCCAAACAGCTGCTGCGTTCCCCTTTGGTAGTCCTAGGGGTCCTCCTCTGCAACCTCGGAACCACATATCCAGGGCTGGGTCCCCACTCACCTGAGACATGTATTCTCTCTCCTGTTTGATGTTTCCTTCTTCCTCTTTCAACCATCCTTCTAGTGCTGGTCAAGAGGACCTTAGGTTGGGTCCTATGCAAAATGCTCATTACAAGTCTGTCCCACCATCTAGCCAATTTGTACCTAGAAAATGTTAGCTCCCCTATTTTAATTCCATGTAACATGTCTCTGCTGACTGCTAGGAATCTAGCCCTATGCTGGTCCACGCTGTCTAGCAGTCAGAAGGAGAATGTGACACCATCTACAAAATTAGAAATGAAGGCAGAAAAATATATGCATTCTCTTCCCCAAGAGTAGGCATGATATGAATTGGCTTGGTTGACAAGCGCTAGTCCAGTATTGGGAACAGGCAAGGCATTCTTTGCCAATCTCTTCCTCTTTACCTTCTGAATTTTTTGGGCAATCCTTTCTGCCTGCACGAGCACTAGAGCACGATCAGAATTGTTTGCTTAAATATTGATCTATAATTCTTACTTGAAGATTCCCTTCTACTCCTTTACCCATACATGTCTCATGCATTTGAGATACTTGTACATTTCCTTTTAGAGAAGCATGTATGTCGGTATGCATGAACCAAGATCAGCAGAGCCCAATTTTCTTGTAGTGTCTCATTCCAAAGACCTTTTCTGGAAGTTGGCGTTGGTTCTGCTATTACGATGCTATCTGGGCTCTGTCCAGTTAACTCACCCTGTGGCCTTGGACTAGTTTTCATTTTGAGTCATTTGTATTTTTCTAGTCTTTCTCAGTTACCCTGCAAAAAAGAAAGTCTGTTTAGAAATTTGACCAGAGCCTGGATCAGTGAGGACTTTTTTTTTTTTTAGAGAGAGAGAGTGCACATGTGCTCACACGTGCATGGGAAGGAGGAGGGAAAAGAAAGACTTAAGCAGGCTCCACACCCAGCATGGAGACTGATCTCACGACCCTGAAATCATGACCTGAGCAGAATCAGATGTTGAACACTCAACCTATTGAGCCACCCAAGCACTCCTGAATCAATGAGGATTTTTAAAAATAAACCACTGTGGCATCTTGGGGAGTATAAGCCATGAAGTCATCTCTACCACATGTTCATCGCCTGATTCTTAGCAACTTGTCTCTCCTTTCTGGGTCTTGGTCCTCCCCGCCACAACCCTGATGAAATCAGAATTTTGAGCCCTATAAAATCATGGGAGTATTCTAAAAGAACTAAGAAATATATCAGAGACAACTTTAGAACTGCCAAAGCTCTAATTAAAAGTCATATCATGGGGCGCCTGGGTGGCTCAGTCATTAAGCATCTGCCTCTGGCTCAGGTCATGATCTCAAGGTCCTGGGATGGAGCCCTGCATTGGGCTTCTCCCTCTCCCTCTCCCCCTACTTGTGTTCCCTCCCTAGCTGTGTCTCTGACAAATAAATAAATAAAATATTTTCAAAACAAAAAAATAAAAGTCATAAAGATTAAAAACCATAGAGGAGGCAAAAAGAGAGAGTCAATTATAGCAGCTGCTTGGTGTAACATGATTCAAATGTCTTTCCTTGTCCTATCCTTTCCCACTTGTACATATTTTTGTATAATAATCAGTAATGATCTAATTTACAGTATTTGTTAACCTGTAGCTTATAAAGTGCCGCGTCAACTACTACACCATGCTAGTTGTCCTCTTCTGATAAATATTGTAGACAGATAACTCTGTTTTCAGTCAAAGCATCATTAATTATTGGTTCAGTTTGCTTTTGATTGAAGTAGCCCTCTTATTTATCAGTATGTCCTAGAGTATTGAAAACTCTCCTGTGCTGCCAGTTTAATAATAAAATGCCCCAAAACATAATGTCTGGCTTGTTCCTTAAAAATGACTTACCTAGGCTTACAAAGATAGCATTTATATGAATAAATTAAGAATATGATCACTAGTAAGAAATTAGCATTTACGGAGAGAGTTCTAGGACATACCATTAAGTGAAAAAAGCAAAGCACAGAAGAGTATGTTACCCTTCAAGTGAGAAAGAAAAGGATATAAGAAAATGAGCGTGTATATTTTCATTTGTACAAAAGTAATAAAAGAAGGATAAACCAGAAACGAAATTGGGTATATGCAATGGGTAGCTAGGAAAGACGTAGAAAGAAGTGGAGAAACTAGAACACGTTAGTTGGGATGGAGGGAGCGATTCTTCTAAGTGCAATTTTTATATAGCTCTGACTCATTCTCCAGAATAAATAAATAATAAAAACCAACCAGAATGTGGGAGGAATCCAAAATGGAACACAAGCAGTGAAAAATAAGTCTAACTGAATTATGAAAGAATAATATAACCACACTGAAAAGAGAAAGAAAGAAAAGAACTAACCCAAATAATTTAAAAACCAGTATTTTTAGTGGAAATTATAAGCCTAAAGACAAAAAGAAAAAGATAGTATACTTTAGTTAATACATTTGTTTCTTACAGAAGCATGAATCAGCAATTCTAAAACGACTTTATGCTAGGATTGAACAAATAAGTAAAATATATTCTAGATAATGAAAGCCCAGTTTCTCACTGTCAGAGAAAGAAGTAATGAAGAAGGAAAGAGGGAAAGGCTAGCATGAACCCCATGGTATTGAGACTGCAATTGGAGACATCAGATAGGAACTCGTGATTTTACTATAGATAACATAAATAGTTACAGAAATAAATATAGATGTGTTTGATAGCTGTCCACTGAGATGACCTAGAAGCAGTGACACCCCTATAGAAATGAGCATGTTAATTGTCCAGATCTTGACTTCTAAAAGCCATTCTCCAGTAAAAGGAACCAGAGCTTCTTGAGACTGCAGAGCAGGGGCAGGGAAGGTTCAAGATGAGCTTGCAACATCTTAGTGCCAGAAAGTAAGCAAGTGTTCAGAAAAAGGTAGGACTAGCCGAAAATACCCTGGAGAATGAATCTGAAGGAATTCCTACTGACCATACCTGGAACAATTTGAAAAACAAAATATAAGTAATGGTCATATTAGATTATAACCTGGGAAATAAAATAAATATTCATGAGGTAATACTGGTATAAATAATTGGACCAATAAATAAATGGAGGCAAAAGGACAGTACTTTTCCTCACAGAAGAATTCCAATTAATAACTACCAAAGGAGTGAAAGAACTAGTCAACCACCACCGTAAACATTGTTGCAGGCAGGATCTGCCAACGGATATTAAAGTTGGTGGACAGAAGTTGGAGGGAAAACAGGATATTTGCATGGCCTCAAAGTCGAACTCCCTCCAGAAGTATATTCATTCCAAAGGCAAAAACAGTAACTTTGCAGTGAATCTGATATTGATGCACTGAACAGGATGTGATAACACTTCTGTAGTATTTTTGCAAAGAAAGCACATAACCGCAACACTGATGGCATTTTGGATTGTGTGATTCTTTGTCCTGAGGGCTGTCCTGAGCATTGTAGGATGTTTGACAGCATCCTCGGCTTCTGCCCACTAGAAGCAACATCACCACCACCACCCCACCCGCAGGCTTGTTGCAACCAAAAATGTCTCCAAGCATGGCCAGATGTCCCTTTGGAAATAAGCTCCCCCTTGGCTAAGAACTACTGCTTCGGTCTACCCATAGAAAAGATTGGGAAGACCCAAATTGAGGGGCAGTCTATAAAATAAAAGACCAAAGGTATACTATTCATAAGTATCAAGGTCTTGAAAGATTAGAAGAGGAACTGTGGCAGATTGTAAGAGACAAAGGAGACACGATGAATAAAATCAATGCAGGATCCTGGAATGGATCAGAAAAAGGACATTAGTGGAAAATCTTGTGAAAGCAGAATGAAGTCATAGTTTAGATACTAGTACTATGCCAATGTTAATTTCTTGGTTCTGGCCATTGTTCTATGGTGGTGTAGTATGTGAACAGGAGAGGCTGGCTGATTGGTACAGGGGTACTAAACTATTTTTGCAACTGTTACATAAGCCTAAAATTATTTCACAATAAATTTTTTTAAAAAAATCTGCCACGGATGTTAATAAAATGCAGGCATATTTCTATACCGAACTCTATGACAGTGTATAGGTCTATCTGGTATTTAATACCACTGAGATGATTCCCACTGCCTCTGAGGGAAAGCATTGAAAGCATGTGGAGAGAGAGAAAGAGTGTTGTGCTTTACACCACAATTTGTTTAAATTTTGTCCTAAGTTTAAATTTTAAATTTTGTGATAAGTTTTGCAAAATATTCAGTTGATAGTTCAAAAAGGAGGACTAGTCAGTATGTCATTTAATAACGTCTCACTGATTTGGCTTTGGTTATGGTTATTCTTGCTTTTCCTTTATTCTCCTATATTAGGGTCAACCATTTCTTTTAATGGCACTTGAAAGGCCCAGTCCTGTTTTTTGCACATGGTAGATGCTTTAAAAACATTTGCTGAATTCAGTGGGCTTGCATCTTCATAAACAATGAATCTTGAAACACTGAAAAAATAAAATAAATTATTATTTAAAAAAGAACATCTGAGACCAGCAAAGGTGTTTTATTATTACTGTTTCAAATTCTGTGAGTAAATATTAGAAGGGGCTACTTCATTTGAACTTTTTAAATGTCAGTAAGTTATAATTTTTATACAACTCTTAAGAAATATAGGGGCGGCTGGATGGCTCAGTCAGTAAAGCATGCAACTGTTGATCTTGGGATTGATTGTTACATGTAACATGGGGCTCAAATGTAAGCGATTGCTTAAAAATAAATTTTTTTAAAAAGGAAAAACGAAACTCTTGAGAAATATAAATAGAATGAGCATAATACAGGCCAGAAGTGTGGTTCAGAAAATCCTATCAGAAATCATGCCATGCAGAATCGGGAACTATAACAATGTTACAATGTTCTGAGGCAGGAGTAAGAACTCCCTAAAAGCCAACTATAGAGAAACACGCTAATGAGGGTACCTGGTTGTGAACAGAATGAACTACTCTTGCGGTTGTGTTACCAAGTTTCCCAGCCCAGCCAGGCTCGCTAGGTAGTCCTCACCAGCCAAAGCAGACCCTTGGCTCTGGCCCTTCTTGACCAGCTCAGCACACAGAAGTTGTGCATACACTGATCTCTCATAATGAGACTGACATTTGGCTAAAACTTCTGTCATAAGTGCTACTCAGTACACGCAGGTCACTTAACTCTGTTCCAGGCACACGGGCATCCCTGAAGTCTCGGCCAAAGTCACAAGCTAAACCCAGAACATAGGGTGGATGGAATACTGGGGGCACAGAAGGCATTCTGGTAGTCAAGATGCAGGTTTAGATAGCACCCATGGCTAAACCACATCCTAAGCTATTCCCTTTTAGTCTTTGACCTCATGGTGACATGAGTATTTGAAATACCTTCCATTTGTGGCAAGTAGAAATGGGTTCCCATTTGAGACAGTGATGTCAAGTGTTCTTTTTACATGTTTCTTATGATCAAAACATGAATCTATACAAAGAAAACATGTTAAGTAAAGAAGAACACGGAGCATGAGGATATGGTAAAAGTTGCAAGGTGATGTTCAAATTATAAAGATTGTGGAAGTGATCTTAATAAGTTCAGTCTTCTGCCTCTGACCCTCCTTTCTTCGTCTCCATCCACCACCTACTTATAAACATCAAGAAGTAAGAGTTCTGGGCGCCTGGGTGGCTCAGTGGGTTAAAGCCTCTGCCTTTGTCTCAGGCTATGATCTCAGGGTCCTGGGATCGAGGCCCACATCGGGCTCTCTGCTTAGCAGGGAGCCTGCTTCCTCCTCTCTCTCTCTCTGCCTGCCTCTCTGCCTGCTTGTGATCTCTCTCTGTGTCAAATAAATAAATAAAATCTTAAAAAAAAAGAAGTAAGAGTTCTTAAAGTGCATATATAATAGCTACTTTCTGTGAAAGGAAGAGAAATAAGAAAGCGTAAGTGCTCTTGCCTTTCTTCCCAAATAGAAGCATAAGGAGAACAAATCCAAAACCAAGGGCATTGGCTCCCAGTGAGCCATGGAAGGAATTGGGATGAAAGAGATACCACAAGGCAGGGAACAACACTCCTCTGAGTTGACTTTTGGAAGCATGTTAATATTCTACCTATTTAAGAAATTAACAAGGATGGGAGGAGAGAGGAGCCTAAAACTAAAAGCAAGTGGACACAAATGAACCCAGTTGCATTTATATGATACCACAACTACACTGAAGGGAAAACTAAGAACTAACCCAAGTGACTTAGAAACACGGTGTTTGCTTATACACTCAGTCTTCAGTTGAGAGGGACAATTGCACACTTTTTTGGGTACCTATTTTAGATATATTATAGGCCTGAGCAAATTAGCAACTGAGATGATGTTCTTGAGAGCCAGGATTCCCGCTGTGGAAGAAAGCACGTACAAATATAGAAGAGAGGAAGGCAAGAAAGAACTCTGTGAGAATGATAAGAATCGGAGGTGTTGGTATAAACTCATCATTTCTAAAATACATGTATATGCTTATACCCATGTACACATATATGTATGTGTGTGTGCACATGTATGTATATGCATGTTTGCATGCATGTATTTCCTAGCCCCGTCCACTGAAAGGGCTTAACTCCCCACAGTTGCCCCCACCCCGTGACAATGAACAAATAACACTGCAGGAGCAATGGCCACATCTAGCGCCCAGATCCTGGTCTCGGTGATGTTACCATTAAAAGAAACCAGAGCTCCTCAGAGAAATGGCTGGGGCATGGTCGATGCAAGATAAGCCTGAAGCACCTTATTATGTCAGAAAATAAGCATGTCCTCAGAAAATATATGGGGCCAAAGACCCTGGCTCCAACTCAAAGGGGCTCCCACTTGTCAAATTGGGGACCATTTGAGCACCAAAATCATTAATTAGTATAGTAATGAATGTAAGCCATTGAGAAAATGGGAGCCAATGAAGCCATACCATAAATAAATACCTAAGTTAATGGGGGAGATATGCTGAGTGACAAGTGATAAATGCAGGAGGGAGGGTGGAGTTAGAATGCCATCCGTTGCAGCCATCAGAGTGAAGCTGAAGCCAACAAGAGTCTTCAATGCATGCTAAAGCTGGGGGGGAATTTTAATCAAGAGCTGTATATTTGCATGGTCTTAAACTCTCTCATCTGTTTACTAGTTGCAAAGGAAAACATAATACCTCGACAGGGAGAGATCAGACAACATCTTGACTAAGTGCTCAAAATTAAGACCACCATGGAGAGAGAGTATGGCTCCAGTCAGGATTCCCCTGAGCAGTACAGAGCAGCACTGAGGTAGAATTCTGGCTGGAAATGCAGGTCTTAAATCTTCTTATAAGAAAGCACTGGGAAAAAAAAAATGAGTGGGGAAAAGGAGGCAGGGGCTCTATTCTTCAAAAATGTCAATATAAGAAAGGCTGTGGAAATAGTCCAGATTAAAGGAGACTCAACAGACAACTAAATGTAATACCTCATCCTAAGCGATATGACATAGTGGAGCAAAACTCAAACCAAAGTCTATATACAGGACATTACTGGCTCCATTTCTAAAATTAGAACATGGACCGTATCAGTATTAAATTTACTGCAGTTGAAAACTACTATGGTTATGCAAGAGAATATCCCTGATACTTAGGAATGCTGGAGTATTTGGGAATAAAAGGCCATGGTACATGGAGTTTGCTCTCAGGGGACTTGGGAAAGAAGGATCTTGTGTGCCCATGTGTGTAAAGAGAGAAAGAGCACACGAAGGTTGGAGCATATGGTGTGAAATGTTGATGATGGATGTGGGAGGAAGGCATACGATGTTCTTTATTCTATGCTTGTTCTTGCAACCTTGTGATAAGTTTGAGATTATTTCCAAATGAAAAATCTTACAAATTAAAAAGAAGAGGCTCGTTAGTGACAACTGAACATTTTGCAGCCCTGAGAGAGACTTAACCGAGCTCTAACAAAGCCATCGTATATGGAGATCTAGGCTAGGGGGGGCTGGCTCACTGTTGGGAGTCAGTCTGGAATCACAGTGCTGTGTCCATCAAGAGGTCTGCTGGGTCTCCTGGCCTCCTAACACTGTTCTGTGGAATCCAGTGGAACTGTGCCCCGTGCAGCTCACTTGATTGAGAACTCCCCAGACTCTAGTCAATGTCCATCTCTGTCAGGGGGCAGTTTCATCAACTGTGTGCGTGTGTGCACACATCTGAAAATACCTAATATGACTTTTAGGAAATCGAGTTTTCTGAATCTTCCGGTTCCAATCGTCACTCACCCACTTTTTGGGCGCTCGCTCCCCAGTGTGTAAACAATAATAGGCTCCCCCAGGTTTTTCACCTTTTTCTGAGAAGAAATTTTAGTTAAGAGAATGCTATCTTTTCTCATGATTTTTTCCTGGGATTTGAGGGAAGAGAATAATTGTGTTTATAAAGCACAGTAGTGGGAGGACCACAGAACCGAGGGTGCCCCGAGTGCTTCTCTCACTCCTAGAACAGGGAAAGAGAACTGTCTCCCATGGTCTTTGGACACTATAGCCCAGAAACACTACAGTAAGAGTGGGAAGTCAGGGAAAATTCCCTCCTCAAGCAGAGCTCTGTGAGGCCTTGGGGCAGTGCAAGGAAGTGGTAAAAGCCCTTTTACTTGCCAACTAAAATAGGCCTGACCTGAGAGAGGCCTGAGAGGGCCCTTTGGGGCCAGTCCAGCCTAGACCCACCGACATGTCTGCTCGTCTCTCCCCCTGTCTCCTCTCATCTTTAACACCCATTTCTTGGCTGACAGGATAGGGGCTTTTCTCAGTTTTAGGCTCAGGATGTCAGCCAATTCCTGTCCTGCCTGAGGTTTATAACAACTATTCTAAAAGAAGGGTTGGAAGAGGAGGCTTGGCCAACCAGGGCAAGGCCTGCAGTGCCTGTTTGCCCAGCTGCACAGTGAAGACAGGGGAGGAAGGTGCACCTAGAGCCCAGCCTCTGGCATTAGATTTGACTCCAGGCCTCTCTGGTCTTTGGTCTTTATTCTGCACAGAGAGATAGCCACCCGCTCACCTCCATCAGCAGTTACCTCTTGGAAAGGACGAGGTAGGGACATGTCTTGAGTCCCAAAAGCCTTTATGTGTATCTCGTTAACAAAAAGACTGCTGAGGGGGCCCTTGTCCTATGCAGCAATGTGAGAACGGGACTTTACCCCCTCTAGAAGCTTACAGAGAGGAACCAACAGCTTCCCTTTCATCACAACTAACTTTGAAATGCACTGATTTCTTTATTAGTTGTACTCAGTTACAGTTTTTAAATATTTTGTTAGGGCAATAACCTGAAGCTAAATCCAGCTGGGAACCAAAGCCTTTGACAAAATTTATTAAAGTTTCTCTAAGTCAGAATCTCCCCCAGACTAAGAACTCAGTTTACCCTCAGTGTCCTCTCATTATCTTCTTAGACCCATCTAGTTCTTGGCACTCCTAGCTCCGTGGCATTCTTCTTGAACCCTCCTGACAGTGCCAGGCTCTGCGCCCTCAACCATGGTCTTAAGCCCGTTTTTCAGTCCTGACCTGCCGTGGCCCTAGTTTTCATCTACTCAGCCAGCGTCCACACAGGTGCAACACAGATTGCCTCCCATAACGTGACGTGATCGTTCATGCCTTAGTTCCGTGTTTCTGTGTTGTCTATGTGTCCTGTTCACATACTATAGGCATGTGTATATATCTATGTGTAAAGGAAGAACTCAGTCCTTTGCTTTCTATGTGGGGAAAAGCTCAGTCTCCTTTACCTTGCTACCTGCAAGAAATATTTCATTTCTGACACTTCTGGTCACCAAATGCACGGACATTTTTCCCCACATCAAGCAGTTCCCTGGCATCCCCAGCTAGGTGTCCTATATTTCGACTCAATTCTGACACTGTTTACCCACAGACAGCGTCAGCTCCCACAGGGTGAGGGCTCAGTTCCACAAGACCCACCCCCCGAATTGAAAGCCCAGTTGAGAACCATCTGCCTGGTTGGCAACCTGGGCTTCTGACCAACTGCTATACGTGGGAGGTTCCCTTGACCCCTTCCTCAGGTTCGCTGAATGGCTGGAACAGCTCCCAGAACTCAGGAAACATCTTACTGAGCGGACCAGAGATTTATTGGAAAAGGCCATAACACAGGAGCTCCAGGTAGAAGAGATGCATGAGGCAAAGTCTAGGGAAAAGGGCGTGAAGGAGCTCCTGTGCTCTCTCTAGGCACATCACTCTCCGAATGTCCGCATGTTCACCAACCCAGAAGCTCTCCAAACCCTGTACTTTAGGGACTTTATGGAAACTTCACCACATGGGCATGCTGGATGGTGAGCTCTATTTTCAGCTTTCTGCCTTCTCAAGAGAATGAGGGTAGGGCGGAAAATTCCAAGCTTCTAATCATGGCTTGATCTTTCCAGTGACCAGCCCCTATCCAGGAGCCCACCCAGGGTCACCTCATTAGAACAAAAAACACTCCTGCCACCCAGGAAATCACATGCATTTGAGGACATCTGTGTCAAGAACAGAGCTCAAAGGCCAATATCAGGACAAGAGATGCTCTTAGTATTCTTATCACTCGGGAAATTATAAGGGTTTTAGGAATTCTGTGCTGGTAACGAGGGCCAGAGACCAATATATGTATGTTTTCTTAGTGTATCTCAGGGTATCAGTTGAGTAACTTGGGCAAAGTCAATGCAACCTTTTAACCTCAGAGGTTATAGAGTGCCTATGTCTCTGGACTGTATCCACCTTCATTTGTTCACTGCTGAATTCTGAGCTCCTAGAATGATGCTTGGCACAGGGGAGCCATTTGACAAGTATTTATTAAATGCATAAGGGACCAGTTATTGTGACAGTCTTGTGTTTCCCTTCAGTCTCAGGCCCGCCCCTGAGAGCTAAATGCGGGCCTGTAGTCTTAGCGACATCACAGTGCTGTGGCCGAGAAGACTCGGCCTTCTACTAATCACTCCTTTATTTCCGTAGTTGTGTTAACAAGTCTTAGCCGTTCTTCCTCTTACTACGTTTCTATTTTTCGACTTTATCATTAACTGGTAGTGAAAGCTGTTAGGGGTTTTCGGAGATCCTGTTTTGTCTTGTCTGATTAATCCCTGGGATGGTGTTTCAATATTTTATAGCTTCTGGATCTCTTCATCCAGTGGGACTGGTCAACCTATCTTGCCGACTACGGTCAGCCCAACTGCAAGTACCTGCGAGTGAACCCAGTGACAGCTCTGACCCTGCTGGAGAAGTGAGTACCCAGTCCAGTGGTCTCTGCTGGGAGGTGGGGATCGGGATCGGGGATAATCTTCTCTTGGCCAATACCTTCCAAAGACAGCAGAGAGGCCCTGTTCTTGAAGTTGCCATAAGTGCAGCCAGTAGTCTCCACTACTGGGTTGAGCTGGCTGTCCTTCTTCTTGTAGCCTCTTAGTTCCTGAGCCCCAAGAAGCTAAGGCCAAGTATGGGTCAGGCAGACTCTGGCATTCCCTTGGCGCCAAATGGGACAGCATCTCTTTAACTAGAGATGACAAGAGAAGGTTGGATTCAGGCTGCCTGGTGAACAGAGTGAGATTGGCCGCAATCATCTGGGAACAGTGGACACAAAAGCCCCATGGAAGGTCGCTTCTGTGGTTTCTAGCAGAGAAGTTCCTGGAATTCCTGAAACCTTCACCAGCATTGCCTCCCCTCGCCACCCCCCAGCTCCCTGCCAGATTGAGCCTAGTTGTGCCGACTGCCCCAAGAAAGCTGTGTTGGACAAGGTGTCTCGTTCTTGCTCTGGGCAGTCACTGGCCAGCAGGGGTACTCCCACCGAGACTGGGATAGCCAGCTCCAAAAGACCTCCTGGCTAACCAGTATGCCACCCATATGCTGGGATCTGTCACACAGCCTAGCTCTGGCTTTTCCTGACCTAGCTGAGGGCTGACAGGCCAGAGACCAAGATCCATGTACAAGACGTTTTTCATGTCTTCACACTAGTTAACTGCCAGCTTCTTCGAAGCTTCTTAGAATACCTTGCATCTGAGCAGTACAGCAAGTACATATAGGGCCATATGTGAACGTACATGGATCAGCATCTAGGTCAGAGGGGAGCCTTAAGCAAAAGGAAAGGCTAAGGTGTATCCTCCCTACTGCAATTAGAAGGAGGGAAGGGGAAGAGGTGGAAAGTGGGCGAGAACAGGATGCAGAGGAATGTGTTTAGAGCCAAGAAACGAAGAGCCAGAGTGCAACTTTCTCCAGACCAAGACAGACTGGTGTTTCCATTTTAACTTTGTTTCCCGTGATTCTCTCTCCCCATGACCTTCCTCCCTAGGATATCTAGAGAGTAAGTATATCATTCACTTGGGCTTCTTCCGTCACTTTGAGGCAAGTCCTTCCGGTTTCCTCACTGACACTAATGACTACACTAAATCCTCAGCCTGTGAGCTGTCTCCGCCCCAACATACTAATCTACTAAACTAGCCTGGTGCCAACTGGCTGGCTGTTTCCCTTCTCCTCGGTCCTTAGAGTGACCCTTGGCATACCAATCCCTATGGGGCTGGAGGTGGTGGCAAGGAGGTAAAAGGTTGTTCCCGCTCAGCTTTCTGGCATGCTCCATGCTCTTGCTAGTGCAGCGCTTGGACCTCAGCCCTGACAGAAGGAAGCTCCTCAGTAGTCTCCCCTTCTCCACCACCTCCTGGTGGTGAAGCCCATGACATTAAGATCTGGAACCGATATCTCCCAGGGAAAACTTTTTATCAGGGGCAAGGGGCCTAATCCCAGCTGAAATGAGGGATATTTGGGCCTTTCAGCTGGCGTTTAGATGTTATATTTACTACGTGTCCAGATGGGCTGTGGGACTCCTTTCCAGTTCCTTCTCTCAACAGTCTTTTATTTGTCTGTTCCTAAGAGTCTCTAGATCTAAAAGGTATTGCTTCATCCACTTTCTGTGGATCAACAATAGGCTAAAATAATCAGCCTGTCGAGCCTTCTGGAGGCCTAACAGTAACAAAGCCATATGCTTCTCCCTAGCCATCAGCAGGGCTTAAAAGCTTCCTTCCAAACCCAGTAGGGCCAAAGGCCACCCAGATCACTAAAATCCCTACTTCCCAGCCTCATAGGACTGAGTCCCTTTACCTGACCCTCTCCTGCTTTCGCCACAGCCACATCTAGCGCCTCTCCTTCTCAACCTGGTGCTTCTTGACAGGGTGACACATGAAAAGATCCAAAGACCTGCTGAGGACACTCAGGAAAGAGAAGAGGCACCTGTGTTATTGAGAGATGGCCAGAGCCAAAGCAGATCAGGATCCCAGGCTTACAGAATGGGAGGGGAGGGGAGGAGGGGCCCCCCGATGGTGTGGGTGCATCCCAGGGCACAAACCAGCGTGCTGTCATCAGTCGTCAGGGCACTTGAGTTTATCTTTTGAGTAATCCCAACTCTGGGCCTTAGTGACCAAGAACTCCTAGCCTCTGAGGCTCGGGGACTACCTTCTTCCTCCCCATCTCTGGGCTGCTTCGAGGAGTCATGAAATTCATAATCACATAGGACATTAAAATGAACGCCCTATATCTGTTGGGAGTGTCCTTCCTTCCTTCCTTCCTTCCTTCCTTCCTTCCTTCCTTCCTTCCTTCCTTCTTTCCTTCCTTCCTTCATTCCTTTCTTCCTTCTTTCCTTCCTTGTTTTGTGCTTTCTTTAGATTTGTAGCGTACTTAGCAAAGGCAAAGGAGTCCTTCTCTGGGATAAATAATCTAAAGCCAGACCAGTTCCACAAACATGATTGCTCAATTCATGTGTAAGGAAGCAAATACAGTAACCACCATAGCCTTGGGGGCCCATGTGCTTTCTTTTCAACCAGCCTCTGCCACCTCTTCTTCCTTACCTCCATGCTCAGTCCTGTACACACGGGCGGTTGCACCTTAGACTCAGTATTCTGAGTTCGCTTGAGTTAATTCCAGTCTGAAGGCCCCTAAGCTTAGTTCTATGAACAAAGTCACAACTCCTTTGGTGCCATCAGTCATCAGTATCGGCCTCAACCACACAGATTCCTTCCCATCCTTCTTCTGACTTATCTCCGCACAGCCCTTCTTCTGAAGCCAGAAAGCTGGCCCAGCTCCTGAGGAATGATGGTAAAGACCATCTATACCTACCCCAAGGAGAAACTGGTCTGGGCAGTGTTCTTAACTTTCGAACACTGGAATTGGCTGTGGGCCCGAGGTCCAGTGTGCAGAGACTGAGGCCAGAGGTTATGGTCAGGTGTCAAATGTCAGAGATTGTGGCTTCTGTAGAGTTGAGCACATTCCCATATTTTATCACAATGGCTTACTCAGACTTAGGCGTTTCTGTGAAACCACACAGCCTGGCCTTGACTTTATCCATGCTTCCTGGTTAGGTTTTTCCATCTAGCCACAACCATTGGCCAGAACTGCCCATGGTTTGCACTCTGGGAATATTCCATCACTGGGGCTTTGGCAGGGCCCAGGAATGGAAAGCTCTGCAAAGGTCAGAGGTGGGAGGGTATGGCTGAGCCTCGGGTTCTCGGGGGCTTCTCTTGCCTGAAGTTCTGGCTCAGCAAGGGAAAGGATGGTCTGTCTTCTCCCCTCCGCACGATGCACTCAGCTGCCTCACTGTCCTTACCTTGAGACAAAACAGATCAGTCAGGCCCTTAGCTTTGTTAGGGATGGAACAGAGTAATTGGCCAGCAAAGTTTAGAAATACATGGTGGCTTTCAGTTATTGATCTCCTCTTAGAATTACTAGTTGAGTGTGTATTCTTGCTTTATCTTTCAAATCCCAGCTCTAAGGTCCCAGCAGGATCTCATAAGCTCGGAAGATGATAACTGGATTCTAGACCTAGATATTCTGTAAGAGCCTCTTGACCCTCAGGGCTTTAGCACGGCCTGGATACCTATGGGAGGTGCATACTTGGAGACAGAAGAGAAGGGAAGAGGTAGGGGGCTATGCTTGGATGATCAGGAGGTTGGCCCTCCATCACTGGCTTTTGACTCTCTTCCAGAGGTGACTGAGGTTGGGAGGGCTGTGGATGCCAGTGGGATTCCTCAACAGTAGGTACATAGGGACCTGAAAAGGGAAATATTCTGGACTCTCTCAAATCCGGGTGGAGGTGAAGAGGCACGGTGCCATCCCACCTCCCGCCCGGTCTCCTTCCACTTTTGCATCCTCAAATGCTTTGTTCCCCCCTTCTTTCCTTCTCTGTTTAGGATGAAGGACACCAGCCGCAAGAACAACATGTTTGCACAGTTCCGGAAAAATGAGCGAGACAAGCAGAAATTGATTGACACTGTGGCCAAGCAGCTCCGGGGACTCATCAGCAGCCACCACTCATGAGAGCTGGCCTCAGGCCCACAGAGGTTGCTCACAACAGCCCCAGAGGCCAGGACCCAGGCCTGGCTGGCCTTGTATTTGTGTGTTCTTCTTGAAGAGAGCAAATGTATTTTTTTAATAACCTGTGTACAGTATTCACGTAACCTTTCCCTATAGTCAAAGAGGCACAAGAAAAAGCAAGTACGTGAGGTGTTGCTAGGCAGGGACTCGGGGGAAGTCATCCCATAGTCTGTAGTAGCCTAGAGATGGTGGTGTCACTGGTCCCGGGACAATGAACCACCTTTCGTCGTGGCTATAGAGCCTAGATCCGGGGCTCAGGAATGACACAGACCTAATGGGTCCTTGGAACTGGGAGGTAAGGTGAGTAGGCAAAAAGATAACAAACTATATCCTGTTCACTCCTGGGCACCCCATTCACCACACAGGGGACATTGGTTCTTCCTGATGCCAGGAGACGACCTGGAAAACGTTACTGTTTAGTGTACGACAGACCAGCACACACAGTTCTGGAAGTTCGTATCTCCCCAGTCCACCACCATTCCTTGGCCTGGGGATGAGCATGGTGTGTGGCCAGATGATAGCTTCACTCCAATCCCCCAAGGCTGGCAGTTTCTTTAGCCCAGGTCTGACCCAGTGCTTTTATTGCTGATTTTTCTGGGGCAGGATAGATCTGAGGATACAGCCTGAGTACCTGGAGGTTGCTCCACACCAGGAGGAGTTTTAATAGCTCTTGAAAGCTGGTGTGAATGGAGTCAGAGCCTCAGTCCCTTCCCTGTTCATCTCCTTGTCTTCTTTCAGGGTCAGGACACTTGGTTAAAAGCAGAGGTCAACAGTAATTTCCATAGATCTTCCCAGAGAGTCTCAGACTTGGCCTTCTCCAGTAGGAGAAGGCTAAGTCAGTTGGGATAAGTCAGATCCCAAAAGCCTGAAAATGGTCCTTCCTTAACCCTTACGTAAAACCCGAAGGTTAGTGGGGAGTGCTCCTTGTATTTGAAAACTAGCTCTCTGGCCACCATCTTTACAAGAAACATTATCAGCTCTGCACTATGGGGCCACCACAGCTGGACAGGATACCTACTGGGATGGAACCGTTGTCCCCATGAAGTAGATAGGGCCAACCGTGGCTAGTAATTTGTTACCTCTGGCTCAGCAGCCTCTTACTAAGTCACATCCTAGATGTGAAGCTCTTACTCAAGCCCAAGCCTTCCATCCTCTCCCAAACTCCCCATAGCCATCTTTTGGCCTCATCTGAGAAAGGTTGTCAATAATCCCATCCCACACATTCTGGAGTTTGCCAGGAGAGCCTGGACTGGCCACCGTGGAGGCTGTGTCCGCTGTCACAGATGGTCTCCTGACACTTGCTGTGAGAGGTCAGCCAGAGGAGCCTGCACTGTAAGACTCTTTGGGAAGGTGCTGCCGTGGCCGCCGGCAAGCGTATAATTGTGCGCCACCAAACAATGACAAATAAGCCACACAGGCATTTCCAGCCTGGATTAGTGGGAGGAGAGACTCACCAAACAGAATTCTTCACTACTTTTGTCAGCTACTGAGTTGCTTCTGGGGAGGGCAGTGCTTCCTTTTTCATTCCCCACCCCGATTCCCCCGAATCCCATCCCAATTTGCAAGCCAAGGGGAGGAGATTACGCGCACAGACATGAGCTTTCCTCGAAGCTGGAGAGGCCAGGCTGCATGGAAGCTCTAGAGGAGCTTTCTAGTGCATACCTGGAGCCTCAGTCTCAACCACAGGGTCTCAGGATGGGAGTCAGAGATGAATGCTGCCCCCCCCCTCAGAATTGCAAAAAGCAAGGGAAGGCGGAGGCAGGGGATGGGAATAAGACCCCAGAAGCCATCGCCCAAGCCCTGGGTTCAATGGAAAGAGAGCAAGAAATGATCACACTACTCTAAAGTCTTGGTTGCTTAAGAAGGGCCCAACACACACTCCTTCACTACTTCCCCATTTGCAGCAAGATCCTTTCAGCTTGGAGTGCTGAGACAGGGACATGGGACGGGGAGAACCTTAAGCATGTCATAGTTTTTGTCTTTTCCGAGTCATCAATGCTGGTCTGGTCTCAAGTCGTACCCTCAAAGGCTGCTATAGAGGAAAAGCAGACAGGGTGGAGGAACGGGGTTCCTCTGCACTCCGTCCATGGACGTCCCTCTAAAGAAAACACTTACCTAGCTCAGGACTCATAGGGGAGGACCCTTGGGTGGATCTCTTCCTTCTCGGTCTGTCTCCAGTCTTCTCTAACAAAACCAACATGCTGCTACTGAGTTGGTGCTAGAACACACTCTTGTTGGGCGAGGGAAGGTCAAAAAACAGGGATGGGCAATGTCCAAGTTGTCTGAATTGGCAAAGTCAGATTTTTGAGTCTTCAGGCCTCTAGCTGGCCCTTGAGAGGACTTGTGCACATGCGTCCATGCCCCTCAGACCCCTAAGATCTGGCCTCAGATGCCCGGGGACGTAGAAGCCCCAGCAGCCCCAGCAGAGCACGAGCAGTGGTGGCTAGAAGCCTACCACCTTGGAGTTAGCATGACTCTTAGCCAAGTTCTTGGAGAAACCAGGTCCGCGACCTTCTGGCTTGGGACCCTAGTAGGTTTCAGTAGTAGTGTAGGCAGTTCATATAGTTTTAACATTCGCAGGAAATCTCTTTGGACTGTGATGGAAGCTGTTGGGGGTGGGGAAGAACAGGACCTGGAGATCAGAACCAGCGGAGTCCCTATTGACAGGAGTGTCCAGCTTCCAAGGAGTGCTCCTCAGTGTCTCCATTGCATACCAGGCCTGACGGTCTCTCCGGCCTCAAAGCGAGCCTAGCTCCATTGCACACTTGATAAGCGTTTGCTCAGCAAGCCCCAGACCCAGGGCCCTCTATCCCAAGATTGGCAATGGCCATGACCTCCCTCAGAAAGCCTCTCCACGCTCCCTGGGGCCTGCTACAGCGCTCCCCTCCCTCCGCCTCCCTTCTCCCAGGACTCTGTTCCTGGCTGCTTCAACTGCCTCTTTTTTTTTCCTTTGCCTGCGTTCGCAATTACTTCTCACTAATGTGTTGGAAATGGCCTTTTTATTTTGCACAAATAGTTGCACATTTATGGAGGAAATTTAGGAGAGTCCATTTTTAACTCTAAAGGGAACTTTTTTTTCTTGAAGACTCACTTCTAGAGCTACTGATGCAAACGGGCCTTGTGGTTCGTGGGAACCTCCTGTGTGGAAAGGGCATGTTTATTCCTCCTGTACATTTTTCTCTCTTAACTGTTATTAAACAAGGGAGCCTATGTACCTGTTTCAAAAGCCACGGTGTTGTCTCCTGGTGTTTTGGTTCTTCCACCCCTTTCACACAGCGCAGCGTCGTTGGCGAACTGGACGGGCCCGTCGCACCCCCTCTACCTGACTGAGGACTAGGGCAGGCAAAGACCCCCTGGGGGGGAGAAAGCCTACCTGCCACACAAGGCAAGCAGCCCTTGGAAACGTCCTGAACTGCTGTGTTAGGTTTTCTGCCGATACAGTTAACCGGGCTGTCGGCACTATCCCGGGGAGCGCCAGGCTGGGCAGCCTGAAGCCTCCTGCAGATTGAATACCAGCCCAGCCGCAGAAGGGTTCCTGGTCTAAACAGAAAGGTGATGTGGTATTATCCAGAATAAAGCCAAGTGGGGGAAAGGGAGAAACGAGCCTATTTTGGAGCTCCGTGCGGGAGGGGCCTCATGGTGTGTCTGCTCAGGATGGCGTGTTAATTAGCTGGGCCTTGAAGGAATTCAGTTCAGATGGTGTTAAGCTCTGGAGGATTGCAGGGGCAGACCACGGTGGAAACGCTGGCTGGGGTCTGCAGGATCAGGGCAGAGCCTGGCGGGGGCCAGAAATGGGGTAACAGCACCTGCTGACTTGCCCCCTTGGCTGGCAGGGAAGCCATTAGAAATCGAAAGAACTGCTTCAGGAACAAGTCTGACCGCTGCACCCACGTGTTAGCCAGGTTGCAAACCAGAGGGCCCAGTGCAGACGCATGAACTCACAAAGCCAAACTGAACCCGACTCACCCCAGAACATTCTCTGTAGTTTCTGAGCACAGGCCAGTGCAGGGGCTCACCCAAAGCCTTATCCAGAGAGGGAATAGCCGCCCTGGCGGGACGCCGGGAGCAGAACGGGAGGGGGGGACCTGGGACGGATGTGAGACAGTCACCAGCTTGCCCCTTTTCTCACAGCGAGGCATATCTGCTCACCAGGTAGAGGATGGGGACTAGCTGGTGGGAGATAAGCGGAGGGAGAGAATGCCAGACCCTTTCCTTTCCCCCAGAGGCCTTACTGTAGAGTTTAATGGGCAGTGGTTGCCGGGGAATGAGAGAGCCTCAGGGCCCAAGGGACCAGAAGACAAAAGCTCTTGAGGAAGTGCAAGGAGGAGGAGGAGAGAAGTGGGGGCCTGGTCATTGTGTGGGAGAGCCACCCCTCTATCTGTTTCAGTCACTGCTGGGGTTAGGGTTACCCTGCACTTGGGGCCCCAGCTGCTTTGTGGGGCCTGTGACATCAGTCGTTGTGATGGTAATGGAGGGGCCTCTCTCATGGGGAGGGGGGTGCTGGCTCCCCTTCGCCAGCCAGCCCACATCAACTCCCAGAGAGGATTGAAGCTCCTATTCCCTCTGGGTGGGGGCAGGATGTGGGCCCAGGACCAACTGCGCCCAAGACAACAGGCCCAAGCCATGACCTTCCTCTCCCCAAAGCTCCAGAAAAGGAATGGAATCTGAACATTGAGACGCTTTTCTGGCCCTAAACAATCCTTCCATTCTCTAGGCTCAATGATGGGTCTATTTCCTCCTGTAAATGGGTCTCGTAATCTTCAACTTTTACCTTTGCTTCTAAGGGTAATTAATGGGACCTCCCTCTTGTTCTCCCTACACACTCCCCTCTCTGTTACAAGGCTCAGGTTAAGCCGGGTGGATGGCTTTTCTTTCTTTCTATTCCATGGAGGGCTCATTTTTAAAGCTGATGGAGTAAGGCCTTGCCCTCTCCAGTGAACCTCTTCTCCAGAGAAGCCCGCTGGGGAAACACCACTTCCGTGCGCCCGGGAAAGCGGCCTCTGCCTGCCTAGCTAAGGGTTTTTCAGATAGCAAGTTCTGAGCAACCACTTTACTTTTTCTTCCCAGGTATGTTTCCAAGGCTTCAGGGAAGGAGTTTTCAGGGTGTCACCCCCCCGCCCAGGAGCAAAGTGAAGGTTTAAGGGGTGATCTGGACGCTGAAGAAAAAGGGAGACAAAGATGGCCACAGGGGACGTAAGATTGAAGGATCAGAGAGCTTCCTTTTTGTCCCATGGGCTGAGGAGAAACGGGAAGGCCTGAGGACAGGGCAGCATGAGGACATGGGGGGGTGGGTATGAGGGGACAGGTCACGCGGGCAGTAAGTTGAGCCCAGGAGACACTCAGGATTTCTAGTAACCATGACCTATGTGACGCTTCGGTTCGATAACGAGCTCTTCGAAGTCAGGGATGACCTTCTATGCCTGTCTGAATCATTTGCTGGATTCTGCCCCGCACATGGTGCCCGGGCCCTCGGGACCAACTGAGTCACACTTGGAGTGGGATCAGTCGCTACCAAGGGAGGGGACCTGGAGATCAGCGCTCCCCGCCAGGAGAGTCCTGGAGCTGACATTGTTTAGAAAAGGTATTGAGGATAAAAAGCAAACTAGCTTCTAATTAGTTTTGTTGCTATTTGAAAATCCTCTACAACCATGTACCCCCACCTTCACCCCCGCCCTGCTCTCGGCATGCCATGGAGTAAGGAACAGGTTGAAATCGTATTGAGTCAGATGAGAAACCAAAAGACCAGTTTCATTTCTGACAGGCAAGATGTGGGTCCTGGTGGTGGTGGTGGAGGCACATGTAAGTGAGTGTCTAAAAGAATTTGGCCTCCTGCCATGGAGCCCTGATCCCATTTCCTACAAGGGAATGGTGTTCTTTCTGCTCGTTTGAATGTGTATACTTTTTTCACCAAAAAATATGATTGTAGTAGATTACAGGTTTCTTTCCCACTTAATGTATCTTGGACGTCTTTCATGGCAATATAATAGGATTTCTTCCTTTATGAAGCCCGTGAATACTTCTGTTGCATGGATGTCCCTGGAGTTTATTTAATTCTGAACTGGTGAATATCCAGAATGTTCCCAGTATTTTGCTGTGAAAATTACTGCAAAACATTTGTGTGCACCTGTGCTTTCTTGCATCGGTGTTTCTGTAGTATAAAGTTGCAGGAGCAGAATTGATTGGTTAAAGATCAAAAGTATTATAAACGTTAATAGAAATCATGTATTACTCTTCCGAAAATCACCCATTCCCACTGTCTCCAATAGGATGTGATAGAGTCTGTTTCTCTATCCTCAGCCCCATGTAATATCGGTGTCTATTTTCTGTACATGAATCGATAGTGAGCTTGAGCCTCTATTTGAATTAGTCATTTGTATTTCCTCTTATATGAAGCGACTGTCCATGTGTTCTGCCTTTTTAAAAAGAAATTAGGTGTTTTCCTTTTCATGTTCACTTGTAGCTCTTTGCATTTTAGGGATTTTAATGATTTTTCATTTGCATTTGCAGATTTTCCCCCTAATTTGTCTTTTGATTTCGTTCATGGTCCATATCATTTAGAACTCCTGATTCTGCAAGTAACATAAAACCTAATTCAGAAGAGATTTGTTGACTGAAAGTCCAAAGGTAGTTCTGGGTTGCTTTGACTCGATGACTAAAAAATGTCAAGGTCCTGTTTGTTTCCTTCGTCTGCTCTGCCTTTTATAGGAGCCAGTCTGTCCTAAATTCCAGTTCCCTGCTTGTGGTTACAAGGCTGCCATTCTTCCAGGTCTCACACCTCCACACTACACTGTGCAGAAACGGACTTCCAACGGCCCTCCGAGAAGAGTAAGGCACCCACTGATCCATAGCCTCCGATATTTAGAACCCTAACTGGGATCATGTGTCCTTCTTCTTGAGAAGGACCCTGGTGTGGGTTTACTGCTGAGACGTGGGTTACTTGAACCAACACTGTGGCAAGGGCAACGGAATTGCTCCAGTAGGTTAAACAATCAGTTCTCACCCGGGACTCTGGGATGAAGAGGTGTTCCTGCTCTGCCCCAAACAAACGGCATGGCGGCTCCGCACCGGGAAGATGGTGGAAGGAATACTGGAGCAATGAGCCACAATGTTCACCACCTGGCATTTTCTTTTCCATAGAAAAGGCTTTTCATTTTTGAAATGTCATGCTTTTTCCCTTTATGATGTTTAGATTTCATGTCAGACTGTCCTCTCTTCAAAATTACAAAACTATTGACTGTGTTTTCTTCTGATAGTTCATGTCTCACATGTTAGTTATTTATCTATTTAAATTTTACTTGGAGTAAAGAATGTGGCAGGGGTCCAGACTGTTCTTTTTTCCAAATGGCTAACCAGTTGTCACACAGCATCACTGATTAGTTTGTAAATATCGTCTTTATCGTATATTCCCATTTGTCCTTGGGCCTACTTCTGGACCTATTTACGGTTCCGTGATCATTCTGTTTCTGAACCATTATCATATTGTTTTAACTGCCATATCTTTTGGATCTGTTTTAATATCTACTAATCCCTTCCTACATCATGCTTTTCTCTTTCAGATTGTTCCTGAATATTTGGCATATTTGTGGTAATTTTATAATTTTTTTCAAGTTTCAAAAGTTCTGTTGTGATTTTGATTAGAACTGTATTGAATGTATAGGTCAAGTTGCTGATAAATACCATTCTTGTAACAGTCCACCTGCGTGGATGGAAAGTATCTGTCCACTTAGTCATCACATCCACATTTCTCTAATACTTTTAACATGTTCTGCATTTGGAGTCTTCACAGTTCTTATCTAGTATGACCACGGGTGTGTAACATTCTCATTACCCTTGGAAATGAGATCTCTCCTTCCATATTCTACATTTTTCCGTTTTGTTTTACTTACAGCCTATGTAAACATCTATCAGATTGGCAAAGTCCTACAGTCTCATATTAACAGATGCTGATGAAGCTATGGAGAAACAGTGGTGGGAAGATCGAGTCAACAACTTTCAAAAGCGGCTTTGTGCTGCAGGTTCAAATCCCTTATCTGCAATTCAGAAATCCAAAAAAACAAAAAACAAAAAAACCCTGAAACCTGCAGATTCTTCGGTGGCAAAACCTGACATGATGTGAGACTATTTATGGTTTTGATTTATTCCACTTGATGTGGATATTTTTACTTGTCACCACAGAAAAAGTAATATACTTGATTATGGAATACTTTCCCCAAGCCCTGCTAGAATACACACACCATTCTGCCTTTCTAAAGTCCAAGCAGTTCTTCTTCTTTTTTCTTTAAAGATTTTATTTATTTATCTGACAGAGAGAGAGATAATGAGAGCAGGAACACAAGCAGGGGGAGTGGGAGAGGGGGAAGCAGGCTTCCCACCGTGCAGGGAGCCCGATGCGGGGCTGGATCCCAGGACCCTGGGATCATGACCTGAGCCGACGGCAGACGCTTAACGACCGAGCCACCAAGATGCCCCCAAACAGTTTTTCTTCTGAAACACAGTTGGCCCCACAAGTTTGAACAAGGTATCCTGGACCTGTGTCCAGTAAAGTTACATATATGAATACCCTAAAACTCAGCAATTCCTGAGAGAAATCTCTCCCAAGGAGACCTGTTTAAGATCGTTCATTCTAGTATTGTTTATAATGATGAAAGATTAGAAAATCACCTAAACGCCCACAGATGGGAGAATAGATGAATTCTGACCTATTCATCTAAGAGAGACTGTATGGTAATTTAAATGAACTACATGTGTCAACATAGACAAATCTTTTAAAATTTGTTGAATAAAAAAGCAAGTTGAGGTGCACGCTGGGGCCTGCGCCGGTGAGGGGGGGGGGGAGGGGGGCGGGAAAAAAAAAAAAAAAAAAAAAAAAAAAAAAAGCAAGTTGAAGAACAAAAACAGCACAATACAATTTTAGTTTGAAAACAGGCATGAGAGTGATAAACACCAAATTCAGTACAGTAGCCAATCACTGCAGGACGAAGGGGGGAAAAATGAGGTCCCCCAGGGTAC
Organism: Spilogale gracilis; assembly: GCA_004023965.1. Taxonomy (NCBI): domain Eukaryota; kingdom Metazoa; phylum Chordata; class Mammalia; order Carnivora; family Mephitidae; genus Spilogale; species Spilogale gracilis. The sequence goes on along the minus strand of PITA01000767.1, from coordinate 100,310 downwards.
ACAGCAGGCTTTTTGCTTTATCTATAAGTCTAATTTCTTTTTTTAATCTGAAATGAATACGGCCAAATGTTGAAATGTTTATACAAATACATAGATTTGTATTCTACATAATGTTCTCAATTGTAAGAATTCTCGAGGGTTAGCATAAGCGGTACAGGACTAGAGCCGCTGAGCAGCAGAGACCCAGGCATTTTCTTGTCTTTCTGTTCTGTCATGCTTAGCACGCTTAGCATTGCATAGGCACAGGACAGCTGCCTCACCTCCAGGCATCACATCAACATTCCAGGCAGGAGGAAAGGAGAAGGAGGAAGAAGGAAAGTTAAAGAGATAAAGATCTATGCAGGCCAAATCTGTCCCTTCTTTGGGAGACCATGATTTCTATCTTTCTTCAGATTTGCAGATTTACTTCCTTAAAATTATGTATTCTCAAAATTATTAAATTTAAACTACTCTTAAAAAATTATATTTTTATATTACCTCCTCTTATCTCCTACTGGCAGGAACAGAACCACGTGGCTACCCCCAACACCAATGAGAGCCAAAGGGAAGGAAGTTGTGTCTGGTTTAGACCAACTATAGTTCGTTCCCTGTAAGCTCAGTGAGAACAGAGTATTTGGGACATAGCTTTCTCCTCAGTGTCTAGAAGAGTTTCTACCACCTAAAATATGCTCATGACATTTCATTGAGTGAACCAACTGTATATATGAATGGAAAGATAAATGGAGCTGGGATCGGGGCAAGAGATCCAGAGATCTGCCCACTATTGAGCCAATCTGAGTCCTGTCAGCCAGGAACCAGGGGGAAGTGAATGTTGTCAGGAGATTGGGTCTGTCACAATATCTTTGACCCATTGAGCCAAGCGATGCGCACCATGTATGTGCTTGTTATACGGGAAGGAATATTTTCTTCTAGTCTTGCACTTATTTTTTAAATAAGCCTTTTATTTTGAAATAGTTTTAAGCTTATAGAGAAGTTACAAAGAAATTCAGAGTTCTCACCTACCCCTCGCCTTGTGTCCTCTCTTGTTAACGTATTACCACAGACGTTTGTGGGAATTTTAAAAACCAGCATCGCTACATTCGTATGAAGTAAACTCAGACTTCAGTGGGATTTCACCAACTTTCTGTTCTGGGATCCAGTCGAGGGCACCACTGTGCATTTAGTTGCTATAGCCCCTCAGTTTCCTTTGGTCTGTGACAGTTTCTCCATCTTTCCTTATTTTTTTCATGACCAGAAGAGTTTTGAGGTATTCTGGTCAGGCATTTTTGTAGAAGGTCCTTCAGTTGGCTTTTATCTTTGTTTTCCTCTTGAGTAGACAGGGGTTATGGGTTTTTTGAAAGAACACCACAGAGGTGAAGTGTCCTCATTATATGTCAGAAATTACATGACATCACCAGGGGTGTGAACATTGAACACTGGGGTATGACAGTGTCTGCCATGCTTCTCCACCCTAAAGTGACTATTTGTCCCTTTCGTACTCGAGTTCTTAGCGGCAAGTCACTAAGTGCAGTGTACCACTGACAAGCTGACAGGGACGGGTGAGGGTTAAGCTTTACCTTCTAGAAGGTATCTAAATAAACAATTTGGAATTCTTCAATAGGAAAGTTTTGGCTCTTCATCATAATTTATTTATTTAAATCATGTATTTATCTCAGTAGGGACTCATGCATGTGTTTTTGCACCAATGTTAGTCTATTTTCTTCTTTCTGTAAGTTTGTGTTGCAATATAACTCGCACAACATAAAATTCAGAGCCTGTGATTCAATGGATTTTTCTATACTCACAATATCATGCAACCATCCATATTTAATCTCAGAACATTTCCATCATCCCAAAAGAAATCCTGTACTTATGAGCAATTACACCAATCCCTCTCTTTCCCTGTCCCTCCAATCTTCTTTCTGTCCCTATTATTTTGCCTATTCTGGACATTTCATATCAATAGAATCCTCTAATATGTGACTTTCAGCATCTGGCTTCATTCACTTAGCATAATATTTTCAAAGTTTCTCCATGTATATAGCATGTATCGATCCTTTATTCCTTTTAGGGCTGAATAATATTCCATTGCATGGCTACACTACACTTCGTTTATCCCATCAGGTTTGATGGACCTTTGTGTCATTTTTACTTTTTGGCCAGTATGAGTAATGCTCATTGAACATTGCTGGATAAGTTTTTTGGAACATGTGTTTTCAATTCTCTTAGATACATACCTAGAAGTGGGATTGTTGGGTCATATGGTGACTCTGTGTTTAACTTTTGGAGAAACTTCCAGACTGTTTTCCAAAGTGGCTACATCATCCGACATCCCTGCTGGCAGTCTGTGAGCATTCATCACGGCTTGCCAACACTTGCTAGTTTCTGGCTTTGGCTTGTTTTTCTAAAATTGCCATCCTAGTGGCTGTGAATATCTCATTTTAGTTTTGATGTGCATTTCTTTTTTTTAAAAGATTTTATTTATTTATTTTAGAGGAAGCACACATGAGCAGGGAGAGGGGCAGAGGAGGAGCAAGAGGGAGAGAATGTCAAGCAAAGGAGGCACTGAGCACGGAGCCTGACACAGGGCTCAACCTTACAACCCTGGAATCATGACCTGAGCCAAAACCAAGAGTTGGACACTCGACTGACTGAGCCACCCCAAGTGTCCCTTGATGTGCCTATCCATAATGACTAGGGATGTTGAGACTCTTTCCATGTGCTTACTGGCCATTTGTATATCATATTTGGAGAAATGTCTATACAGATCCTTTGCTCTTTTTAACAATTCGGTTGTCTTTTTTATTGTTAAGTTGTAAGAATTCTTCACAGACGCCTATCAGATACAGGATTTGCAAATATTTTCTTCCATTCTCTGAATCTTTTCACTTTTGACAGGGTCTTTTCGTGGATCAAATTTTTAAATTTTGATGAAGTCTCAATTTATCTTTTGTTGTTGTTGCTTGTGATTTTGTTGTGATCTATTGCTTAATGCAAAAAGGTGAAGATTTATACCTTTATTTCCTTCTAAGAGTTTTATGGTTTAAGTTCTTACATTTAGGTCTTTTGTCCATCTTGAGTTGATTTTTGCGTGTGGTGTAAGTTAGGAGTCCAAACTCATTCCCTTATGGATGGAAGTCTAATTGTTCCAGAATCACTCATTGGAAAGACTATAATTTTTTCCCCATTGAGTGGTCTTGGCATCCTTGTTGAAATCAAGTGACAATTTCTGAGCTCTTGGTTTTATTCCACTCTCAGGTCTATATGTCTATCCTTTGAACTTGTGTATTTATCTTACACTTTGGCTTAAACCCAACACCATGGTCTTTATTTCTTTGCTCAGGTTTGGCCATTGGGAAGCTCTTTCAGATTGGCTCCTCTCTACTTTGAAAAACCTCCATCTTTTTATTTATTTTAACATTGCCTGGATTTATGGAACTATAAGATGCTCCAGGCTTACCTTGTACTTTTCCCATTCCAGTCCTGGAACTAGCCAATTTTTCACAGAGCCCTAGCTCCTTTTATGGTAGAATGGTATTTAGAAACCAAGATCTGGGTGCTTGGTGTGCTCATTACTACTGGGGTGTTGTTTATGGGCTCTCAGCTGATAGAGCTAGATACTTTATTATATAGACTAACCCATGTATACATGCATATCTATATTTGTCTCTTTATCTATACATCTCTGTGTGTGTGTGCATGTGCACAGTATATACATAAATGAGTTGATATAGATGTTTCAAACTCCAATCCAGTACTACAGGGTAATTCTAACCTTTCCTTCTCTCCAGTGATGAGAACCTGGCTCCCACAATCTATCAGTCCAGTCATTTACTTATTTATCTATGCCCACTGTACAGTTTCAGAATTGCTAGCCTATCACTTTAACATCCGCCTATTTTTAATTGTTTGTGCTAGCTTCAATTCTACAGAAATATGAAATTTAATGTAGTTTAATTGTCAGTCTTTTCCTTTAAGCATCTGAGTTTTTTGTGTCCTGGTTAAAAAGGCTTTCCCAGCTATCATCAAGCTCCAGATTATAAAAATATTTTTGTTTTACATTTAAATATTCAGTCTATCTGGATTTTATTTTGGGGTTATATAAGATGCGGCTCTAAACTTCTTTTTTCTCTCAAATGGCTATGTGAAGGTCCTAAATGTCTATTATTAGTCAATCCTTTCCTCACTGATTTGCGATGCATGAGTCTATTTCTAGGCTCATCCTACTTGTCTATTTGTCTATTTCAGAGCCAATAGGAGACTACTTTAATATTTGATACCTTAAAATATGTTCTGATATCTAGTATGGAAAGTCTCCCATCATTGATCTTTTTCAGAAATTTCCTGGCTATTCTTGTATGTTTATTCTCACAGATGACCTTTAGAATTAATTTGTGAAATTTCATTTATAAAAGCCCATAGGGATTTTGATTGTGATTACATTGAATTTATCTAATTTTGGAGAAACTGACATCCCAATGTGGTAAGTCTCTATTTAGGTCTTCTTTTATGTCTTTCATAAAGTTTTATGGTTTCCTCCCATAAGTCTTGCATTATTCATATTCACATTATTCACATAAATTCACATGAATATTCACATTATTCATTATGCATTTTAAATTATATTTTCAAATTTATTCATGTTAACATATAAGAAAGCCGTTGATTATATGTTTGTCAGGTATCTGAACAAGTTACTACATGCTTTTACTAGCTCTAATAGGTTTTTTCACTGATTCCCTGGGAGATTGTATTGCAGGCAGTCCTAATAGCTGTAATAAGGACAATGTCCTATTCTTTCTAAATCAAAGAGCTATATATTAGTGGGGGGATGACACTGACAAATTACTAAGCAAACCTAAGCAAAGAAAAACAATGTAAGAAAGTACAAATACTTTCCTAATTCCTGGACAAAATTAGAAATCAGAAAATGGAAATAACCACAGACTTAAGGAAATGTTTAAAGTAATTTTTAAAAATAACAAATATAAGTAAGTTTTGTGGAATAAATCCATAAACCTGAGGATGGCTGATGCTTCCAGAAAAAATACATATTGACAAAATTGACCCAGAAAGGGAGAGGAAAACCCCAAAAGTTCAATAATTCTGAAAGAAATCAGAAAGTTGTTCAAGAACTATCTCTTTATATTTATATAGTTGCTCAAGAACTATCTCTTTTCTTTATATTCATACTCTTTTTTGAGTTACTATTGCTGGCTTATTTTCTTTTATTTAAGTATAATTAACATGCAGTGTTATATTAGTTTCAGGTGTGCAATACAATGAATCCATGATTCTATACATTATCCATGCTTATCACCGTCGATAGTGGTAACGGAATATGGAAAGGCGTGGGTGTCCTCACATGTCTCTGATTGGCAGGACCACAGAGTGGAGGCGGGAAGTGCTGCTGACCAGGAGGGCAGCTGGGGGCCCAGGTGGGGGTGTGACCTCGTGCAGTCTCTTCAGAGTCCCAGTCCTGTGGCAGAGCTCCGTGCAAATAGCTACATCTTCGGGGACCTCATAGGCTCATTCTTGGTTACCCACCCAGAGAAAATGGCATCCAGTGAGCAGTGTTTGTGGGAGTAAGGAGTTGAAAGCAATCTGGGAGTCTGTTACTAAAATGCCATAAATATGCATTTTATATGTTTGTTGTCCGAGAAATAACAAAATAGACACACATAAAGCCACATAAATGAATCTCGAAAAGAGCGTTACACTTTTTAGAAATCTGAAACAAGATTTGTAGTATGAGATCATTCATGGTTAAAAATACCTATACCCACAAGATAGCATGATTTTCCAAGATATGCATACTTCACCAAGGGCAGGGAGCAATGCAGTGGAGAGTGAGTCTGGGGACACAGGGGGGAGCAGTCTCTGAACGTCCCCAGAACTGGAGGGCACAGGGCCCTGTTTCCTGCCTCTGAGGTTCGAAGAAACCTTCCAGGAGCAGGAAAGTTGGGGGGTAGCTCTCACCACAGAAGATGCTGGTGGAGTGGAGGGGAGCCCTGGGTCTGGGGCTGGGAGAAAGGCTGGGGTCAGAAAGGCTGGCCCAGGCCCCATCCTGAGGGTGACCAGGAGCTGCTGACTTTCAAGCAGGGAGGAACTTTTCATTTTAAAGGTTCTCTTCTGCTGACCTAGAGGATAAGGCAAGGCCAGAGACAGTACAGTGTTCGGGAGACTACATAACAATCATGGAGAAAGACACAGATCACAAGTAATGTGTCTTGGTGTTGGTCTGGAGCGGGGGCTGTCTAGGGCCCGTGTGGGCGCCCGCGGGGGATCACCCCCTTTCTTCACGGAGGCATCCTGGGTGTCACTCATTTGGGGACATCTCCGGAGGAGTGGGAATGCTTCCAGCCACAGAGAGACCAGTGGTGTGGCTCTCCTCTCCCTAGTCCCACCCTCTCCTGCATCCCTGCTCGCCCTGGCCCAGAAAACAGGAGACTCAAGGGCTAATTCCAGCTCTTCCCTCTGGCTCCAGAAGTGACCTTGAACAGGTCACACCTTCTCTCCAGGCCTCACTCCCTCTCACTTCCCTTTCCAGCGGGCACTTTCTTGGGTTTCATGTTATTCCCCTAGCAATAACCCCCCACAGGGAAGTCTTGCCCTCTCCTGAAATCCCCCCAGGTGTCTCCCAAGTCCTGACATCCTCCTTAATCTTCCAGCTCCACTGCCCCACCCTGGTGAGGATGAGCAACAAATTGGGATCGTAATGGCCCTGCTGATTGCATTATGGGTGTCTAATGCAATATGCCCTCATGAGGCCCATCCATCAGAGCAGAGCCCCTCCCCAAGTCCCTGCCAGCCCAGTCACATTAGGCAAGCAGCCCATTCATCACCACCACACACCTCCATTGAGACTGGCCTAGATGGATGAGGGGCCAAATCAGATTTATGGAGAAGAATTGTGGAAAAAATCAGCCCCATCCATCTCCCAGACACTGAGGAGGAAGCCCTATGTCCCCACTCCCTCCAAGGCTCCTTAGGGAAACGGGTGCTAATGGAGAAGCCAGCCAAGTTGCTTTTGTTCTCCTGAAGGCCCATTCCTGAGCCCCTGGGTTGCCTAGCACACAGGGCCCTATAACTAGCTTTTCTAGGAGTTCATAATTTTTGGAGCAAAGCCCCTGCCAGACTGAGACACGGTGCCCAGAGTCAGCCACGACTTCTGAGAACCCAGGGAATCTGTTTAACCAGATTCCTGGGTTGGGCCGGCTGCTGTGAGTGGAAGATGGGGAGAGTAGGCCCTGAGTGCCAATCAGCAAGGAGACCGGTCCTCGGGCACACTGCTCGGGAGCCGTAGATTCACCCAGACCTTCCATCTTGATGAGACCTGGCCCAGGGCTCTTGTCAGCTCTGCCAGCCAGCCTGGGCCATTCTCCTTCTGGGCCTGGAATACACTTGGAGAGGATGGAGAATGAGAGGGAATGAGAAGGGAGAAAATGAGCATTCGGTTCCCAGGGTTTAGGAAAACTGAAGCCTATATGATCTGGGGGACCCTCTTTAAGAAAATAATGTCAAAACATTAATTGCTAAGGCCACTCCCAGGTTTTTCAGAAGCCTGTATGAGGGAGAGACCCCAGAGCTTCAGTTCCCTCAGCTTTTCCTCGAATCTGCCCCCACTGTGAGCTGGCCGTGATGTCAAGGGTTCATACAGATCACTTTTTTTTTTTTTTAAAGCCTTGCAACTGTCAACTGTGCAAAAAGGCAAGAAGTTGTTCTCCCCATTTTCATAAGAAAATTGAGCCTCCGAGAGACGTGACTTGGCCAAGACCCTACAACTGGGCAACCCCAGCTTGTGCTCATTCCACCCCCCTTGGCCTCAGTCCAGCTGGTTGGTCATGTGATGGGCAGAGGGGAGCCCTTGGCTCAAATGTCTCCTTTCCAAACCCCTCTCACTGTGGACAGGGTGTCCCCCCCCCCCGCTGTTACTCTGTCCCCAAGGCTGCAGCTGCTTTGAGGGCCCTGAGAGGGACCAGTGCGTCCCAAGACTAGGAGTGTGGAGGATGTTCTTGTAACAAGGGACCCTGAGGGATCAGGATGGGGGCTGTGAGCTCAAGGCCGCCCCCGACCCTACAGCAGTGAATCTTGCTTGCCCCCAGAACTGAACGTGGCCCCAACTGAGCTGGGTCCTGGGGGAGGGAGCTCAGCCACCGAGCAGAGCTGGAAGCCTATATCTAGGGCCTAAGCCAGAGGCCATGCAGGGTCCTTTCTATAAGAGCATCGCCCTCTCTGAGAAGCCTGCCCCACCTCTACCCTACTCCCATCTTCATCCCCAGGAGGCCATTCTCACTCCAGCCAGGCTCTTGTGGGGTGCCCCTCACACTTCAGGCCACCCCTGTCATTGCTTATCCGGGTACTAAGGTGCCGAGTACCACGGGCGGGATTCCCCTCCTGCCAGGCCCAAGGGCTCAAGGCCCTGGAGTTGAGCGTTGCACCCAGCTTGTGGAGAATGGCGGGGGGGTGGGGTGGATGTTGTGTGAAGGAAGAGCGCACGAATGTTCTCAAGCAGCCTGAGAGCGGTAGGAGCCTCTGTGGGAACAGAATGTGCGGGTCCACCCAGGAGAGGCAGCATCCAGCGCCGGGCCCTGCCCATGCGCACTGCGTGTGACAGCCCTGTCTGGGCTCCTCCCCACAGTCACCATTTGCCCCTAACGGAGATGGTTTATCTCCCCTTGGAGGACATGCCTCGCTCAGAGCAGTTGAGCTGGTGCTTTAACAAGTAGCCCCTCTATCCTCCTCCTCTTCCCTCAACGACCTTCTCTCCTCCCTTCCCCCAAAGCCCAGACCCGTAAAGGCCAAGTGGGGCCCCCTGCTTGCTCCTCTGGCACCTGGGCTTCCCTGCAGGAGGTCCGAAGAGAACATGGGGAGTGACTGAACCCCCCTCTATTATGTGTCTGCTTCTCTTCCCCTACTTTCCCCATCCCCCACTCCCACAGGGGGCTCTTGTGTGAACAGGACCTAGCAGGTGAGGTTCTTCTTCTGAGCTCACTGGGTCCTCCTCGTCCTGCACCTTCAGAGGTCCCCTTCCTGTCTCTGCCCCAGCACTCAGCAGAGGGCTGTGGAGTCTGCTTGTGTTCTCTAGGAAGTCACGGACTGGGGGAGAACATAGTGTGGTGGGCAGCTCTCCCCGGTGGAAGACAGGGGGCCTGGACAGAGTCTCTGCCTGGGAGCAGATGAGACCCTACCCTCTTAGGCGGAACCCCTAAAATGTTCTGGTCACTATGTAATGGGGTGAGGTACCTCAGTGAAGTAGACAGCTTTATACACCATTCTAAGATTCCAAAATGAACTCCTAAAAAGGCAGCTGGAGAAAGAATTCTACTGATGGGAGTCCATAGGTCAGGAAGCTCTGTGTGCGGGCACAGGCCTATGTGTGTGTGTGTGTGTGTGTGTGTGTGTATGTATGTGTGTGTGTCCCCAGGCTGAGTTGGCTGAAATGGCTAACCAAAGTTCCTTGATAACCCTGAGATTTTAGTGCTGAAGGAAAACAAACAAATAGGATAATCAGTGTCAAATGAAATTACCTAGGACCTGTGTAATGAGCGAAGGAAAGCGTCCATCTTTCCTGGATTCCTTTTCCTCTGCTTGGACCTGGAGCTCCTTGGGACTCTCTCCTAGCCCTGCTTCTCTGTGTAGCCTTTTCTATTTCCACATGGCCCACTAGCATGTGCAAATCTCTCTCCAGTCCAGATCTCTCTTTTGTGCTTCAGGTTTCCAGAGCCAACAGCCCCCCAGACGGCCTCATTTGAGTATTCCTAATCACCTGGAAACTTTTGGGGCGAAACCAAACTCATCTTGTCCTCCACGCCTCATTCTTCTTCTGAGTTCCTTAGCTTAGTAGATAAGCTTATCTACTAAGCTAGGGAACTGTGCACCTCTCCCCACTCTTTCTTATCCCTTCCTCCATAGTCAGTTGCCAGTCTGTCTCCTTTGTGGTAGGATCTCTAAATATTTCTAAAATCTGTCCACATTTCTCTATCTTCACTACTTGCCATTGGCTTAGTCCTTAGTATCCTGGCTAACAGCTCAGACTAATCCAGATTCCCTGGGTTTGAAGGGCAGGGGCGATTATATCTAACCCCAAAACATAGCAGGGTTCCCTTGGGCAAATTTTGAACCACTTGGTGCCTCAGATTCTTCCTCTGTAAAGTGGGGGGTAATAGTCTCCACTTTCTGGGGTCACTGTGAGGATTAAATGAAATAATACATGTGACCCACTTGTGCACTAGGACAGCCTTGGGGGCCGAGGTCTAATGACTCCAGAACTCTTGTCTATAGCTCCCAAGCCCCTCCGTCTATTTGCCGGTGCCAAGAATACATGGATTTGGAAACATGACGGTGAGAATGAAAGCAGTGGAAGGAAAACTAAGAAAGGCAGAAGCAGCCCAGAGTTTCCCTGCAGAAGGCATTTCCAGGTGGCCATGCAGCTGCAGGGGGTGAGACTGGGGACTGGCACCGAAGCTTGACTGGAAGAGGAAGCATGATGTACAGAGTGGTTTAGAGGGCCAAACCCCCCCCAAGAACCTCCAGAGTGGTCAGACCCAGGCATGGGGACCAAGTGAGAGCCTGGAGGGATTACAGGCATGGGCTAGATAGCCTTGGCCATCAGAACAGTCAGATCAGGGCATCTCTTGTCTTTGCCCGTGTCTGGGGAGGAAAGTAAGGGAAGTGGCAGCATCGGGGACACATACGGCCTGCCCCCGCCGGCCCTGTTAGCGTGGGGCTGGTGTAAGAGTGAGAAGACAGGTGTGGGGGCGTGTTTAGGAGGCCAACCACACAGTGTCCCCTCACTGCCTCTCTGTCTCCTGGGAGAGAGTCAGCAGGAGCCCTGGCTCATGCTAGAGGGTGTACTCTGGGGTGGGGGCATCTCTGGTGTACTCTGAGTACCGGGGGGCTGCTCAGGTTAGTTCTCTCTCTCTGAGCTCTGGGGGCAAGGCCGCTGGTCAGTCCGCTGGCCTGCCTGCTGGCTGACTTCTTGAATGAAAGCCAGCTGGGAATGGGAAGGCAGGATGGGGGGCGGGGGGCTGGTTTCAGACCCTGGCTCTAAGCTCTGGATGAGGCCGTATTTCCCTCTCAGTTCTTCTGCCTCTGAGACTGGTGACTTGGGTTGCCTCCTTCCCCGCTCTGCCTCCCAGGAATGGAACCAAGCAGTCTGATGCCCCCATGTGCTCTGCCTCAGGCCCCAGACTGCCCCACGGTGCCTCCCCGTCCAGCACAGCTCAGGTGCAGGACCACACGTTGCAAGGAAAAGCCTGCCCGTCTGTCTCCTTGCCAGACCCCTAAAGGGAAGCTGGCTGCACAGGCTGAGTCAGGGGGGTAGGGGTGGGGGGGTCCCGGAGGGCACGGCACCTCTGTGAGCGCCCCCCCTGTGAGAGGGCTTCCCTGGCCTGAGGGCTGGGAAGCCAGACTGGAGGAAGGAAGCCTTGCTCTGACTCAGCCCATGTGCAAATGAACAGTGTGCTTTTTAAAAATCAACAATCTTGCAATTTCTGGGATCCGTGGGATTTTTGCAGCTTAGGTTGAGGATGGGGGCAGCAGTTTTTCACCCCAAACCACATGAAGGCAAATTCGCTCAGAGCCACCGAACCACATCCCCTGCCTTTCATAGGGGTGTTCTACCTTCCACAAAAGCTCTGGGTTCTCTGTCATGCTTTCTTTTCTCTTCCTGGATCCCAATTGTCAAGCCTTCAAGAAAATGCACTTCAGTCCTTTGTCACTGAGTGTAATTTGATAAACTGAGCAGAAACACACTGCTCTCCCTATCCTTTCAAAAACTGTTACCGCCAGAGAAAGAGGCTGAGGGAAAGAGATCTGAGGTCTTTGAATGGACGTTTAAGCACGGGCGCACGCACGCGTGCACACACACACACACACACACACACACAGTCTCATGCACATACCAGGACATAGAGTTGCTTGGGATGGGAGGAGGTGGAATCCCAGAGTCTTGTGCGTGGGGGCCTGGCCCTGGGGTCCCCAGGGCGGATGCCCCTCCAGCTCCCAGCGACTCCCCTAGTTGCAGGCCTGGTTGCAGCCGCCCAGTGGGCGGTGCCAGGGCAGGTTTCAGGCTATAAAGGGCTCTTGGCTCCCCGGGCCAGAGGGAACGCCATCGCTGCGGCAGTGTCCCTGCCACAGCCAGCTTGGGGCACTGCCGGTGCCCCGTCGCCACCAGGCAGGCTACTCTTTTGCAGATTTGGACACAGCTGTCAGCTGCGTTCCTCCTACCTACCCTGTTCTCTCCATCGGCAAGTCCCTTTTTGGGTTGCTTTCCTCTGGGTTGGGTGTGGGGTGGAAAGGGAAGGACAGGGTATGGGGGCTTTGACAGGGGAGGATGGGGGTGGGGGAGTTTCCATTTCTTTGTAAGATTCCTTCCGGGGCAAGGTTCTGAAGCTGAGATTTCCGAGATGATGTTTGGGGTGAGGCTCGTTCCTTATTTGGGCAAAGGAGAGACCAGCAAACTTCTTTCCCAAAGGCCCCCCCTTCCCAGGGGGCGAGAGAGTGGGTGAGGGGCTCTCTCCTTGATGGGGTTCTCGGGGAGGTCGGGAGTAAGGAGTCGCACTGTGCTTGCCTCTGACTCTTGGACAGGGGTCGTTGTCTATAAGCCAGAACTAAAATAAAAAATAAAAATTCTAGCCAGCCAATGATGACAGGATACCTGGGGGTGGGGTGGGGAGCAGTCACTCTAAGGGACAAAGAAGAAGAAGAGAAATAAATAACCAGAATCGGGCATCAGCTCGGGTCTACAGTATCACAAATAGCGGGATGGTGCCCTCCAAGATGCGGGGGGCTGGCGGGCACTCCAGCAGGTGACGGTTTTGAAAGGGTCTGTAAATGTTCTGAACAACAGCCTCAGGGCCCCCAAAAAGGCAAAGAAGGGGGATGGATGAGGCCCTAGTTCCTGGGATTCTAGGAAGGCGGCATTCATGTCACTGTGCTAATTTTCAAGCACAGTCAAAGTGACTCCCCAGCCCTAACCAGCCAGGGACAAGGAGGGTCCCCCCCCCCAGAATAGCCAGGGCACAGTCAGGGAGTGTCCTCTAAACTGTCCTTGAGGATTGGGCACCGGAGGGGCCTTGCCGGCCTTGCCGGCCTTAACGTGTCTGTTCTGGAAGGAGGGCACAGAGCTGGAGAAGGTAGACGATCAGGCCTCTGGGACGAATACCTGGGGCCACCAGTTTGGATCCGGGGCCAAAGGGGTGCCCACGACAGTCGTAGTTTCTCCTACAATCGTGGAGAAGCAGTGGAGGGGCTTATCTGAGCAGGCACGGGTGTCCCAGAGTAGGACTTCTTCTACACAGCTCCTAGGAAGGAAACAGAAGCTTGCTTCCCCACTGAACTTGGGGTTTTTCAGGAAAGGGACCTTGCCTGGCAGGCATGGACTGAGAGGTCTTAGGATGAGGATCAACCTGAGGCCTGGGGAGTGTCGAGAGGGAATGTCCAGCTGATTTCTCTGGACTTCTGGATGCCAGCAAGACGGAATGGGGCAAGGAGCAGACAGAACTTCTTGAGGTGAAATTCTGAGCTCTGTCCCTCCAGCTAGACTATCCAGGTCCAGGTGAGAGACCTGGAAAACCTTGCAAACACCTGGTAGACCCCTGAAAACCAGCTCTGTGTCCTGCCCACCACCTCCTGGTCTCTGCTCTCTGGTCACCGTTCTCCTTTGGCTCTGGTTGGAGGAAGCAGAGGCAGTTTTAGGGAAAAGAAAGTAAATAAGGGGAAGTTTTTAAAAATCCAGACCAAAACTATGCAAATTCAAGTATAAAATTGACAACTCTGTTGTCAGCTTTTATGGTCAGAATGGACATTTAAAAAGGGGCAGCTGTAATATGGGAGAGGACCTCAGGTCTCATGGGGCTGTGTGCTCACTTGTGGGAAGAGAGAGTAGGACAGTACAGTGGGCATGGGGCGGGGTGGGGGGCTCTGGGCCTCAGTTTTCTCATCGGTACAAAAAATAATATGTATGCCTAATATCTAAAAAGAGCATTATCTCATGGGACTGTGTAGAGATGAAACAAAACAGTGCAGCTGAGAAGTGTGGGTTCTACAGACTGCGAGCATAGAAGGGATTTGAAAGGTGCAGTGTCTCCGTTCCTTTGGGCATAGAAATTCCCAGACACTCCTGGGGAGCTCTGTGCCTTGGTGAGGAGCAGGTTTGGAGGATGATTTGCCCCTGTGGATGGGTGTTTGCTGAGCCCAAGGAGAGGGTGCGGAGGCTGTGCCTTGCCCACTGTGTGCATGTTCCGAGAGTGCCTGCAGTCTGCCCTCTGTATTCTCCCTGCGCCTTCTACCAAACATTGCCAAGTGCATCCATGCAGAACTCAATCTGAACCAGCATCCCCATAATGGATGCGCTGTCTGTTCTGACTGATTTCGAGGTGCCTGAAGGCCCACGGAATATGAAACACAAGCTTTGAATCAAGGCCTCAGAGCATGGCAGGCAGTAGGTGGAGGCTGGTGTTCCCTGGGCCCCAGGGAAAAGGCTGTAGTTGGGGTTGGGGTGCGGGGTGGGGGCAGAGTCCACAGGATTCCCTGAGATACTGGCTGCAGCCAGCCTGGAGGGAGGTGGATGCTGATGGGGGGACAGGTAGATCATTCTCAGGCTAGAATGAGAAAAAAAATTCTGTCTGATGACCCCACTCTCGCTCCCTGAGCCTCACGGGTTGAGCTGTGGCCCACCTTTAGGGCAGTCCACCAGGGGCCAGCCGCATTCCTTTGGCCAAAGGAGGGGTTGGATGATGTTCGAAAGGACTGGGATTCAGTCTGGGGTCAGGAGCAGGGTCAATCTGTGACCAGGATTAAGGGTTGAACTGGAAATTAGGTGCAGGGATTTGCTTTAGGTCAGGGAGATGGGTCAGACTGAGGTCTGGGGCCAGGGTCAGAAGTCCATGTGAGAAGCATGAAGGAATGGCCTGGGATGGAATCCGACTAGTGAAGATGGTTGCTGACCCTTCTCTGTCCCGGCCCCTCCTTAGCCCACCCCACAGACCCAGCGTTCCCACTTTTCCCAACATCTCTGGCATGTCTTGGAAAATTATATCACCATGGCTTTTCTTCTCTTTTGTCCTAAGTGCTTTTTGGGATTTGAGCAAAGAGATGGTTCCAATCAGGAAACCCAGCAACTATTGCTGTGGGACCAGGCCATCCCTGTGGACGTTCCCCAGGACCCCACTTGGTGGCTGAGCAAAAAAGACTCAGAATGACTTCGCCCACATCTCCTCCCAACTCCTACTCTGTGGGGGAACAGGAGGAGAGGAGGAAAGTGCACAAAAGCCATCTCCCGGAGTATGGAAAGGGAAGGGGAACACAATGCCTTCCGGGGCTGTGATCCCTGCAGAGCAGACGCTCTTGTGGACTTTTGAGGCTGGTGGCTAGGAGATGGGTGTTGTGTGAATTGTTGATGATGATCCTCTGAGTGCACATGCCTTCCTCCGTATGTGTGTGTTCACTACTTGTGCATCTGTTTGTAGCTCAGGAAGGCTATGTGTCCATCACCTCAAAGATGTGTGTGTGTGTATAACTATCCTTTCAGAGATGGATGTCTCCACGGGTGGGTTCCCCAAGGTCGTTTCACCACCTTGGGGCCAATGCCATGTCTGTGGGTTGGGCTAGATTCTTAGGGCTCTTCAAAATAGTGGGGCCTCAACAATCGCCCCCCATCCCCATTCTCACCCAGCTTCGACCCCAGGTCAGGATGGAGGTGGCAATGGTTTCTCCACTCCCAGGTGCCCTGTCCTATTGACTGTCCTGTGAGAACTCCCTGTTGTGAGAGTGTGTCCCGGCTTTGTATTTCTGGGGCCACAGTAGTTCTGACAGGAACTTTGTGAATACCTGGGCCCCACTTCCTGGAGTGGAAACCTGAGGGCACTAGGTAGGGGGGAGGGGCACTCTGGGAGCCGGCTGGAGGTGGCTGGCCCCTTTAGGGCTGATCTCCCAGGGCAAAGGGAGATTGAGGGCGGGAGGCTCAGGAATTGCTTCCCCCGGAATCTGTAGTACTGCAACTGTCCACTAGGTGGGGTTCCAAGGCAGAGAGTGAGAGTCGAGGTGACAGAGCTCTGGGAGCAAAAGACGGGCTTTCAAATCTCCCCCGTCACTTCAACCTCCGAAGCGCTCCTGCCGGGAGGGACAGCACATATGCTCGCACCTTATACGCTCACACACATTCTCTTCTAGTGAACTCTAAAATAGAACACGTACTGGGTGCGGGGGGGGGGTGGTGTTAAAAGGGAAGCCTAGTTTCGTTGACGCATACCACCCTAAACTGAAGGTGGGCTATCAAGTCTGCTGCTCTGGGAGTTCGAGAGAGTGAACGACAGAGGCAAGGGGGCTGGGGGAAAAAGAACCTACCGGAGAAGACGAGCCAGGCACTAGCTAGAGGGTGCCGGACTTGGCATTCGGAGCTCCGTGTATCACAGACACGCTGGAGCTGGAGGAGAGGCCGGCTGACAGACGGATGCACGGATGCACAGACATACATACAGCTCCAGAGAGAACACACAAACTCGCAGACACACCACCCAGCTCCACAGATGTCGGACCGACCCAAGGACGCGCGCGCGCGCACACACAGGTGCGGCCCCGGGCCACACGCACACCTCGCACAGGCACGCCCGCCGGGCCCTCTGCGGCCGGTTCCGAGACGGTGGCCGCGCTCACCCAGTGTGTTTATTTACTCATTTGCATCAATGAACGTTTGTGCCTGACTCCTCCCGCCTCCCGGTGCCGGGGCTGCCGCATTTGTCCTCGCCGCGGGACACTCACCGGGACCAACACTGGGGTTCCTCCGACGCTGCGGGGGGCAGAGGAGACTACAAAGTTAAGGGGTCTGAGAGGAAGGATTGTAGCTTGAGCCGCCCTGGATGCGGACAGGGAGCGGGGAATCTTGGAGGACCAGAGACATCTGCGCGGGGGAGAGGGGGCGGGCAGAGGTGGCGGAAAGACCTTGGCATTGGAGGTTTGGGGATGCCGGGATCCGGGATAGGGGACCCCGGCTATGGGGAACTGGGAGGGGCAAATTGGGAGGGTTGAGGGGTCCCGGGGGTTTCGCAGGATTGGAGCCTGGGACCCCAAGCGCAGGTCCAGGGGCTTTCGGTGGCCCTCAGTCGAGGGACAATCTGGAGACCTCAGCCGCTGGGGCGATGGCCCACACGGGACTGCCTGGGGCGGGAGGAGGGGGCCGGGGACCAGGAGGGAGGAAAAGAGGGAGGGAAGTAGCCTAGCAGCCAAGCGGGCACTGTGCGAGCGCACCGTGTGTGTGTGCGTGTGTGTGTGTGTGTGTGCGCGCGCGCGCGCGTGTGTGTGTGCATGTGTGTGTGTGTGTCTCCTCTCGTCCGTCTGTAGGTGCCGGGCTCAGCGAGACACCCGCGAGAAGGAAGAGGAGGCGAGAGGTGAACTGAGTTTGATCCTGCGGCGGCTACAAGTGGGTCCCGGGCGGGCGGCGGGCGGCGGGCGGCCGGGGCGGGGCGGGAGGCCGGCGGGCGCTCACACGCTCCGGCCGCCGGCCTCTCACCACGCCTCCCGCTTTGTGAGCGCGGGGGGGGGGCGGGGGGGTTGGGGGTGGGGTAAGGTGGGGGTGGGGTGGGGGGGCGGGCTGGCGGGGCGCCCACGGCTCAGCCTCCCGCCTCTATATAAACACACGCATCGCCTCGCTTTGGACTCAAATTCACATAGAGAGAAGCTTTTAAAACCACCAGCCCTGAAATCCTGCCTCCTGCTTTTCCCCCTCTTTCATTCCTTTTGCCTTCCTTTCTTTTTCCCCCCTTTCTTCCCCCAGCAGCAACTCCAGAGCCGAGAGACCGCGTCCCGGGACGGATTGCCTTTTCTTAATTGATACAATAGCCCAGCTCGGGTTTTCACCTCCTCCCCAACCCCACCCCGCCTCACCCCGCCCGCCGCCGCCGCCGCCCCAGCGCCCGCCCGGGGCTCTGTCGCCGGCAGCGTCCCGTCCAGGCTGCGGTCCGCCTGCTCCGCACCCGCGCAGCGCCCGCCGCGCCGCCTCGCCCGCCGCGCCCGCGTCCGGGGTGCAGCGGCTGCTCTGTGGCTCCGGCGCACCGCCCTGGGCAGCCCAGGGACGCCGGGCTCAGGCCTCTCCGCTCGCCTCAGCCGGGGAGCCTTCCCCCTCACCCCTAAAGTTTCTGGGTTCGTTGGAATTTTTGGATTCAGAAATTTTTTTCCCTTTTTTTTCCACCTAGGAATTTGAGGGGAAAACTTTAGGCAAATTGATCGCATTCTCTCCGCTAGCTCTTACGAGAGAGGCTCCCGCTGGACAAAGTTTTCCAAAGTTTTCCGAGTGTGATGGTTGCGGGGAGAGCTAATCCACCAGCTTGATTCACGGCTTCATCTCACCACTCCTCGAGCAGCCCCTAAGCCCGCTATAAGGAAACAAACAAACAAACAAACAAACAAAGTTACACTCCGAGTCGCCTCGTGTCTCCTCTCTCTCTTCTTTTAGGCAATTTTTTTTCCTCCCTCTCTCCGCTCCCCTCGCAGCCTCCACTCCCCTTCCCTCGGCCCCTTCCTCCTTCTCTGTTTCTGCTGGAGGTGCCAGGACCCCCAGCCGCAGCCTCCCCTCCCCCGCCGCTCGCGTCCCTTCTCATTCGGCCCTCCCCTCCCCCGCCGCGGCCGGCACAGCCAATCCCCCGAGCGGCCGCCAACATGCTCTTTGAGGGCTTGGAGCTGGTGTCCGCGCTGGCCACCCTCGCCGCGTGCCTGGTGTCGGTGACGCTGCTGCTGGCCGTGTCGCAGCAGCTGTGGCAGCTGCGCTGGGCTGCCACCCGCGACAAGAGCTGCAAGCTGCCCATCCCCAAGGGCTCCATGGGCTTCCCGCTCATCGGAGAAACCGGCCACTGGCTGCTACAGGTAAGGGCACGCTCGCTCCGCTGCTCTCCCGGGTCCGCTAGCAGCGAGCGCCGGGCCGTTGGAGCCGCGGGCCGCCCCGCCCCTTCTCTCCTCTTTGGGGGTGCAGCCTGGGCTTCCCCTGCCGCCTGCGGCGTGGTTCGGAGCCCACTGGCGCGGGGTGCGCAAATTCTGGGGGCTGACAGGAGACGTCCCTGGACTCCCAAGATTGACTTGGGAGGGCTCCCAAGAGTGACTTTCCCCAGTCACTGGCGACCTAGCAAGGGTGCATGGACCGTCGGGGGGTGGGCTCCCCCATGCCAGTCGGAGGGAGAGTCGGGTGGTGAGCTCCTTTCGCCTCCCCTTCGCGCTCCAGGCCCCTCTCGCTGTCGGCTTCCGGGGCTTTGGAGGGGTTATTGGGACCCGAAAACTGAGTCGGGAAGAGGAAGGAGTCAATGGCAGCCAGAATTGCCCCTTTAAAACCCGGGTGTGTTCCCGCCCCGTCGTGGGCTGCGCTAGCTAGGTACAACCGCCCTGATCCGCCATCCAAGAAAGTGTGTGTATTTAGTGGTGGGGAAGGAAGGAGGTAACCCAAGGAAGATGAGACCGGAGGGTTCTTGGCTTTTAAGGAAAAGGATCTATTTACTTACTGGGTGGGGACACTTGAGCAGGGGAGAGAAACTTGGGATTGGTGTGTGATATCCGAAGAGTGACTGTGTGTGTATGTATGTGTGTGTCTAGAAGCCACACAATCTCACGGTGCTGGTGATAATGGGAGTGGGTGCGTCAGGGACAAGACCCAGGTAAGTAATGGGGAGACTAACCTGGAATTAACCTCGTCAAGTGCTAGACAAACGCTTTTGCAACTTGATATACACCAGATTTTTTCTTTTGGGGGGTTGGGAGCGCCCCTGGTGAACCGTGGGAGGTGTGTTGTGTTCCGGTGAACACCCGTGTTTGTCCGGAGGATGCTGGTGGGAGTTAAGAGAAGGATGAATGCCCTGAAGACAACCCCGGCAAGGGTGAGGTAGGGCGGGAGGCGACAACAGAGACCTGTGGGTTTAGAAGTGCGAAAGCATGGCTTGAAATTAACAGACGCGTGCAATCCGCGAGCGCACACACATACACCCTGCCTGGCCCCGCCCCACACCAAGTGACAGCGGACCGGGGGCGGGGAGGGGGGCGCGCGCTTCCTCTGCGTTGAGGTCTTCCCAAGTTCCAGAATCAGCCCATCTCTTTTGGAGATGCTCATGTAGTGGAGTGGGATTCGCTTTAACCAATAAGGCTACCCTCCGTAAAGAAATCCCCAGGGCCTCTTCCATGCCACCACACTTAAAGAGTTAACTGCGGCGGTGGTCTAGGCTTTTGGCCCAGAGTTTAGGAAATAAAATAACTCACGCGGGCATGGCTCCGTCTCCTTAGAGCCAATCTGCGGAATCCGTCGTCTGTCGCCTCCCCTCCCCCCATTTCCTGACCTTTCTCTGCTACCCCGAAAGTCCCCCTGACCTTTCCTTGGAATCCCACAAAGGCCCCTGGGGCTCCGCGTCCAACCCGCACAGAAGCTGGGGAAAGGGGACCATGCCTACACCTCCCCCTACATCAGCCCGCGGAGCCCTAGACTTCCCCGTGGGAGAGAAATGGGGGTGCCTGTAGAAGAGCGCTGAAGGGGTTAATGGGAGCCCTCTGAATCCTAGCTTTATTTTTTTGGAGTCATTTATCAGATTTTACGGGGAGACCTCCAAGGGCTCTCCGTTTCCACCGTGCGCCATCTAAACAGAGCCTAGGGCTAAAAATACAACATTTTTGTATAAATTGGACTCGCGGCCCGAGCGGCCGCCCCTATGAAAGTCCTCTTTGTGAAGACCGTGGAAACGGCGGACAAATAACTCTTTATTAATGCCACAAAAAACGCACTTTAATTATAGTTAGGCAGATCAGAGACGGGAGGGGGCGGCGGGAGAGAGGCGGCGGCGACCTCGGAAAATTCACAACCCAACTTTTGTGTCGAAAGAAAAGAAAAACAGAGGAATAGAAGGAGAGGAGAGACAGAGAGTCACCAGGAGCGAGGGAGACGCGTATAGCCGACCGAGGGAGGGAATCCCGCTCCTCAACTCCCCCCACCCTCGGTCGCACCTCCACCCTCGCCTGGATTTCTCTTAAAGGGGTAGACGCTGTCTAGAACTGCGGCGGCGTGGCGGAGCTCTCTCCCACCCGCCAACCTGGGAGTGGGGTGGTGTCCCCCGCGACCCAGCCCCCCTCTTGGAGACGCCGGCGCTCTGGGCTCGCGCCCTGTAGCGCGCCGGGGGCCGGAGGCGCATGTGGAAAAGTGATTAGGGCTCCGGGTTCTGCAGTCACTTTTCCGCAGTGCTGGGGTGTGTACACATTTAGCTGGAGAATACTTTTCCGTAGAAGAAAGGAAAGTGAGCAGAAGGACCAGTCCGGGAAAAGGGGATGCCGAGGTGTCCCTTCGTGGGTACAAGACTCCATAGGTCTGGAGTCTGCATCCGAAAGTCGTTGGCGGCCAAGCGGGAGTGCGGGACAGGTGGCGTCCCACCCTTTGGCACCCGGCGCTGCCCTGGCGGGAGAAGGGTTAACGCGGGGTGGGGTGGCGAGCGCCTACGTCAAAGGTGAGCCGGTCGCCCCTGCCCCCGCCCCTCGGAGGTCCGCTGGGTTTCCGGTACCCGCGCGGGGCCAGCTCTGCCAGCTCCTCCGCGCGCGGGGCCGGGGCCGGGCCTAGCCAACCTGGGCTCGCGCTGTCGCTGCCGCCACGGGGGATCCGGTTACCTGCGACGGCCGCCCCGCCCTGCCCCGCCCCGCGGGAAGCGCCTTCCTCGGAGCTCCGGTTCCAAACTCCAGGGCGGCGACGAAAATCCTTCTCAGTTATTCCCAGGGCAGATTGCATTAGGAAAATCGCGGCTCTCGGCCCTTGACCCTACCTTGCAAATCCCTCAGAGGGCCGCCGGGTCCCTTCGCGGCCCAACCCCCTTCTGTAGTGACTGCCTCTGGGCACCGACCGCTCACCGCTATAAATAATCTTTGGCCTGCGGCCACCCCGCGGGGTCTCGCCAGCCAGTGGCCAGGAGCCTGGAAATATTTATTCCGAGAGGCTCCGTAGCGTGAGGCCAGGGAGCGAGGAGAAGGGGGCGGAGGCTCTAGCTTTGGGTCCCGCTGTCCGGGATACTTTTTTCCTCCCGCAAGTCATTACCAAAAAACACCCTCCCGAGGGGTGCCCCGGGCCTCCCGCCTTCTTGCATTATTTATTATCCTCTAGGCCCTACTTCCCAGTTCTCGTGCATGCTATGAAAAATAAAACCTTCGTGTGTGTGTGTGTGTGTGTGTGTGTGTGTGTGTGTGTTGGTGGGGGTGGAGGACAGGGGACTGGGGGCCGGGGACGGGATCCTCCGCTCCTCTCCCACGAGCTCTCCAGGCTGGGCCTCCGGGACATCCCATCTGGAGATGTACGCCCTGAGAGAGGTCTCTTCCCTGGTTCCCGCAGGGTTCCGGCTTCCAGTCGTCGCGGAGGGAAAAGTATGGCAACGTGTTCAAAACGCACTTGCTCGGGCGGCCGCTGATCCGCGTGACAGGCGCAGAAAACGTGCGCAAGATCCTCATGGGCGAGCACCACCTCGTGAGCACCGAGTGGCCACGTAGCACGCGCATGCTGCTGGGCCCTAACACGGTGGCCAACTCCATCGGCGACATTCACCGCAACAAGCGCAAGGTAAGAGCTCTCTCTGGACCAAGAACCCCGCAACCCTGCTCTGACCCTCGTCTTCTGTGCACCCGTCTCCGGTGTAAGGAGTTTGCGGAGCCCCGGAGACGCCCTCCCCGAATCTGCACACCCCCCCCCCATTTCCACACCATGCTAGAGGATCCCACAGTTCCGTGCCTAGATGGCTTCGGTCCGGGATAAGGAGCCTGCAGGCCTCCTTCTCTGGGTCTGCCCTACTGTCGGTCCACTGTACGGTTCCCACTACCAGGCCCATCGGTCGCTGTTGCGGGGAGGTGGTTTGGATAGAGCTCAAACATGTAGGGAATAGGGCGTCCAACGTCTGTCCTCGCGTGCTCCACAAAACTGAGAAAAGGAAAGGGCCAGATGGTGGTCCCTGCCCCGCCCCCTTTTCGTCCTGTTTCCCTCCGGAATTCCGAAGACTGGAAGCGGATCTTTGGAAAACCAAACCTAGCCTTTCTGCCACTGGTAGCTTAAGGGCGACGCGGGCAGGCTCAGGGAGCTGAGCACCCTGAGCACCCGGCGCGCGAGGGTAGCAGGGCCTTGCCTGGGCGGAGGGGGGGGAGGGTGAGAGGGGATTGGGAGGTGTCAGGGAGATGAAGTTTGGGCCACTGCCGCACAGTTCTGGACGATGGAGGAAGCACGAAGCGTGGGAGAGCAGCGGAGGCGCTGCGGGAGATCAGAGCGCACCTACCTCCTCCCATAAAGAGGAAGAGAAAGTGGGTGTTTATCCTGTGGATTTCCCGAGCGCATGGAACCTGCGCGGAGGAGGCAAGCCAGAGCGCACCGAGCAAGCGGAGCCTCCCCGCCCCCTCACTGGGCCAAGCCTCGGCGGCTCCCGGCGCCGGCGACACGTGCTGTTTGAACTGCAGTAACCCCAAAGCTGGGCGGCGGGCTGGGGGCCCGCCGGCTTCAAACGGCCAATGAGGGGGCACTGCACGACCTCCCCTCCCTCCCTGTTTCCACTGGGTCAGAGGACTCAACCAGGTTTGAAACCTTAAGGAAAGAGAGAGGCAGCCTCTGATCTTCCAGGAGCAGTGGCAGTCTGGGAGAGGGGTGGGCAACGGTGAGCAACCCCCTCCACCAGACGTCTATGTGAAGAGGTCTTTGTGAACGTAGGAATTAATCTTGTAATATATGCTGTCTTTTGAACTGCGTGCGAAGAGTAGTTTTCCGTAGCAGACAAAGGAAGCAAAATCTGATGGTGGAGACAACCCCCCCCCCCCCCCCCCGCCCACCCCAACCACAGATTTCAGTGACTGGAAAGGGGCTTCTAGAGTAGCCTTCTCCCACGTGCCTCACCAGAGCAAGAAGCAGCTAACAGGTCCAGAGGACAGATGGAAAGTGGCTGGGGGGGTGGCTTATAAACTGTGTAAGACACTATTTTTTCTTAGTCTTTAGGGCTCCACCCAAAGCCTGTTCCAAAGAGTGAGGAGACAGCCTGAGACTCAGAAACCCAGCTCCCAGGACTGTCTGCTTCTTCATTTTATCTTTATAGAAACTTTGACAAGAAAACAGTCGTTGTCCCCTTCTCACAGAAGTGGACACTGAGGATTGGAGAGTTTGAGAGACTTGAATCAGGTCAGGAAGCAAGGAAAGGGCAGGACAGGGCGTGCAACACAAGCATCCACGGGAAGAGTTGTCTCTGGGCCACCAATCCCAGCCTTGCTTAGTCCTGCCGACCAAGCCTTGCCAGAACCCGTGGGGGAGGAGGTGCTGGGAGGAGCAGGAAGGCTGGATCAGGACCAGAGTGTGAGACCCTGGGGCGCAGAGGGCTTTGGGGCAGACATGTTGCCTTGTGGTTCCACCCACCCTGTGCCTGACTTGGCTGTGGGCCTCCAGGTGGGGAGGGCCCCCCTGGAAAGCCCCATGGTTTGGGCCCACATTGTCCATTTGGGAGGAGGGAAAGAGATGACCCAGAGGACACTGCCAGAGGAATACCGCAGGGAGGGGTGGGGATGAGGCAGGGGTGGGGGCCAAAACTGAGAGCCACGGAAGAATCCTTGATGGTCTCCCTCTTTGGGACACCCTATCCTCTAGCTCCTGGGCGGATAAGAAGCAGCCAGAAACCAGTTCATTCTGACAGAGGCTTAGGAACCCAGTGCAGGGGCCCTCTCTTTGTGGGTTCTAGCGTGTGTTTGCTATGCACCATGTGTCTGGGGCCTGTGGGAAAGGGGTGGACAAGAGGACCCTTCCCCCCAAAGCTCTCTAATTTATGTCCCATCAATATGGGTTTATTGAACCAAATTGAAGACTTTGGGTGAGGTAGACCCGGAAGTGGAACATTTGGTCCTTGCCTCAAGAAGTAGAGTCTAGCCGGAGGGATGAGAAGTGAATATTCAGGGGCTTGTTCAAGTCCTTGAGAAAATGGCCTGTCTGCTGGACCCCAGTGCCCAGTGGACCCAGCGTGGCCAGAATTGGGGGGGTGCCATGCACACTGCCTGATCCAGTCTACACTGCTGGCTGGTGAGCAGACTGCTGGGCCAGGCCCGGGCCTAGTTAGGATGCACTCACAAGAAGCAAGGCCCAGGTGTGCTGGGGCCTGGCCAGCAGGAAAACTGGGAGCGTCACTGTTTCCATTGGGGCTGGTGGCCCGCCCCTTCTCTGGGAGGTCTGACCAGATGTGCTGAGAAGGGGTCCTTATAGCCATCACTGCACTCCAGGTGTTTGCCCCTCCTATCCTGGTGGTCGAGGGCTAAGATGGCTGGGCTTGCCAGGGAGAAAATCCAGAAAGTCCTACCCAGTCTAAGAGAATCCTGTCGGGAAGCCAGGCTTCTGTCCCGATAGCCACAGCCTCATACTCTGTCCCTTCTCTTTTGTAACCTTCCCTCCCCCAGGGGCCTGGGCCATCTCTGACTAATGGGGGAGGGATGTCATCCTTCTTTGTGTGGGGGGAGGCTAGGGTATTGCCCTAGGAGTGTGGTAGGGAAGAGTGAGGGGAGGTTGTCAGAGACACAGAAGAGGAGAGGGGGTGGGGATAGTTCTGGAAGCTCTAGTGCATAGCCCCACACCCCAGAATCAGGCATTTCCTCTTTTCCTTTGGAGATAGGGAGGGCGAGCAGCTTCAGGGGACCTCAAACAGTAGCCCTCCCCAAACTTAGAGAACATCCCACAGGATGCACTTAGGCCAGGGTTCCTGGTGTCCACCCTGCAGTTTGTGTCGGGGTGCAGAGTCTGGAAAGTGCTTCGGCAGGAGGGCAGAGCCAGGAGGGTGTGGGGGTCTTCTGGGAGGCCAGCCCTGCCTGGCTCTTGATGGCCTTGGGACCAGTGCACAGCCTCTGGCTGCAAAGTTTCCCTCTCTCTGGGCTCAGCACAGGACAGCAGCTCCCTCCCACCTGCATTAGGAAGGTGGGTGGCCCAGCCAGGCAGCCCTGCTCCTGGGAGCTCTGCCCTGGCCTCCTGGCATAGGCACAGAGCCTTTGTTCTGCCAGCTCAAGAAGTCCTTCACTCAAAAGTTACTGTAGCATCAGGCAGTGGGTGCAGGGACGGCTGAGGGGGTGGGTGGCGGGAGCGGATCTCTCTGAAGGTCAATGTGGGAGGGAGCCCACGGCCAGGCAGCCGCCAGAGCGCCTGAGAGTGGGTGCCTCCTTTCACGAGCCTGGTGCCAGGCAGTGGCGGGGGGGGGGG